>OX401410.1:17046777-17070672 GCA_947846245.1 Cerastoderma edule | reverse complement strand
ACTGTATGATGTAGTGAGCTGTTTGAATCTCCTGGATCGCTGTGATAAGCCAGTGTCTGTGTTACATTCCATTAAACGATCTCTCAAGCCAGGGGGGCTTGCCATCATTGCTGTCGTTCTGCCATTTAATCCATATGTAGAATTTGGTAAGAGTTAAAACCAGTTACCCGTCATTTTGTTTTTATTTGATTTTTCCTAGTAAAGTATCAACATAATTATGACAGTAAATAGGTATTGATTTCATCTTCCAATTATAAAGGAAATCTTTATGAAGCCAATACATTCATCGCACTTTAATGTTTTACCTTAAACATGATAATGAAAGTAATTTCAGGTTATACGAAAGGAAATAAAATACATTGACTAAGAATGATATGTCTATATCCCTAGAAATATATACTTATGCCCAAAACTCAGTTTACAGATAATTTGTGTCCTATCATATCAATAATCTTTTGCCAGTATCAAATGATGTTTGCTGAGGGTTCAGGGTTTTTAAGGAAGTCTGTTATTCGCTTCTGTCATGCCTGATCAAGAGTAGTCTGCAGCACATAAAAAAAAGTGTCTTCTCGGAAGATTTACCTCCCTTGCTAAATTTAAAGGAAATTTCTGTATTTAATATTTAAGCATGATGTTCTGTCAAGAGTCGGCTCCTGATATGTTATTTACCAGTATCGGAAAATTAATTTGTTTAATTTCAAGCATTCTGTCACAAATACACTGGGCAGATTTTAACACCTCAAATGTACATTATTCATATGGATAACAGATGCACAATTTTCGCGCTTGATCTTTGAAAATGTGCATGATCTTTGAAAAAATAGGCAAATTTGCCCAATCATGCGTTCTAAAAATAGACACTGCTAACACCTGCATAACTTTTGATTACAGGTTCATCAAACAACAAACCATCACAGAATATCATTCTAAAAGGATATTCATTCGAGGAGCAAGCAGCGAGTTTTGTGAAACAGATTTTCGAGCCTGCGGGGTTCAGCCTAGTCAAGTTTACCCGTCTCCCCTACCTCTGTGAAGGGGATATGGAAACAAGCTTCTATGTACTGGATGATGCGCTGTTTGTATTGCGGGTTTCAGAGACACAATGAACACATTACTGGACATGTCATGTGCAATATCATTAAAATGTCATTTGTACACAAGTATTCGCAAATAGATAGACTTGCAGAAGTTAAACAAATTCTTTTTCTAAAAGAAATATGTTACCATTGTAATAAGCAATAAGGTCATTTCGAGGGATCAGTGCAATACTATAGTAAGTGCTTCATGTTTATGAAGCACTTACTATAGTCTTGCATTGAACCCTCGATTTGAATGTAGACTTGCTTGTACTAGATTTACAAAATTATTCAAGTTTTTCCTCAAAATTCCCAATGAAAGGAATCTCTTTGACCATAGTGCTGGAACGATCTTCATGCTAATGCAAACAGGTTAGATTCAGGCCAGTCAAGTAAATTGGTTTGCTACTTTGAGTATCTTTCCTCAACAAAATTAAGCAGATATTTATGGTTTTGAAAAGCAGACGAAACAAAAATTTATCTGTAGAAAATGACCCGACATTCTAAGGGTTGATATATATTTATGTAATATGTAAACAGAGCTGTATGCCTATGTGATAGAAATAAAAGATAAAAACCAGAAACATGGATGCCAGAACTTACTTTATTCAACATTATCCTAAATACAGTATTCAAAATGTATTCAGATCACAGAAGCTGTGAAAAATGGCTTATATTTAGACAAATCTTCATTACTTCTAGGGAGCAAATTGCTTTTAACCCTTTCCCAAACAATAACGACATTTGACCAGTTTGTTGCAGACGACTTTAAAAAACATTGTGAGAAACGGAGATATTGCTCATAACGAGCAATTTTTCCTTTTCCCACAAGATTTTCTGCTCTTTCTGAAGAATATTTTTCACACATTTGGAAATGTCGTCTGCAAACTCTTTTAATTTGGGACAGTCGAAAATTTGTTGTTTGGGAAAGGGTTAAACCAGAGTAAAGTCGCCCACTTATTATAGCAAAGGTTTCATGAAAGTCTTAAGTAATTTTAACACTATAGTCTAGAATCAACAGTCAATCTTGTGTTAATAAACCTTTCATTAAAAGTTTATGAAAAGTTGTTAAGTGATAGGCTATCTTAATACAGGTCACAAGTCATTCAGAGAGCAATGACCTATGTTAGTATTGAGCAAAAAATCCTCTTAACACCATGAATCTGTCACTTTTTCTGTGGTTGCTTAAAACAAGTTTGATAGTTCTGTGGTCATGCTTTGGACCCACCATTAGTAAATTACTAGATCCTTCACTTTGAGATTATTAGACTGTTCATGTAGTTAGTGTAAAAAAGTGGAATTTAAGCACTAAAGCATATTTATCAATTCGAACAAATATAAAATAAAAGATAGAATGTAACATTATAAGTAAGTGTGACTTATGAACATTTTATGGTCAATTTTACTTTCAATAATTAAGAAACTCATCTTTGTACTTTTCAGTGTCTTCTTTTTTGGCTTTCACCATTTGTGCCACTGCTTCTATTTCTAAAAAGATAAAAAAGAGTGATGGGTGATTTTATGCATGATTAAAATAAAAGCTTACAAGGTTTCTTTTCCACAATGTTATAAAATGATGGAAATATGCTTTACTTAAAGAGATTAACTCTAATGAAAGACAACTACAGTGTATTCGCATTTCAACCTTAAAAAATGGTTGAATTATATGCTGTGAACTCTTAAGCAAACAAAAGAATTAAAGGCTTCAGTGCAAGACTGCAAAAGTGCTTCACATTTGTCTTGCATTGAACCCTTAAATAATACTTTATTTGAATGGTGTTTAATGCCATATCAACAATTTTGCTGTAAAGTAACAGCTTTCCTGGATCCACCAGTACTAGGCTAGGGCTCTGAAGTGACTTGCCAAAGGTCACTACTCCCACGTAACCAGAGGTGTCGTTTCGGTTCGAACCTTGGACCCCCAAGTTCAAAGTCTGCCACCTTAACCACATGACCACGAAGGACTCCTTAAATAATACTCATATTAAGAATTTACATGATACTTAAGATAATGGAGAACAACTATTAGCATTTCTAGACTGTTATGTTGTTGAATATGCTGCAAACTTTACACAAAGAATTGGAGGATTCAGTGCTAGACTACAGTAAGTGTTTCATGTTTGCGAAGCACTTACTATAGTCCTGCATTGAGCCCCTATATTGTACTTGTATTAACCCATTACCAAACAGTAACAACATTAGACCAGTTTGTTGCAGACAACCATGGAAAACATTCTGGGAATAGGAGAAATTGCTTATGATGAGCAATTTCTCCTTTTCCCACAATATTTTCTGCCCTATCAGAAGGTTGTTTTTCAATTTAATCACATTTTGAAATGTCGTCTGCAAACTCTTTTGGACAGTCGGAAATTTGGCGTTAGGTAAAGGGTTAAGGACTTACTGGTCTTCAGTGTTTCCATCGCCTTTCTGTTACCCCACAATGACTTGAACACGTCCAGCTTCATGTCTTTTATGGCCATGTTAATCCTGGTGTAAGGATCTTCCTCACTCTCCATGTCTACAAAGTGAAAGATGCGAAACAAACATTTTTATTCTTGTGCTATGTGAATGGTGCAGTTCTGTATCGGGATTATTCATGTTTTCCATAAGCCTTAACCGTTGTAGTGCTGGCACCGACTTCATGCTTATGCAAACAGGTTAGATCCAGGCCAGCCGCCAAGTGAATTGGCAGCTGGCCTGTGATCTAACCTGTTTGCTACTCTTGAGTATCTTTCCTTAACCCTTTCCCAAACAACAAATTTTCAACTGTCCCAAATTGACAGAGTTTGCAGACGACATTTCAAAATGTGATAAAATTGAAAAATAATCTTCATATAAGACAGAAAACATTCGGGGGAAAAGGAGAATTTGCTTTTTAAGAGCAATGTCTCCTTTCGCCTCAATTTTTTCCAGAGTCGTCTGCAACAAAATAGTCTAATGTCGTTATCGTTTGGTAATGGGTTAACAAAATTAGGCAGATATTCAAGGTTTTGGAAAGCAGACGACACAAAAATCTTTTTTTTTTATAGAAAATTACCCAGCATTTTAAGGGTTAACTTTAATATTGCATCAAAGAGCAAATATTTTAGTGTCCAAATTAAACCAGTTTGCAGATGATTGACAGGCTCAAAACAACAGGGTTTTTTTTTTTGAAAACAATTTCAATCCTTTTCTTTCAAAATTTAACTTTAGAGCATAGCATTTTCTAAAAAAAACATTACAATGAAAAAAGATTGCTTGTATAGAGAATTATCAGGTGCAATTTTCTCTAATATTGAAAAACCATTGATAACCAATGGTAACCAAGATTTGTTAAGCTGAAAGGATAATATTCAGCAAACAGTAAAATTTGTCTTTTTTACTATATATACAAAAACTCAAACACATCTTTTCAGAGGAGAAACTGGAAACAATGTAGGAAAATGAGAATTTGTATAGGATTAGCAAAGTATACTTTTGTCACAATTGTGATATTGCAATGTTTATTTTATGAATTAATGGCATGTTTCTATTGGTCCATCTATTGTGAACTTAAATGATATGACAACAGATATTAGTTCCAGGGGTAGTGTATTCAGGTGGAGAAATAACATGACCAATGTTAACGTTCTTATATTGAAACAAGATGGTGGTGCCCTTTATTTTGCTTTTTTCACCTGTTTTTGCCAATGAGGGCCACATTGTGTACTACACATGAGTTGACCATCAACTTTCAATAGCTGAGTGTATATGATAATCTATGTTTTGTAATGGTGTTACATCTAACACTTGGCAGAGAAATCGCAGTTGACGGGCACACATGTCCAAAATGGTCTGCGATTGCGATTTTTCTGCCGAGTGTACCATAAAATCATTACAATATTAAATTGAAACTTTAAACAAAGATAGCACATGAACTGTTTTGTGTAATAACATACTTGACAATGCACAGTCTGTTTAGATGACCTTGACCTTTGATGACATTGACCTTGAAGCTGTCACAAAATACAGTAACAAACATTATACAGAACCAAAATCATGTTTCAATCACCGACTGGTGACATTGGCATTCCACAGCAAGTCGCTGATTGACGACATTGGCAGCGAAAGAATTAAGAAAATGTTTCGACAAAAGAAAAGAATAACACATTATATGCACTGACCTGATAAGTTGTTCCAAATTAACGGAAAGGGTATCTCCGTTCTACCAGTCTGTGCATTCACTTCAGAATTAAGGGGCAAACCCTGCTTGAAGCTTGCAGATAATGTTTCGTAGAGGTCGCCTCCAATCGTGCTTTCATCAATAGAGGTATCCATTGCCTCATTTGTCATATTTGTGACATCAATATTATTGTTGTCATCCATGGACACATCTTCCTTTTCATCCATTCTTAAAGTGCCAGGATTCTCAAATATTGGTGCCGTTACATTTGTCAAATTTGCCATTGTAGAAGGTAATAATGTATATGGGGTAAAGTTTTTTGCTATACCATTTCTATCATTTATGTTGGGCAGTCTAGGGTTCGACATGATAAAGTTAACAGGAATCGCAAACTGTGTCGACTTGATAGCTGATGCTAGAGACGTGGGTCTAGTGAACTGATTTAGATTGTAAGGTCCGGCCATGTTGGGTGAGGTGCCCACTGGACATTGCATTACGACTACATTGTTACCTAGACTCTGCAATGGAAATCCTGGTAACATGTTGGAGGGTCGAGCACCATCACAAGACTTTACTGGAGTATTGCCCTCAGACCTCGACTTGCCACCACTCTGGCATACTGTTTTCATGACAATCTGTTTGATAATGAAGTTTCCAGTTGGTAGCTTCTCCAAAATTGCGAAAGCCGGATCTTGCTTAGGGAGTTCTTTTGGAACATTAGTAGGCTGTGCATTGTCTGCCTTTACTTCTGTAGTTGAACTGGAACTGTTAGATGCTGAGCTAGATCCCATGATTGCTGAATTAGAACTAAAAGTTGCTGCATCAGAACCAGAAGTTGGTGATTTAGAGATAGTTGCTGACTTAGAACAGGTAGTTGCTGACTTAGAATCTGATGTTGAATCTTGCTTTGGTGGTATGGTGGTGTTACCAGTCTGTTTTTTGTCATCTGTTTCGGCTTTATTGATCTTAACTGGAAAAAGAGAAATTGGATGAAATGATATATAAATGGAATTCAAGGGTGGCAAAATCAGTTATCAGCATTGTCAGGCTTTTCCAAAAGCCTTGAAGGACATGTGAGTTATTACTGAAGTTTACAATACCATTATACAGACAAGTGCAGAAGCAATCTGAACACATCGGGTTTATCCAATGAAAACACCTCTAAAACAATAGGGATGACGCCATATTGGTTCCCAGCGGAATGACGTCACTTCACAATCTGAACACATCGGGTTTATCCAATGAAAACACCTGAAATAATAGGGATGACGCCATATTGTTTCCCACGAGAATGACGTCACTATACTTTCGTTTTTAAAAATAGGTCTTAAATGTGAAATCTAAAAAGTCGTTAAATTTAATTGAGGGAACAACTATATATGTCACAACAACAATTTTGCCATTTGGTATGAGTAACTAATAAAAAATGATTTAAAAGGATGTCCAACACTTCCATACACATTGAACTACTTAACGTGCACGCTTAGAAAATGTGTTAATTTCCAGATGCCGATTTACCCGAAAAATTGTAACCCTTCACTTATATCTGAGGTGTATTTCACAGCTCACGGAAATACCCGAGTAGTTCCGATTGTAACGACATTTGTTGTAGATGACTCTGGAAAACATTGTGGGAAAAGAAGAAATTGCACATAACGAGCAATTTCTCCTTTTCCCACAATGTTTTCTACCGTATCAAAAGATTATTTTTCAATTTCACCACATTTTGAAATGTTGTCTGCAAACTCTTTGAATTTTGGGCAGTCAAAAATTGGTGTTTGGTAAAGGGTTAAGTTTTACAAAATGACAGATTTGTTACCATACATTTGTTTGTTGCCATAGGTATTGTTTTGGACCAGTGAGTCGGTGCAGGAACAATTCACCAAATAGTTGTAGCCATGCCCAATGTATACCAAGAACGACCTTAGTAATCTGACGAAAGAATTAGTATCAAAATGGTGGATTATGGGTATTCCATTTAATATTGATTTGGCATTGGGGGCAAGTAAGTCAACACCAAATAAAGAAGAACCCACCTAATAAATGAGACACCACAGCTCAATTACAAGTTATGAAAATATTGGGGTGGATTGGGGCAAACATCCACCCTTTACATTACTGTGAGGGGGTCATCAACCTGTCAATTACTGAAAATACTGAAAAGAGGGCAAAGGTTAGGAAGGGCAAGTGACAGCAGGGGACTGAAATTTCAATAAACTTATGGGATAAAAGGAGAAATTGCCGGAGAAGAGCAATTTCTTCTTAAGTCACATTGGTATCCACCCCATACAATTCAGGAACAATTATTTCCCATTTTTACTTTTATTTATGCTTAGTGCCTGTTTTTTATTTCACTTTCATTAAATCTCTTAACTCCATATAAGGAGAAATGTCTTATTATTGTCTATTTCTGGAAAGCTAAAGACTATAACATGATACCTAAATTTTTCATCACGGAAAGTCCTTTGTAGTTTTGCCTCTTTTCTGCACAGCTTCCTTCCCTACATGATTTGACAACAACCCTTACAGCTTCTTCGCTGATACCAAACTGTCTGCAACCAATTGTATACTTTTCTGATAGCTACAAAAATAAAATATATATAATATACCATCTTCTTTTATAAAACCTTTGCTTTTGTTTATTTGGAGCTCAACACCATGTCAACACTGTTTTAGTTGTTTTACAATTTTCCTGGATCTCACCAGTACAAGGCAGGGCTCTAATTAGGTGTCATGCCCAAGGATACTCCAACGAAAAATTCCAATGTCATGAGGATTGAACCTAGGACCCCAGTTATACCTGAATTACTCGGCCTTTAAGGTACCTTCCAAAACCTTTTAAGTGAATCAGAATATATTTTACTAGTTCTGAAAAATACAAAACAAATGGAATGCAGTAAACACTATGAACTTCCAACTCATTACATGGTTACCTATTGATTTAGAAGACTCATAATTAATACCTTTAAGAAAAATTCAAGGCTGAAAGTAAAAAAAAAATCAAAATCCTAAAATCTCTAGAAAAGTTTACAGTAGCTCTAATCTGAAAAGGAGACTTTCCTATTTTGTTTATTGGGACAAAAAGTCTCAAGATCCTTAAATCAGAAATAAACCTCCACACTTACCCCATGATGAAGCACATCTAATTCTATGATTCACATGGTATTATATGTATTTATACTAATTTTGTCTATTTTCACTTGTCTCAAGTGCTTACATGTTTTAAGGAACTCATGGTTTTACATATCTGTTGAAATTTGAGGGCCCACTTGATACATCTTGGATAGTGTTTAAATACATTGATATGAGAGTTAACCCTTTACGGTATATAGCGCCGTTCGCCGCCTTATCGATTACCGTATAAAACCCTTTTCGCCGTTATACCTATTACCGTATAAAACCTATTTTGACGTTCTATCGATTACCGCATAGAACGCTTTTTGACAGCTGAAAAATTGATTCAACTTTAGCTCTTAATAACACATCTTTGCACACACGTCATTTTCTCCAAAGTGTATTTTCCTCTTAAATAAATATGTCTTCTTTCATTTCCGATGATAAAATTATAGGGTCAAAGTTTAAACTTTTGCTCTAGAGAGAATCTTTTGATAATGGTCTCACGACACGCTTATGGAAATAACGCTATCAAATTGAGATAAAGGGAATCCAAATTACCAATCCAATTAATGAGAAGTCTTCCGGTCATAAAAGATCAAAACACTGCCGATTCGTAAAGACTCGATAAGGATTTTATGCAATTCTTTAGTAACTTAACACATTTCTAAAAATGCTATCCAATTAAAACGAGAGCATACGGCACGCGACCTGTAAAGGATGTTTATGACACGGAGCTATTGTTCAAAGTTTAAAGGCGATTGAAAATCGAGCCGTCAAATAATTGACGTTATAAAGACGGCCTTTTAAAAATATTTAGCCAATTTGGTGTTTCCGATCGCAAGTCAGACATCAATGTAGATTCAGAGCAGTAATTTGATCGGGTTTTTTAAAGCCTGAAGATGATGAAATGTTGATAAATATTACCAATTCACGGACAAGCAAATTAGATCATTCCTCCGACTTTGACTACAACTACAAGCTTTTGTTAAATTCATCACCCATGGACACGTATTTTACGGAAATATTAGCATGATACGTTGCCAAAATGAGTTGATTTTTACTGTTTTACATTTATTAGAAGGACCAGGTTTAACTTCTTTACAAAGCAATATTGCGTTGAAAAACATTCTTTTCTTCATTTTGGAAACGGTTTGAATGGGAATTGAAGTAAAACGATTCAGCTTTGTTGAGAAATATGCAAAGACAAAGTATGTATTTCGAGTCATGAATGGTATTTTTCGGCAACAAAATTCCCTGCAATTGATGACAAAACAGAAAAACAAATTAGGGATCTCTCAGGGAGAACACATAAGTCATATTATAACTTTTGATTTTGTATAATTCACACCGTAATATACATTTTCATTGTTTGTTTAATTTTCTACAACTTAATCCTGATATGAATGTATCACTAAATAAAGAAAAAAACATCAACTTAAAGGAAATTTTGTTCTCGTCGTCTTTTATTCTTTGAGAAAATCTATTAGATGAATGTAAAATGCATTAATTTGGGTTTGATTAACAGTACCCCAATCAATAACAATTATCGGAGATAATCCTGTGCAAATAGATACACAGGGTGACTAATTATGTATGCGTTAATGGTCTTCGATAATCGGATGGTTTATACCTATAGTGTCACTGATAAGCCTTATCTCTATACCTTAAAGGGTTAAGGCAGTTATATATTTAGCATGCAGACATAGATTTTGGAGTAATTCATCGATTCAAGCCATCTTCTAAAGTACACAGCAGTGATAATTTTTGGCCCAAAAAATCTCTTAAAATTTCCCCAAAACTCATTCCTTTCAATCATTTTTCTATAGAAAACCCCATTGATTTTTAGGTTTTGGTAAAAAAAAGCCCATCGATTTAATTTCGAAAAAAATCACCGACACAGACATTTCAATGAGTCAAGCCCTATACTGTGGACTAAACCACCGGTGCTTGAAACACCCGTGTGCTAGACAATAATACCTTTGCAATAGTGGCCGTCATGTTCAGATGTTTGTTCCCATGACACATATGCGCCTCCTTGATTGCTGCCGAGAACTTTGAATTAGGTAGGACAATCTTTCCGTTCCCTTTAAACAACAGAGCACCGTCAGATTGTCGCACCTTTAGGCGTGTAACTATCGATTTAAACCGACTGTAACCTTTGCTCTTGCCTAATTTGCCCCCGTTCAGGTTACCATAAAGATCGGCGGATTTCAAGACTTCCATGGGCGGTTTGATGCAAGTTGTTAGATAGTCCATAATGATGCCATATTGTCTCTGTGATAGCGAAGTTCCTTTGCATTTTTTGTGGTCGATCTCCATTATTTATGGGCAAATATATTTGTTGTTCAAAATCGTTGGCGCTAAATAAAATGTTTGAGGCCTTCTTTATTTATACATTATTGGACGTCAATTTTAATCGAATAATCATATTCGTTTTGTTTCAAGTTTTAATCAGATTGACCCATTTTAATAATAGATGCTGCAAAGTAAGTTTCAGCCTAGCATTAATCATTCCACGGTACTTATGGACAAGAAAATCTCTTCTCTCGTTTCATGAACGTTACTGTAAATTTGACGCCCCAATACACTCTAAGCTGCCAATCACATTAATGGTCAATCGATAATGAGAAATCGAATGTACTTAACACGTAATTGGAAGGAGGCCCGTGTATATTACTGCGTACAGCCGTCTTTTAAAGGGGCGACCGGAAAATCTCAGAACAGAAATAAATAACTTTGATGTTCCATTTGATGGTACGTATATTGTGCAAAAACTACAGACATGTCACATTGTTAGTTCAATCGTGACATGTCTGGAATCAAGCAAACGTTTATTGTCCATGCAAGGATGGCTCAAAATCAAAACATTCCTTGAATCTTCTCAACATACTGATCAGTACTCTTTAATGGTAAAATACCCATAATCCGCCATTTTGAAACGCGTTCTTTCGTCGGATTACTTCGGTCATTCTCGGTAAACATCGGTCGGAACCGGAATTATTTGTTTTGGGGCGAATAGTTCCGGTTAAGACCGATGTTGAATGCGAACTGTTTCGGCCAAAACCGATGTATGCCGAGAACGACTGAAGT
This sequence comes from Cerastoderma edule, assembly GCA_947846245.1. Lineage (NCBI taxonomy): Eukaryota > Metazoa > Mollusca > Bivalvia > Cardiida > Cardiidae > Cerastoderma > Cerastoderma edule. The sequence continues at coordinate 17,059,248 of OX401410.1, read as the reverse complement.
AATTCGACGAAGGCATGCGTGTCAAAATGGCAGTTTATGGGTATTCTACCTCAAGAATGACCTCCGGAATCACCGGTTAGCTATTGATTTTTTCATCATGGGTCATAGTATAGCATTTACAGTGGCGTAGATAGATTTTAATCGCTGTATGGAACTTCAACATCTTTTGATTTTGCGTTGGTGCTTCACGAAATTATTATCTTCACAAGTATACAGGATTATGTTTTACTTGTCTTTTCTGCAGATAACTATCGATGTAAAAAGTATAACGAACACCTTTTCTTTTTAGTTAAAATGCCTATCTAAGTATCCGAATCAAATGTTTGCAGGGGCCACATATTATCATAAACAGAATAACAGACCATCTGTAGGCAAATAGTAGAAATATACATAGTGACAAAAACAGAATTGTCAAAATCAGTTTCCTCCAATTATCAAATTGGTTTCATTCAAATTTCGTCTGCGACAAGAGAATGTATTTGATCTACGGGTGCATGAAGTATAAAAATTATTGAGGAGACTTGCGTGGCATGCGTCCATTTCTAAACGAGAACCTGTTGACAGTATCGGCATATCTGCTGAACAAATTACAGCGCGTCGCCGGTCCTTGTCTCAGTTCTATTGGTTTTCGACAGGGCATCGCATTGTTCCTAAACAAGTGCGCCGCTGGGTTGTTTGTGATTGCTTTCGAATAAGAGGATATAAATGGAAACCGAGTGTTTCGGATAATAGGGGGTTTCTAAAATAACTTCAGCTCTAAAAAAAATAAAGTAAATCTTGAAATGTACTAAATAAAATAAATTGGTATGTATTATTTTAAAAAGGATATGCTATTTTATACTGGTTAAAGAGAAACCATTGTATGAAGACTTGAAAAGGGAGATATGGTCCAACGAGCACCGCACATCCGTTAAAAAAATTAAAAAGATTAAAAAAAAAAAAAGGGGGAATTAAAAAAATAAATAGATATGCATCAGAATGAGAAAAGGAGGGCTGTTAGTTATATAGTAATGTGGTACCATGGGAAAAGCTTGACTGGTCCAGAATGAAAGCAGATCAGGTGTAAGTTGTGATATGTGTAGCCTATGGATATCCATTTGCGTTTGAAAGTAAACATATATGAGTTAAATCACAGAAATGGGGAAATTTCCACCAATGTCATCACTAGAAACGAGCGTATCTTTTACATGGCACTCTTCTAAATTTAGCCGTTCATTGTTTATATATTTTATTCTTTCTGTTCAAAGTGGCTGATTCACGCAGACTCTGATTTATATTCTTGTTGGTTATCAGAAGACCCAACGATGGATCCTACAAAACTGTCTGAGAGAATTGAAATGCTGGACATGGAAGTGACACCAGTTCGAGGTTTTATCAATGAACGCGTTGCCGGTAATACCGATGACGGATCGCTGAAGGACAACCTAGTGGTACCGGCCCTAACTGGTTCCTATGGCAGCACGCTTGGCAGTTCGCTGACCCTTGACCCCGGACAGTCCACGACAAACTTGCTTAACCTTGACCTTGAACATATCGTCGATCGTCACACGGGGGAGGAGCGCGATACTTGGAACAACCGCGCGGAGTTTCTCCTCTCTCTCATTGGCTATGCTGTTGGCCTTGGCAACGTTTGGCGGTTCCCGTATTTGACCCAGAAGAATGGCGGAGGTAAGGATCATTTCGACTGTAATTCAAACGCGTTGTATAGGTCTTATAAAGGCCATACTGTTTTGAAAACGTTTCAGAGCTGCATGTTATTGAGGACCAGAGGCCGTTGTATCATAATCTTTCTATTATACGATATCAAAGTGTCGTAAGTCTTTCAAATGAGAAAGAAAATTGACATAAAACCAAAAACATAAACAAAGAGAACGAGGTTCGGAAGACATTCGTTGTCGTGCTGCTTAGAATGGGTTTGAAATGTTTCTCGACTTCTTGTGAGGCACGAGACCGCTAAGACGTGATTTGAAGAACTAAAGTCTCTTTTATAGAATGCTTTACAGTCTTGAAAAATGCGATTCCTTTTTATTCACCGAAGAAAAATCCTATATCTTAATATCACAGTTTCGTATAAGACCGCCTCGTGGTTGTAAATGCAGCATAATGGCTTTTTCTTTTAAACCTATATAAAAACGATCTTCGTTTAAAGATTCGTTTAAAGTTAGGCAAGTATTATATTTCATCGCAGAATAAGTATATTTTGACACAATACTCTCTCCACTATTATCTAGTCTCGAATCAGAAGGTAGTCATTGACCTGCAAGAAATGGTATCTAGGCTTACGAGAAAGTACCGAATTTCCTTTGTCGTCATGGTGTTTGTTAAATGCTGGTGCAGGAAAAGTGACCAAAGTAGAAATCACAAGCGTCACTTTTATGTAAAGAAATGTCAAAAGCCCTTCCACTATTTGAATTTGTAAGGAACACAATTAGATTACTTCTGCGGTTCGATAAAGCTTGTGAATCCTCATGAGCTCACAGGTTTCTGATTTAGATTGTTAAATGTACCAATCTAAAGTCGATGCATAAAAACAAACAACAGTCTCAATATAAATGGTATTTCCGTATTTAAGGTAGAATACCGATATGCCGCCATTTTTAAACCTTTTCCTTTGTCGGATTGCTTCGGTCGTTCTCGGTATACATCGGTCGGGGTCGTAACTATTCGATTTAATGAGACAATCAGAAGTTCGAGATACATCTATTCTGCTGTACTTCTACAGACAGAGTAGCCCCCGCATTGACCTCTTTGCGTCACCTTCATTTGTATTCAGCCATCGCCAGTAATCAGGATTTATTACACATAACTTCCCGAATAGGATCCCCTTTGAATACCTAATCCTGTCTGGCTAGTCTTAATTCAGGCATGACCAATCAACCATCCAAGTTCCAAGAGCGGTCGCTTTATGAACTTTCCTTGATCCCCACAGGTCATTTAACCCTTTACCAAACAATTGCGACATTTGAACAGCCTGGTGCTCATTCAACAAGATGATTAAGAAAAAACTGTGGCAAAAGGATAAGTTGCTTCTAATGAGCAGTTTATCCTTTTGTTTCAAAAACTTCTAGCCAACATAATAAAGTATGTTTGTTTATTGTCTTTTGTCATCTTTTATTGCTTCCAATTAGGACTTTTCACCAATTACTATATGCGGGAATGAATTAGTATTCGGATTGCCTTCCCTGTTTACGCGAAATAATGTTTTCTCTGTAACTAATCTCGTTGCCTTTAAAGGCACATGACAGGACATGAGTACAAATACATTACTGAAAAAAGTACAATGAGTTCTTTTATAATATTCATAAAAGTTATGAAAATTAATTTATGAATACTGTGAGACCCTATTTTATAAACTCCTTTAATAAGTTATTTTGTGCTTGAAATATAGTGTCTCCAATTCAATCATGTTTATCAACAATCTGCTTGTTTACTTATTTAAAATAACGAATTCTAATTGGCCCGTTCAAAAATTTGTGTATCGCGTGACCTGGTCAGAGGTGAAGAATCAGGCAATCTGAATAAATTAGACTGGATAATCTAAATTATTTCTCGTTTGCTTTCACGTTTAAGTTATGCTGAAGGGTTTTTTTTGTGATAACTTTTTCAATCTGACCAAAAGTTTACCAAATAATATTGCTTGATATAGCATTAGTCTCCTTTCATGAGCCTTTAAGTTCACTTTGTTAATAAACACGTTAGGGTTGTGTAACAAAATAGGGGCTTGAACTCCTGAATTAAGGGAATGAATAAAAGGATATCATTCGGACTGCCTTCCCTGTTAACACTCACTAATTCTATTCCTGTAACAAATTATCTTGTTTTTTATGTTCGCTCGGTTATTAAACAAGTTTGGGCTGCTTAACGTGTTGGGGTCTATAATTCCCATATTTGGTCTGGATTAGCTGGTAGAATTCGGATTGTTTTCGAGTTTTTAACGTGTTGCGGTTAAGAGAAAACGTACTCAAAAGAGCAAATTTTCTTCTCAATCAGTCTTATTTAGATTTCTTATTTTAACAAAAGAGAAGGAAATTATAAGAACAACTTTTCTTTCCAAGCCATCGTACTTTTTTTCATACCTAACATGGATCATAGCTTTCCGACTTTTACAGTCTAGTTAAAATACTCGGCAATCATTTTCAACTTTGGTATTTGTATAAAGGTAAGTGTGTTCTAGACGCCCTGTAACATTGTGTGTAAACGATCAATTACGTATTCCAAATGAAGGTTACACCGACGTTACGATCAATTAGGACAGGGCTAAATTGAGGATTTGTGTCTTTTTCAACACTCTTTCAGTTATACTAGTCTTAACTTGTTAGCGCTAATAAGTCAAATATACGAGTATTGTTTATGTAGTCTTTCGGATTTCAAGTATTGCTTCCAGATAACAATACGGTATCAAGAAGTCGGTTTGCGTCCCTACTTTTTTACCAAAATAGAATAGCTTAAAAAGAACAGTTAAAGAAATCTGCGTACCGTTTCACAAAACATTCTATGTTAAACATCTGCGTAAGTTCAAAACAACATTCCTATTAATTTCAATATTGGGCTAAGCAATTTTTCCAAAGAACCACATCATTGGAATCGTCTCTTCGATCTGCTGTATGTTTAAAGCATTATAATGAAAAATTATAATGAAAAATAGCGCCTTTCTAACCTTTTTACTCGATTAATTATAGTTTAGGCTTTATTTTAAAAATTGGCTCAGATTTTGGCTCCACTTCCTTAAATTCGGCTCCCAAAAATTTAATTTGCGAATGTGGTTGCGACAAGAAAAAAAATCCAGGGGAGGCCCTTTTTACAGCACCTTTAAGCATTTTGTGCGTTCAACTGAATACCTTTTTAGGTTTATTATACGCTTCTGAACAATAAAATTTCCAAATTATTTGCAGGTTTATTAAATTCATTTTTGAAGTAAAGGTCTAATAGGGTGTTATTTTAAACTTGATCGAGAAACCTTGAGTGCAGTCGTCAACAAGAAGACATTTCACTAATTGAAATCTCCCAGGAAACAGGGCTGCTCCACGCGATAGACATCAATTAACCTAGCCCATTGTAGCTGTTTACGTCAGAGTACCTGACAAGGTCGATCTTGAAAGCCGTTATAACGAAGAGATGAGAGCTTTATTGTAATGTGGATCTTCTCGTTTTTCCTTTCAAACGGTTCATTTGAATAATGAATCTATGAATACAGATAAATGTATGACTAGTTTTAGATGGTCAGCACATTTTCTTCAAATTGGAAAAGGCAGCCCCAAAACATTCCCAGCGATGATAGGAAATGCATATATTTTTAGGTAAAAAGTGAAGTTTATTCATTTTTATGTATTTGTATGATGCATATATACATTTAACCCTTTCCCAAACAACACATTTTCGACTGTCCCAAATTGAAAGAGTTGCAGAAGACATTTCAAAATGTGATGAAATTGTAAAATATTCTTCTAATAGGGCAGAAAACATCGTAGAAAAGGGAAAAATTGATCGTTACGAGCAATTTCTCCTTTTCCCACAATGTTTTCTAAAGTCGTCTGCAACAAACTGGTCATATGTCATTACTGTTTAGGAAAGATTAACAACAGTCTTTGTTTATTTTATGTGTAAATAAACTATTCAAAACTTGATACATATATTTTTGTGTTGAGGAATGGTGGGTTCTACGCTATGTCAACATTTTTCCCGTTAGCCCATTACCAAATAATAACGACATTTGACCAGCTTGTTGCATACGACTCTTGAAAACATTGTGGGAAAATGGGAAATTGCTCTTTAAGAGCAATTTATCCTTTTTCCCACAACGTTTTCTGCCCTATCCGAAGAGTATTTCTCAATTTCATCACATTTTGAAATGTCGTCTGCAAACTGTTTCGATTTGGGGCTGTCGAAAATTTGGCGTTTGGTAAAGGGTTAATCATTTTATAGTTTGAACCATCGGTTTGTTGTTGCATGAATAAAGTATTATCCCCTCACCCCCATTTATATGTGTTTGCAAGGATTTGTTGTTTTACCAACTTCTAAAGCATTGGGGTCTGCAGATGGCTAATGGTTAGCGTCGATGAATAGGGACCGGTCAACGCAGGTTCGATTATCGATTGCGATCGTCTATTTCACCGTGGAATACCGTTTGGCACGACACATTTTGTAGCCAGGGAACATGCACTTTAATGCTAAAAGTTGTACCCTGTATAATGATAAGTAGACAAAGTTAGAGTATGCACGGTAATATGAAGTCTTAACTAATTGAATCAGCATTTGTCTTTTTCAGGGGCTTTTTTGATACCGTATGCGGTAATGATAGTCATAGAAGGGATCCCGCTCTTCTATCTTGAACTTGCCGTTGGTCAAAGGTTACGAAAAGGTTCCGTTGGAGCATGGAATGAGGTGAGATGAAGAATTCACAACCTAGGTAAAGATATCTTTCAAAATATGCATACTTTTGGTTTCAAAATTTAAATAAGAAAACCTGGTTGAGAAAAAAAATAATAACTCTCAGAAAATAACTGAAGAACAACGGATAGAATAAGTACAAGAAAACCCTATATTGAACCATACGTATTTCACACCGTGTACCCCTTCCTATTTTCAGGTATGCCCCTACCTACAGGGTATTGGTATCGCCTCGGTGGTCGTATCGTTCTGTGTGGCGCTCTACTACAACACGATCATGGCCTGGTGTATGCTCTATCTCGTCCAGAGTTTTCAGGACCCGTTACCATGGTCCGTCTGTCCATCCGTACTACATAATAACGTAACGGTCGTGGATGATGAATGCAAGGTAAGGATGTAAGACACGGTTTGGTAATGCTAGTGTTAAAACATATACATGTCTTACTTGTCATGGTCCATCAGTCCATCCATTCCACACAATAACGTTACAGTCGTGGATGATAAATGTAAGGTAAGGATTGTGAAAATGATGTAAAAACGTATGTTTTTGGCGACGAATTTATGACATGGTTTAATAATGTTAGTGTTGAAACGTATGCATGTCTAATTTGTCATGGTCCGTCTGTCCATTCATTCTACACAATACGTTACAGTCGTGGATGATGAATGTAAGGTAAGGATTGTGAAAATGAAATGAAAGGGTACGTTTTTGGCGACGAATTCATGACATGGTTTAACAATGAAGGTGTTCTAACATATACATGTACGACTTGCCATGGTCCGTTTGTCCGTCCGTACTACACAAAACCGTTACAGCCGTGGAAGATGAATACAAGGTTAAGATGATTGGAATAACGTGAAAACGTATGTTTTTGGCAACGAATTTATTACATGGTTTAATAATGATAGTGTTAAAACAAGTGACATGCCATGGTCCGTCTATCCATCCATACTACACGATAACGTTACAATCGTGGATGATGAATGCAAGGTAAGGATAATTTGAATAACATGCACATGTATATTTTTGACAACGAATTTATTACAAAGTTTGATAACGGTGGTGAAAAAACATGTATATAGCATACCATGGTCCGTTTTTCCATCCGTACTGCATATTAACGTTATAACAGTCGTGGATGATGCATGTAAGGTGAGGATGATTTTAACAATGTGAAAATGTATGTTTTGGCGACTTATTAATGACATGGTTTAATAATGTTTGAGTTTAAGCATACACAAAGAAGACGCCAATTTAACTATTTCAAAGTTGTCAGGAATAACAATCATCTGGTAGTTGTAAAGATCCATTGTTAAACGGACAGAAACATTCACTGAAACGAGGCCTTATTGTGTACTTACTCCCCAAATCAGTTTGGCACAAAGCTAGTTTGCTCCTTCTTTTCCCCACAGTGATTTGTTTTGATGTTGCCTCCCTGCAGCAAAGTGTTTCAAGCATTTTGCATAACAAATTGATCAGCCGTCTCACGAGGTTGATACACGAATATTAGATAAATTTAACCGGAATAAACCAACGAAGACACATAGCAATGTTATTAAAGAGGTTTTGGACACATTTCCACCAATCTGAACTCACTGGGTTTGTCTAATGAAAACATATTTAACATTACATGTATAAGGAAGCCGCCATATTGTTTCTTGCAAGACTATCTTCATTGTACTTTCGTTTCCAAATATAGATCTTAAATGTAATATCTTAATAGTCACTTAATTAGATTAAGGGAACAGATATGTATCACAACTTATAATAACACTGTTATGTTTGAGTCACCGACCAAAAATAATTACATGAAATGATGTTCAACGCTTCCTTATACATTGAACTACTCAACGTGAATGCTCCTAGGAAACGTGTAATTAGCCGGGACAAATAAAACATAATTTGAACGGCTTATTTCTGTTTTGTGTGTGTTCCCAGAGAAGTGGTCCGACGACTTATTTCTGGTACAGAGAGACCTTGCAGATCGCCCCAACCGTGGAGTCCATTCCGGGCTTCAACCTGAAACTGGCGGCGGCGCTGCTAGCCTCCTGGCTGCTCGTCTATCTCTGCATGATCAAAGGAATCAAGAGCTCTGGAAAGGTTAGTCTGACTCCCGTCGTACAATGATAAATGTAGCCTGGGCCTGGTCCGTAGGTTCACCCCGCACTAGGTTAATACAGGTATACATGGGACAGGACCCTAGGCTATAATAAATGTAATGTTAAACCATGGAAAAGTTCGGTTGTAGTTGGTACCGGGATTCAAGGGTCGAGTGTTTTAGAAAAGACTATGTTCGGAAAGTCTCTCTCTCTCTCACTCTATTCCTCTCACTCTATTCCTCACAAACAACTTTTTTAAGTATGCATGTACAAAGAAGCTAGCACATTGTTACGTTTTAACCTTGCTCAGATGATTCAAGTGGTAACTGTGTTAGAATGAAATAACTATTCCTGGATCATGCGGACTAGCTTCAACCTCGAGTTCTTAACAATTCCAGAAAGATAGCCTGTTAGTTTCTGCCAGGACCGTGCGTTATTTCCGGACGGTTCGATATTTCTAACTAAAAGTCAATAAACATTATCTTAGGACGACACTCGATTACCCTCTAGGGTCCAGACAGACTCTGTCTATGACGCTAACTACATTCCCATTAATAGACTTGTCGAGTCAACAAGAGGATTTTCAGTCGCGCTTACAACAGCTTTCTACCCTTTACCCTACCTAGTTTAAACATATTTATTTTACATCGATAATGAAACACGTTCTGACAACTTAGACTTATCACTTTCGATTCTGCTCCTTGGATACACAATCATTCCTTTCGCAAAAACATGATCCGTGAAAGGTCGCATAGAAAGTATCGCTACTCACGGGATTCGAACCCAGGGCCCTCGTGTCCCGAGGCCGAAAATCTTACCTAAGGTGAATTTTTAGTAATCATTTTACGGTAAAGATTTGCGTAAGTTCAAAACAACGTTTCCTCTTATTTCAATATTGAGATACGCAATATTGCAAAGTAACACTTCATAGGAAGCGTCGCTTCCGATGATGTGTCACATTACAGTATTGTTCTTTTATTTAAGAAAATATCCATGTACAATGTATATCAGTTTTGACTTACGCAAAAGTCGTTTCGTAAAACAGTACCCTGGACTACTGTCCATCACTTAACGCTTAGAAGTGAAATTGATATTAGAATTTTGCTGTATAACCACGTTTGCGAGATTATTGATAGTAAATGTATAACACGATATATCATGTGCATCATTGCAGCCTTCCATGTGAAAATCTTACAAACGTTACAAAGGTTAATTTGGTAATTAGTTGCAATTTCCTCATTTATTATTGATTAAGGTAAAGAAAACAAAGAAAAATGAAATGCATTAATGTCGACATTTCGACAAAGGTTTGGTCTTTTTCAGATGGTGTATGTAACGGCTACCTTTCCGTATCTCATTCTCGTCATATTCTTTTTTCGTGGCATCTCACTGAAAGGATTCGACAAAGGTCTGGAATATCTGTTTGTCCCGGAGGTAAGTGTACTTACAAACAACAAGAACAAGAACAACAACAACAACAACAACAACAACAACAACAACAACAACACATTTACACCACAAACAACAACAACACCAACAACAACACAGTTTCGTCCAAACAGCCACGTCTCGCTTGGATTCGTAAATCTGCGTCTCTTGTTGCATTAAGATTGAAACCAGACATGCGCGAAGCTTGGCAAATTATCTTGCAAATCCTTTTACAGTGAAACCCTCGATATGTTTGTAGATGTATTTGGTCTACTAGCTGTTAAATTTTGATTTACACAAAATCACAAAGAGAAATTACTTCATAGGTCAAGTGCATTATCTTATAAAAGTCTCAGCTACGCGCCTGCTAGGCTTTGTTATTATGTACCTCGTAAAATCGTTAAACAGATTACTTGGTTTAAATTCGGATCAATTAATTTAACACGCATTTTTTATGAATACAAAATGAGACGTGTGTATATGCTAAACGAGATTAATGTTATGTCTTAACTCTTTACCAAACGCCAAATTTTTTACTGTCCCGAATTGAAAGCGTGATTTCAAGATGTGATGAAATTGAAAAAACAATCTTCTGATAGGGCAGAAAACGTTGTGGGAAAAGGAGAAATTGTTCGTTAAGAGCAATTTCTTTTTTCCCACTATCTTTACCAGAATCGTCTGCAACAAACTTGTCAAATGTCGTTATTGTTTGGTAATGGGTTAAAACTTCTGTTTCCGGGTTTCGAACTCTAAACCTATCGCTACAGTTTAGCCGACTGCTCGATGCCGAGGTCTGGCTTGACGCGGCGACGCAGATCTTTTACTCGTTTGGTCTGGCCTTTGGGTGTCTGATCGCGCTCTCATCCTACAATCCGGTCCGGAGTAACTTCGCCAAGGAGGCGATCATTGTGTCGGTGGCGGATTTCTTCACCTCCATCTTTACGGCCGTCGTCGTCTTTTCCATATTAGGTGAGTTGAGAAACAGCTGATTACGGCATGCCTACCTATATTTGCTTTCAATAGGCTTTTTCATGTATTATTTAACCCTTTCCCAAACAACAGATTTTCGACTGTCCCAAATTGAAAGAGTTTGCAGGCGACATTTCAAAATGTGATGAAATTGAACAATATTCTTTAGAAAGAGCAGAAAACGTTGTGAGAAAAGGAAAAATTGCTCGTCACGAGCAATTTGTCCTTTTCCCACAATGTTTTCTAAAGTCGTCTGCAACAAAGTCGTCAAATGTCGTTATTATTTGGGAAAGGGTTAACAAGACGCAATGCCTACATATGCTTTCAATAAGGTTGGTAATGTCCTGTTAAACACAAAATGCAATGCCTAGATATGTTATTAATGAGCCTTTACAGTATATCTTAACACTCTAATGAGTATTGACTATTAAGATACTTTACGATTAAGAATGAGAATTTAGCATTTAACACACCACCCTTAAGGTTTACCTGCATAAATTATGCTACAACTAGGATTGCCATTATAATATTTAACACTCGACTCTTCAATAGTTTTCCAATAAATAAGGCCTGCAAATTTATCTTTTGATATGCGACTCAATACCTATACATGCTAGCAAAAAAATTGATAATGTTTTTCTTAAAGGCCCATTAAAGGAGGTTAATGCTTTATCAAACTATATTATTTGGTAAATTTTTGGACAGATTCAAAAAGTTGTCACCTGAAAACACCATCAGCAAAACTTAAATGTGAAAGTAAACCAGAAATAACCAATATAAGCAAGTTTTATAATTCAGATTTCCTGATTCTTCACCTCTGACCTTGGCAGTTGATACACACATTTTTGAACCGACCAATCAGAATTCGTTATTTTGAAAATGTAAACAAACAGGTTGTTGCCAAACATGATTGAATTGGAGACAACTATATTTCAAGCACAAAATAACTTATTTTAAATGAGCCTATTTAATAGGGTCTCAATGCATGCATAAATTAATTATCATGACTTTTATGAACATAATAAAAGAACTCCATAACTCTTTTAACTATTTTATTTGTTCTCCTCTCCTTTGATGTGCCTTTAACTCACCATATTAATCATGAATGTGCTGTGTTTACAACATCACCAAACTCCTCACAGTGATCCCCTTGCAACGCTGCAATTATCACTGCAACCACAATTATTTCATCAAGAGTTTTACAGTTGTTATTTTAGTAATAATGTCTTCTTGTTTTGATTTCTGACCAGTTAAATTTGGGGGGGGGGGGGATGATTCGTTTCCATTATAAATAAAGAACAAATGGATGATATTTTGAGAGTCGACCCCATCTTAAAGCGCCACTTTTGTTTCTAGGCAGATGATCATGTGACATTTATGGTGGCAGTGATCAATCCCATAAAAGGGAGATCACTGTTGGGAATTTATGAAATTACAGGATTCAAAGCGACGCTTAGTTACGAGGAATGTGTCAGAGATCAGGAAGCGACCAGGTCGACATCCCAACTCACGTCCGATAGCGCAGTCAATGAGACTTTGTGTGACTTCAAGTCATTCCTGGAAGGGGTAGGTCAATATGAACTCATC
>OX401410.1:17028263-17046277 GCA_947846245.1 Cerastoderma edule | reverse complement strand
TTTCAAAAATGGCTCCCCATTACCTCCGAGGTTATTTTAAGAAATGGCCGAGGTGTTCCGAATGCTCGGATATAAGTGTAGCCTGGGGTCCTGGCCCATGCTAACCCGCATTAGGGCCAGGTGTCAGAGAATGAATTGTCGCTTCTGATTGGCTAACGGGTTTCCACTCGCCTATTATGAAAAGATGGCGTTTGAATTGTGCATTTACCCTTTTTTACCCTTAATATTTTTTACCCTTTTCCATCCCTTAATCAGGGTAGCCTTTACCTTTTACAATTTTCATACAATACTCCATTTTTATAAATCAATTGCACTTAAATGGATTTTTTTCATTTCATTTCATTTTGTCTCTTAATTTATTGTTGGATTTATATATTGGGATTCAAAATATCAGATTAAATCAATATCTTTTGTAAAAGAATCAAACATTTTACTTTAGTAGTTCTCTCTGAATTAATTCTATCAAAAATTTTGTTTATATATTCAAATGAGTTTTAAATCACACACAAAACATATTGAATGGAACAAATTGGAAACATATATCTCCACCAATCAATATTACATACCATCTTAAATCCTTCGATGCTTAAACTTGAGGCTTGTGAAGTGTTAATAGGAGATTTTGAAGAAAGAAAGAGCACATAAAAATGTGAAAAAATTGGGATTTCCTCTATCTTTCCCATAACACCTTCTTTTTAATCAAATTCAACGACACATAAAAGGAAAGGGTAAAGGGTTTCACTTATCTCTGGTTAAACAATGACGAATTCAATTAACAGGCAATAAAGATAAGAATCCACCGACAAGAGTTTTGGTATATCAACGAAACGGCATCTGTATTTATTCCCTTTATGCAGTCATAAGTTAAATAACAAACAAGGAAAAAAGAACGTGATTTTTCTTTTCCAAATTATTATCAAAAGCCAAGCTTCTCGACAAATTTAACACCTTTATTTTTCGTTTCGAAAAAATCATATGAAGCCTACAAAATCAATTATAATTAGTATTAAACATTATCGCAATATGCTTATTAAGTGTTGTTTGTACGTCTGATTTAACATAAGAACCTGTAGTTGACGAAGTCATCAAAAAGAGGGGAGCGCATGAACTAAGAATAAACTGATTTGGACACATTTAGATCTCAAGAATTTGATATCAGAATTAATGCTATTCTAACATATATTGCTTATCAAACGATTTTCCAGATATATTCTTGTCTCGTCATATCTCGTCTTTTAAAACCACGTTTAACTCTAACTTTGGAAAATTGACACGCCTTCCTTAATTCTGTAACTATCTTGTCAATATTAAGTACCTTTCTATAACAAATTTAAGCACACGACACCATCTATTACAGAAATTCCACCATAAAGTTTACTTTGATCTACTCTGGATTTGTTATATGGTAAAACACGACGCAAAGAGCTTAACTTTTAAATACTTGTGTCACAAATACAACCCTGTTTGGGCGATTTGCGCGGTGTAATGCATTTGTGTTCCATTACAAAACACAACGCTTTTAAATACAATAAAAACCGGAGTCACGACTTCATCTCAAAAGGATCCAACGCTAAGTAGGGTGTCTAAATAGGTGCTTTTTCTCATGAATAAGCTTGCAGACTCTTCATCGACGCGCATGCGCAGTGGATGTTGTTTCATTCGGAATACCTCGGCATAACCGAACACTATTGTGTTCGGTAAACTTTCTCTGACACCTGGCCCTAGTTCGCGGTATACGAACGGGCCAGGACCCCAGGCTAATATAAGTGTATAGCCTGGAGTCTTGGCCCATGCTTACCCGCATTAGGGCCAGGTGTCAGAGAATGAATTGTCGCTTCTGATTGGCTAACGGATTGCCACTCGTCTATTATGAAAAGATGGCGTTTGAATTGTGCATTTACCCTTTTTTACCCTTATCATTTTTACCCTTTTCCATCCCTTATTCAGGGTAGCCTTTACCTTTTACAATTTTCATACAATACTCCATTGTTAAAGGCACATATACCGTTTATTGCAGATTTTCCAAATAGTCAATTATGTGTAAGTCTGTTTAAGGGAATGAAATTATACATGTGATTACTTAGATGCATTGTAGAAAGAAAACGAAAACATATTAGATGGCCGATATTTGAAAATGCCAGATTAATTTATAAAGTTATATACAAAATCATATCAAGAACAGTTTCTCCCTTTCTCTCATGCCAACATTTCTAGAATTTGAAAAATGCTCCCAAAATACAATTTCACGAAAGTAAATAATTTCTAATAAATTAAAAAAAAAAGGGAAAATGGAAACTCGAGAAATTAACAAAAGTATCTATTCTGAGGCAAATGACTCAGGTAGAGCCAGCTATTTTTTCTGCAGTGTTCTGATAATAGAGAGCTGTTTATTGCCTATATAGCCATTCTTATCAGTCGGTCAGTTGGGGGGGGGGGGTCATCAGAATTACCTTGGTCAGCTAACACTGCTACTTTTTAGACCAACCAATCTACTGTTGTTCAACCAACACACAAAACAAAACCCATTCATTAAAAATAATTGTGCTACTTTATTTAGAATAAAAGGTAAAATGCTTGATTTGCATTAAAAATAAGTTTAAATATTAATTCAATTCTGATTGAATATTGATAGAACAATTTGTCTGACTGACTGCTTCCATGTCAAGAAATTGCTGACCAATCCTGTGGATCAATCAACACATTTATTATTTAACCCTTTCCCAAATTACAAATTTTCAACTGTCCCAAATTGAAAGAGTTTGCAGGCGACATTTCACAATTTGATGAAATTGCACAATATTCTTCAGAAAGAGCAGAAAACCTTGTGGGAAAAGGAGAAATTGTCCCTTACGAGCAATTTCTCCTTTTCCCACAAAGTTTTCTAAAGTCGTCTGCAACAAAGTCGTCAAATGTCGTTATTGTTTGGATAAGGGTTAAGCATGGATTCATAACAATGTGACAAAATTAATACTCCTTTGATTTCAGTTGTCTGCATATTGAAATCTAGATAAAATTTAGAAAAAATGAGAAAAGCTGATATTTTTAATTACCACAACTCACATTAAGTGCCATAGTACTCTTTAAAGTTAATACAATTAAAACATTGACACAATGGCCAAGAACATGAAACGGTAGAAACAATTTACTTTTGAAAAGATGAAAATATTAACATAACATTTATTCAAGATTTTCAAATTGTACAAAGCAATGTTAAATTAAAAACAAAATTAAATTGAAATTTGACAAATGGATTTTTCTGTTTCAAAGGTATTTGACTATCATGGAGCCAGCTACCTTTTCTGCATTGTTTGATTAAAGGGAGCTGTTTATGGCTTATCCATTCTTATCAGTCAGTCAGTGGGGGGTCATCAAAATTACATTGGTCAGCAAACACTAGTCGGCTTTTTAGACCAACCAATCTACTGTTGTCCAACCAACATACAAAACAAAAACCATTTATCAAAAATAATTGTGCTAGTTTATTTAGAATAAAAGGTTAAATGCTTGATTTGCATTAAAATTACGTTTAATATTAATTCAATTCTGATTGAATACTGATAGAACTATTTGTCTGACTGACTGCTTCCATGTCAAGAAATTGCTGACCAATCCTGTGGACCAATCAACACGTTTCTTATTTATTCATGGATTTAGAACAATGTGACAAAATTCATACTCCTTTGATTTCATTTGAATTTATATAGATCTATATATATATATCAAATCTAGATGAATTCGAGAAAAAGCATGAGAAAAGCTGATATTTGAAAATTACCACAACTCACATAGATTGACATAGTACTCTAAAAGTTGATACAATTAATACATTTAACAATGGAAAAAACATGTAACAATTTACTTTTAGGAAAAAGAAAGAAAAAAAAATAACAGCATTTATTCAAGATTTTCAATTTGTGCAAAGCAAGGTTGATTAAGAACAATTTCTCCTTTTTCTAACATGTCAAATATTCTTAAATAAGAATTGATAATTAAAGGAAATGGTTGAAATAAAACTTGACAAATTGATATTTCATTTCAAAAGGCATTTGACTTTTTTGGAGCCAGCTTCTTTTTTTGCATTGTTTTGGTAATAGGGAGCTGTTTATCGCTTGTCAGTTCTTATCAGTCAGTCAGTGGGGGTCATCAAAATTACCCTGGTCAGCAAAATACTGGTCAGCATTTTATACCCTCTGGTCAGCTGGTCAGCGGTCAGCAGTCAGCTGGTCAACAAAGAAAAGTCAACAGAATATACCTTCCCAATCATTTGTCTTACTTTGAAACGGCTAATTCTCATATCTTTGAAGAGTATGCTTTCCTTCGTTGCTTCCCTTATCAGTTCGCCTCGAGGTCATGATACGAATAAATGATACGCCCGTGCGCATATCCCACACTCTTAGTGCGGGGTATACGAACGAACCAGGATCATACGTTAATTATCAGCCGGAATTCTGTCAGTTATATTTGTGTCGCACCGGTCCCTTTGTTCGATAAACGAGAGAACGCATCCCAGTCTACGTAAACGGGTGTGCATTTTAAACCAAATATACATAGCTGATCACTCAGTCCTTCGGTCTTGATTAAGTTTGATCTCAGATGCGCGTTTTCACTTCTCTGTTTTGTGAGAGATGGGATTTTCTGTTTATTATTGAGCCGCTAGCGTAGTACTTGGGCTTTGAGGTGAATTCATACCATGGGGGTAAAGTTGGCGGCTTTGAAGAAATATGGTAACGGCTTAATGGGAGCATGATTTAAATGGATGACTCAACTGTTGATAAATGGCGACATGGGTGAAGTGGTAGTGCGTCTTCTTCTTCCTTATACTGGCCACCTTCGTCCTGCCGAATATTCTGCCAGTTTTTGTGCGCATGTCCCCCCACCCCCTCCTTAAAATTTTGAGATTTGGGTGTCAGATTTGCCTCGCCACCTGAGCCCGGAAACTCTCAATTGACGGAGCCTCTGCAGTTTGTGGTGTTAGGGAGTTCTAATCTTTTATTGTGCGACTGAAAAATGACCATTTCCTGGAGTCAGTACGGGATTGATGCACTGTGTAACTGTGAGTTTTTGTGTATCTGGTGGTTCTTGTTGTCTTACTTAAGTATTTGTCTGGGTTAATTTCAACTAGGTTATTGGTTATTTTGTATAGCATAGATAGTATAGATTATTTTCTTCTTGTTGAAAGTTCTTTCCATTGGAGTTCATTTAGCATATCCCCTACGGTTGATCTGTTATGATGTTTTCCCATGACATGTCGAGCGCCCCTTCTTTGTATAATGTCCAGCTTGTCTATATGTATCTTTTTATATGGGTCCCAGACTGTACTTGCGAATTCTAGTTGTAGTCTGACTAGTGTGAGATATGCCTTTTCTTTCATGGACATGGAAAAAATGCATGATCTTGTTAATAAATATTCTAATGAAGGCACCGTGTTTATAATGGGCGACTTTAATGCGCATTTAAATGTTGCAAATTTTTCTAAAACGCTTGATAGGCGTAGTAATTGTTTACAAGAACTAATTAATACACATTGTTTATATTCAATTGGAACTCTTCCAGTATGTACGGGTGCCTCCTCAACATACGTGTCCTACGATGGGCAAGCAGAGTCCCATATAGATCATATACTTATTCCAATTGAAAGTATAAACACCATAATTTTTTGCTCTATATTTGATGATGATAGTCTTAATGTATCTAATCACAGACCTGTCATGCTTAAAATTAATATGCCGAGCCAAGTTGCAAAACATATTGAGAATGTTGGATTGCGCATAAAATGGGCTAACACGACTGAAAATCAATTAAGGGAGTATGAAAGTGCATTGACTGTCCAATTAAATGATCCGTCACATTCAAGTACAGCTGATGAATATAAAACACTAATTGATAACATGTATGACATTGTATGTAAATTGATATATGACACATCGGAAACTATTTTTAAACGATCAAAATATAGAAAGTATCTGAAACCTTTCTGGAACAGGGAATTAAAAATATTACATTATCATATGCGTGACAAAAGGCGAGAATGGTTAAAGCTCGGCCGACCTAGAGACAATCAGCATCCATATTATATAGCATACAAAGAAGCTAAGAGACTTTTCAGGCAAAAACATCGATTTTATTCTGAAAAGTATCTTAGTTCTCTCAATGAAAGCATTGACAAAGCTGCAGAATTAGACCCTGGATCATTTTGGCGTTTATATAGTAAACGAAAAACAAATGGTTCAATTCAACAATATCAAGGAGTTTTAAAGTTTAATGGCGATGCTTATCGTTGCCCAAAAGATATAGCACAACAATGGGGTCATTATTTTAATGAAATATATACTTGTTCTTCTGAAAGTGCAGACGATTTAACCTTTGTAAATCGTATCAATGATACTGTTGAGCGTGTAAAACAAACGGATTGTAATTCCTCTACTAATCGATTTGATATTGATGATATAACGTCTGCAGTCTCAAAACTTAATAGAAACAAAGCTTGCTCGCATGATTGTATTTATAATGAACATATCATATATGGTGGCATCTTTCTTCATAAGTTTTTATTGGAGTTATATAACAATATGTTTAAATTTTCATATGTCCCAAAAATCCTTAAATATGGTATTATTGTCACACGCTTTAAGGGTGGTAATAAACGAAAGGACGACCCGAATAATTATCGGGCAATTACCCTGTCGTCAGCCATTCTGAAACTATATGAATAGTTATTACTAAAAAGTGTTAAACCAGAATTAAACATAATATTGAATCCCTTACAGTTTGGTTTTCAAAAGGGGGTAAGCTGCACAATGACTTTGTTTTTATTGAAAGAATGTATCTTTTATGCGAAGGAATCAAACAGCAAATTGTTCACCTGTTTTTTTGGATATCAAAAAGGCCTTTGATAAAGTATGGCACAATGGACTTTTTTATAAACTGTTAAAAATGGGGATAAGTGTACATTCTCTCAAAGCCGTAATGAGTATCTATGCCGATTCTAAATGTAGTGTTTTGTTTAGAGGATATCAATCAGAGTCATTTTCTGTCACAGTTGGAACTAGACAAGGAGGACTGAGCTCACCTTTTTTCTATTTATGTTTTATTAATGGATTGCTCTGTGAACTTGAAAATAGTAGTTATGGTCTTCGTTTAGGTGATATCCATTTACCATGTATTACATCTGCTGTCGACATGGTGCTCCTTAGTCTGTCTAAGAGAGGCCTTGACCGCCTTATAGATATTTGCCATTCATATTCAAAGAAATGGTTATTCGAGTATAATGCTTTAAAATGTGCTGTAATTGTTTTCAACGAAACTAAGTTTGATTACACCAGAACAAATAGAACATGGTCAATAGGCTTAAATACTATACAGGAACAAGAGAGTTACACACATCTGGGTATTATCTGTGATAAATACTTATCACTTAGTGAAAGTATTAAACAGAGTTCTTTAAAACTTAGGGGTTGCTATATGAGTTTATGTGATACCGGTTTGAACGGGTTATGTTTTCATCCGTTTACAAATAGAAAATTATACAATTCTGTCGTGATACCAAAGGGCCTATTTGGTTGTGAAATGTTTTACTCGCTGTCTCAAAAAGACCGACTTCAATTAGAAAGGTCTCATCGATTCTGTCTCAAACGCATGCAAGGCATTCATAAACTTACCAGAACAGATATTGTACTTGGAATGTTAAGGATGCTGAGCATAGAATGTATTATTGACAAACGAAAGCTAAATCTATTAGGACAACTTTGTCAACTTGATACAGATAGTAAGATAAAACAAGTTTTTTGTACCGTCTCTGTAGTTATTTTATGAATGGAAGTAGTCAGCTTGGATACTTTCCTGATATATGTACTATTCTGGCCAGCTATGAGTTAGAAGAACACTTAAAATCTTATTATAGTAGTGGTACTTTTTTACAATACAGATGCTGGAAGAATACTACAAAGCATCGTGTAGATTTGGTATTTAACCAGTCTTGGTCGGATCAAATTCGAATGAATAACGACCTAGAGATGCAAATATTTGCTTTAATTCATCCAGCCTTTTGTGAAAGCATATTTTGGTATATTAGCAAAAGCAATTACAAATACACAAATGTATGTAGAAATATAGTTAAGATGATATCTACTTTAGGTAAATCTTATGAAGATGTTCTTTGTATCAAATGTGGAGTTTTCTATAGGAATGAAATGTTGCATTGCCTAATTCACTGTTCTTCTGTTATTGGTATAAGACAGAATTTATACAAGATGATTCATGATAAGCATGGTAAACGTGTTTATGAGCACTATGACTTATCTGATGATAATAGAAAAGCATGTATCTTGCTTGGGGCTCCATTTCAAGATTTAATCAATCTTTTGGATGTTAGCCATATTGATTTTATAATGACAATGTTATATTACATTGACTGCATGTGGAAAAACTTTAGAACTTAGCCGATATTGGTGGACTTTATTTCATCCCATTTTACTCTAAATATACAAGTATATATTAATAATCTTGAGGAAGTTGAATAGTCGGTACGGCATCGCCCTTAAGTGCTGTTTAATGTAACTAAATTTTGAAAAGTTATCCACTGACGTAATGAAATTGTTTAAGATATATGTGTTTATGTAGCATAACATTTACTATAAATACATGCAATAAATACATTGTGTTCTAATCATATATGTTGATTTCTAAATGTTTTTTTCTCTCTTTCTTTTCTTTATAAATTGTAAATTTGTGTTATTTGTATGTTAGTTTGAAAATGTAATCTTCATCATTTGGAGGAAATAAAGATATGAAATGAAATGAAAACGATCGTGCAACCAAGGTATTCAATGGATTTTTCGCGGGAAAGGATGTGTCCATGTAGTTAGTGCGGGAATTCAAGAATTTGTTTTTTCTTCGTTACTGAGATGACAGAGCATTTCTTTGAACGGAATTCCATTTTCCATTTTTCCTCCCATTCCGCTAACTTGTCCAGGTCTTCTTGTAGTGTCAGACAATCATCTTTCGAAGCAACTGACATGAAGACAATGGTATCATCAGCAAAAAGACGAATTGTAGCCTTCAGTTTTTTCGGCATGTCACTGATGTAAAAGAGGAACAGACTGGGTCCAAGTACTGAGCCCTGGGGTACGCCAGATTCTACTGTCTCCATACTGGATTGCTCTCCATCTACCGCATCAACTTGGGTTCTACCTGTTAGAATTATTTTATCCATGCTAGTGTTGAACCCTTTACGCCATAGTGTTCAAGTTTGTTAATGAGGAGAGAGTGAGAAACCTCGTCGAATGATTTTAAAAAGTTAAGGATTAGGAGATCTGTTTGTTTGCCTTCTTCAATGTTGAGTGTTAGGTCATCTATGCATTCAATCAGTTTAGTTTCACAGGAGCGTTTAGTGCGGAATCCATGTTGTAAGGGGTAAAGTATGTTGTTAGCTTTTGCATGTTTCATCAAGTGGCTGGTGATAATATGCTCCATGATTTTGCAGCAAACACAAGTTAGCGAAATTGGTCGGTAGTTTTCTCCTAGGTATTTTGTCCTTTTTTTTAATGCTGGGGTAATTCGTGCCTGTTTCCAGTCTGATGGTACCTCACCATTCTAACTTAGCCCTGGAAGATAATTGTCAGAATTGGAGCTATGTCTGTGGCTAGTTCTTTTAGTATCATTGGATTGATTTCGTCAGGTCCCGCGGCTTTGTTAGTAGTTTTAACACACCCTTTCCAGTAATTATGATTTCTTCAGCTGTAGGGTAAATGTTAGTTTCTGGCAGGTAGTTTTTTTCTTTGAAAGTTTGAGATGATACATATTCAGGGTTTGAGAAGACCGATTTGAATTGTTGATTTAATATGTTTGCTTTGACTTCTGGGTCTGTTTCTAGAAGTCCGTTCATTTTCAGGGGGGCTACTCCGCTTTTGTCAGTCTTTTTGTGTTTTATGTATGTCCAGAGTTTTTTGCTGGTTGTTTGTTTATCTTCTTCCTCTTCAGTGGTAAGGATACCGTTAATGTAGGTCCATTAGGCCTGTCTGGATTTCCGTTGGACTAGATGTTTTAGGTCTTTATATTCATTTACGTCATTTGTGTCATTGGATTTCTTTTTCTTTTTGTATGCTATATCACGTTTTCTAATTAACATTTTGATTTCTCATGTGATCCAGGGCAATTTATCATTTGTTTTTGTGGTTTTGTAGGAATATGCCTCCTTATTCTGTCTTGAGGCTTGGTTTTGAAGGTTGTCCATAGGTGTTTAACGTCCATTCCCTTCTCACTTTCATCTTTTATGATAGTTTGTTGTTCTTTCATTTCATCTGCCATGCTATTCCAGTTTGCTTTTTTGTATAGATGTAGTATCCTTGGTTTTTGTATTATTTTGTTGTTGTCCGAATCTTATTCTTAATATACAATATCATGGTCCGATATACCGGGGATTGTTTCTAAACTTTCTACCTTTAGTATCTTGCTTGGCGCATTTGTTATGATAAGATCAAGGGTTGCATTGTTCCTGGTTGGTTCTTGTACCACTTGGGCCATACGCTGGTCGTTCAATATGTCTGACAAGTGGTAATGGGTCTTTATGTGTTGGGTTTTTGGTTTGATGCATTTTTCCTTCCAATCCCAGCCAGAAAGGTTGAAGTCTCCACCAATCAGTATTTGGGCCTGTGTGTTATTTGCTCTTTGGATCGATGTTTCAAAATTATTTAGATCGTCTGCTGTTTTCGGGTGATAGTAAGAACATATTTTAAATTCTTTGCTGCCAGCTTGTTGTATTCTTGCCAAAATTATCTCAGAGTCAGTATCTAATTCTGGGAGTTCGGAGCTCAGATATCTTTCATGTATTGCGATTAGGACCCCTCCTCCCGTTCGTTCTCTTCTATCTTTTCTGTAGACATTAAATTGTGGGGGTAGAACTTGATTATTGTTTATAGTAGTATCAAGCCAGGTTTCCGTCGCTATAATGATATCAGGTTTTGTACTTTCTATGACATTTTCAATTTGGTAAAGCTTGTTCTTTATTGACTGGCAGTTGATGTTTAAAATTCTGAGTGGAGAAAACTGTCTCTTCGCTTTTGCTTTCCTGTTATTTCGATTTGGTGTGGAGGCATGTACTGGAACTGGTATGGTTTCAAAGGTCTCTGTTGTGCTATTCCAGCTTGACAAAACCGAATACTGATTGGAGGTTTCAACGGCTGTTGAGCCAAAACATATAGTTGTATAATTTGGTTTTTCACAAATTAGGCAGTCCTATCTGACCGATTCACTTTCATTCATTAAGTTGCTGTATGTTCCACTATATACGTCTTGACAGCTGATATGAAACCATTGGTTGCAAGCATCGCAGACTACTGCTCTGTGATCCCATGTGACTGGTAGGTCACAGGTAGCACAAGGATACACTGTGCTGTCATTATTCGTTGGTCCAGGATTTGGGTGTATGTCATTTGATGCAATCAGCAAAAGGAGTAATAGATAGTTATTAGTGTGCTTGTTTGAGTGTTTGGTGTTATTTCTCTTTCTGAATATGTTTGTTGATAAGTTGATGTAGGTATTTACCGTTATTCTGCACTAGGCATTACTAGTGTTTTCTGTATGAGGATCTTCTGCTCTAAGTTTTTGTATCTGGCCATAGATTATTAAAAATACCAATAATTTTGTAATCATTTAGTTTGTTATAACCGATGTTCTAAAGAATGAATTTGCTTGTTTTGATGCGGCGGTATTGCACTGGCACTGATTGGTTAAGCTTGGAATATCCCAGCTGACCAACAGTATCCAAGCTCTACTGAGGATCTTTTTGAGCCAAAATTAATTTCTAAGGAATGGATTTGCTGGTACTGATACGGCAGTATTGCACGGGCACTGATAGGTTTAGCTTGGAATATCCATGCTGGCCAACAGTATCCAAGCTCTACTGCTTATCTTTGCTCCAACAATCCAGTGTTGTTTGATTCGAGATCTTTTTGAGCGACACCTTTGCTAGTAGGTTGTCAGGGTTGATTCCATCTGCATACAGGCTTAAGTTGAATTTCTTTGTCTTTTTCGGTTTTCCGTTTTTGCCTGTTTTTACAATAGAGTTTCGAATAAGATCTGTGTTGAAGGTTGGTGAATGATGATTTCTGACTTTGTTTAGTTCTCGTATCTTTGAGTTGGGGGTGTAATTCTGTCTTTCAAGCTCTTTATCTTGTTCTTTAAAAGTATCTGGTTGCTTGTGGCCTTTATTTTTGTTGTACTCGAGGATACTGTATGTTCGAGTTTCTAAGAAAGTGATTTCGATTCCGTTAATATTTTGTGTTAATTCCAATATTTTATTTAGGTTTTTTACTGTTTTTTCGACGGTGTTATCTCCTTGTATTGTTTTAAGGGAGATTACTTCCCATTTTTCGATATGATGTCACATGTGCCGAGCCAAACATAGAGCCAAATGTTGCCTAGTCGTCTTTTTTTAATTCTAAGATTTTTCTGCAGCCACGCTACCTGATCCTCAGTTGTTGCTCCCCCTCTATACCACCACAGTATCTCCCTGTCTGAGTTGGTTCCAATTTTCCGCTCGAGCCATCTGCCCTTAGAGTCAGAAACAATTACTGGTGTGTAGCATTTTTCCGTACCATGTAGAATTGGGGTTTTACAAAGAAGGTGTATTAATTTATTTGTTGTCATTTCTATCGAAATATGTTGTTTGTGTCTGTTATGCCATTTGTATTTTCTAGTGTTGAAAAGTAGGTATTTCGATAGCAAGATGAAGAAAAATTCAAGATGGCTGACCGCTGAATGTTTGAGAGTGGCAAAGTTGGGAAGCAAGTCTGACCCCTTTAAAAGCAAAAAGAAACACAATTTGAATTCCAAATTTAAATGTATACTTAGCTGATAGTTATTAGTTAATTTTCGATGGATGATTTTATTCTGCTAAGATGAGGTCGTATTTTTCCTAAAATTACCCCTGCTAAAAATATTGCGTCCGAACGATTTGCGCATGCGCACACTCTTTTTGGCGTCTGCCTCTTGTACCAAGTCAAGTCAAAGTCAAAAAAAGTCAAGTCAGCTCAAGTGCATCTGCCTCTTGTACCGAGGGTCCAGGGTTCGAATTATGTTAGGCGAGCTGAGAATTTCCAGGGCTAACCCACAAATCGGCGCGAGTACTGGTGTAGTATTCAGGAAGCAGTCATCGAGTATGAATTCAATAAGCTTCAAGCTTCCGTCACAATCTATGTAAAATGAATAAGTTGTAACTTATAGTCTGATTAACGACTGCATTCCCTTATTTTTGAATTCTACATAAGTGTGTACTTCATATAATCTGTAATCAACACCGTGTGTTAACATCATTACGTCGATCTTTTGGTGATTGGCATAAAAAGGACCAGTGGACATTATAACCATATGAATGCATTTAGATATCCTATTCCAGTGATACCATGGTAACATGCCAACTTGATATATGGTTAAATGCACAAAACTAAGGACTCCGTCGCCTTGTAGTTAGAACTTTAAATCATAACATTTATTTTCACTAGGGTCTAAATATCGAAAGCTGTTGATTTGTTGTTGTCGTTGTTGTCGTCGTTGTTGTCGTTGTTGTATGTACAAAACTAAAATCCCCGTCGCCTCCAAGTTTGAGTCGCAGAACTAAAAATCATAAAGTTCTTTTTCAAGTGGAATTAACAGAAGCTGTTTGTTGTTGTTGTTGTTATTGTTGTTGTTGTTGTTGTTTCATAAGAGGTGGTCATATTCTAAAAACAAATACCTCACTAGGGTTTAAATATCGGAAGCTGTTGATTTTTCGTTGTCGTTGTTGTCGTCGTTGTTGTCGTTGCTGTATGTACAAAGCTAAGATCCCCGTCGCCTCCAAGTTTGAGTCGCAGAACTTTAAATCATAAAGTTCTTTTTCAAGTGGGTTTAATTAACAGAAACTGTCATTTGTTGTTGTTGTTGTTTCATAAGAGGTGGTCATATTCTAGAAACAAATACCTCTTCATTATTTACGATAAGGCAATCTTAGCCCTGCAATCTTGATTTTACAGTTCTCTCTTCGTCAACTAACGATGTTGACTTTCAATTGCCTCGAACGTTTCAAAATGGTTTTGTTTTGTATCTATATTTACTGGGACTGGAATTGCCTTTGCTAAAAAAGCCATTTTATCAGACTATAGCTCAATCCACATTCTCTAGCGAAATGTTTCTTGTGCTCGATTCTTCAGGAGGTTGTGGAATACAAGTGAAACTCAATTAACTGAGGGATTAACTACAACAACAATCGTACTGATTACAGATTTATTATATATACACTCCAGTACACTCTGGACCGATCAAATATCACACACACAAACATACAAATATGTTATCTTCCCAAACTGGAGTATTTTGCGGACTATAATTCGAATCTTAAATATTTCGTAAATAGTTTTACGATTTATTCTATCTCTGTGAAAAAAGTGTCCTTTTCAAACAATATATTTAAAAGAACTATGTAACAGGGGAAAAAACCTCCACAAATAGCTTGGTAAAAGGAGAAATCTAGCCAACTTTTACTGTTTTAATGTAGAAGTACTCTCGGTGGCCTGGTAGAGCAGCATTGCGGACGAATAATCGTTCACGAACTTCATAGATCTACCCAAAACTTATTCGGACACCACTATAGACTTTGTGAGCGACTTATCGTCGAAATGCTGCAGAAATATTACACTGATACGTGATACAATCAAAAACAGTAGGTAGTGAGGGTCTTGGGTTTGAAACCGTAGTGGTGCTGATTTAATGCCCAAAGGCGAGGAACCTTTCTCCTAATCAACCTTAGGCGTAGAATAGCAACGTAATAGAAAGCAGCATTCAAAGCTGCTACTTAACAGATATGAAGACATTTGGAAGTTAAAAAACTAAATACTCTAAAATGTGTACAGCAAATGTACTGTTGTGTCATACGCAACTGGAACACAAAATCATTTATAAATTAAGTTTTTAGAGCCTGTATGAAGTGAATAAACGTGTATTAAACCCCA
This sequence comes from Cerastoderma edule, assembly GCA_947846245.1. NCBI lineage: Eukaryota > Metazoa > Mollusca > Bivalvia > Cardiida > Cardiidae > Cerastoderma > Cerastoderma edule. The sequence goes on along the minus strand of OX401410.1, from coordinate 17,031,296 downwards.
AAGCGTTGCAACAGTTTTGATATCTACACTTTATAGGCTATACATACGTTTTTTGATATGTTCAATATCGAAATATTTTTCACAACATACAGTACACGCAACGCATTTCTTCCAATTTCCACCGGACATCTAGTCCGAATGATCCAGACGTAGACACGCAGTTACAACTTGGATCATCCGAGTTACCGGACATCGCGATTTTCCTGTGACAGAACACCGCGATCTTGTTTGAATAAACATGATCGGACACCGCGATCGTCCCCCACGGGGGTCCAGGTGGGCGACGGTCGTTTAGACATTGCGATGATACCGCGATGTTCCGCAGTGTCCCAACCATTGACAGATTAATTGTTTTTCGTTTCATACAGTTCATTTTAAGAACATGTAGGCAGTCAATCATCTTGTGGTGTAAGTTATTACATTATTATTACTTGCAGTTCTTTAATTTTTTTTGTTATTAAAGATAAGGTGGCTCAACTCATGACCAACTTATTGTCCAAAGACAAAAAGAGCTATCGCGATGGGTGTCCTTTGGAAGAAACACGTTGCGTGTACAGTAACAACCAATTTATAATGTATTTTTCATATTAATGTATTAAACAAAGTGTACTTTCAATTTTATTTTCATATAATACAAAAAAATGTTTATTATTTTACCGAAATGTTTTATATAAATTTTCTCATTTGTTAACAAGCACCTTTAAAGCAAACCTCTGAATGAGAACGAAGTGGGTCGGTGCAAATCAGCACATAGGGTAAATTCGGGTTTGCACTACCCATGTTTTACTCTTATCTGTATTTCGGTAATACAAACTGCACAATATGAGTATTTCTTAATTGTTATTCTTTGATAATGAACAACATCCGCACGTTTATACGTACTGGATAAAATAATTAAATATTGAAAATGAATTGGGTATATCTATTTCTTCTACAAAGTAGATGTAATGCAAGCAAAGCAAATATTTTAGAGAGATGGCTAAGCAAATATTTTACTGAGATCGAGACAAGCGACGATATGCCTAGCGGACACAGTTATTTCATCACAAAAGTCTTTATGTCGCGTATACCTATAAGAAGCGTTTTATGAGTACCCACAATTCCGGATATATGTTGAAATGTTTTATGTTCAACGTTTATAAATGAACATAAAACATGACCTATCCTCTCTATATAAAAAAGATACTGATCTTATTAGTCAATTCATTTCTTAATCGCTAGAAAACGAGAGAAGTAATCTTTAAATGATATTCAATTGATAAGTCGTTTTTCTTACGTTTTAATTGAGGAAACATAAGTTCGTAGAGTTAACCATTTCTCTCATATGTTCGTATCTTAGCGCCGCCTCTGTATCACTTTTCCGAAATGAAAATTGTTTCAATTTGCGACAACAGTTTCAACAAACTACGTCGAAAGTGATGTTTTACCATTCATCGGGATAATTGTCTGGGTTGCTTATCATTTTGACCAGTCAAAACACTTATGTAAAGGAAATGGGTTTGACTGTAAAATGCTCGGGTCTTTCCACAGGAAATATACCTTTCATAAAAACACCTCTATGTACATAAATATTAATACAGTAAATGGATATTAAAACCGTAAAATCTGTGTTAATGACAAACTTATAGATTAGCTTCTAAATGCTTGTTTACAGATGCGAGGAAATTCGAAAGTTAAGAATTAATTTGAACAACAGCTGTAATGGTTCATCATACGCACTGAGGAGTAGTAGTAGGAAGCAAAATTGGACCGTTTTTATTTAATTAAAGTACAAAGTGTATATCAACAGTGAGTCAACATGTATCTTAACCCAAAAGCGTGAAATCTCTAATAATCTGTTGTGTTCCGTTATCACCAAATAAGTTTTAAATATATTCATTTTATAATGGGGAAACTGCTATAAAGATATATAACAAGTATATCATATAAAAGAAAAGCACACACACTTGATTGTATGAACGAACGTATTGCATATTTATACATCGCTACATCTTCAACCACAAACCCATCCTCAATCAACAAACCAATACAATTTTTAAAATAAAAAAAGAATATCACAAACAACAGATAAAGCAAATTCATAAAGAGATAAGTATGTTGTTATTAACAATACATATCTGTCCTCCAAATATCCTTATAACTCCGCACTTTGTCACAAGAAAATGGAAAAAATGTGAGGAATATGTGATTTTTGGTTTTACATCACATAAACAGTATATACGTTATATTACAATGTCTGGACATACACGATGGAAGATACCCAAAGCTTAGCTGTCAGTAAGGGCTGGTCAAGCTGGGTAGTAACAACGGCATTTCACCCAGAAGACAAATATCATGAACCTCCAAAAGTGGGTCAATAGGTTTTGAACCAAAACGTGCGATTTCAAATTTTATTCTTTAGCTATAAGAAAAAGTAATAGACCTTCCTCTATTTTCAGAGGTTTCTTACATAGTGCACAAGTTCGTTAAAAAAAATGAAGAAAAAAAAGCAATCTTTGACATAATTGAAATAAAACACATAAAACAATTATCTTAAGGAAATATAACCTGTCGCCGTGTCGCAATGCCCCAGAAATAAATTTCCTTCATACATTCATGGCGAGTGTTTCTGCCTTAATGAACGATTCAGTTCTACTTCTTACACTTTGAAACTGTAATTACATTATTCCCTTTAACCCATCACCAAACAATAACGCCATTAAGCCAATTCGTCGCAGACGACTCTTGAAAACATCGTGGGAAAAAGAGAAGTTGCTCTGAATGAGCAGTTTCTCCTTTTTCCTTAAATGTTTTCTGTCCTATCCGAAGATTGTTTTTTAAGTTCTTCACATTTGAAATGTCGTCTGCAAACTCTTCCAGTTTGGGACAGTCGAAAGTCTGTCGTTTGGTAAAAGGTTAACCGAGCACCTCCACGACAAAAAGGGAAATTTGTTCTTCTACTTTTCACACTTTAAAACTATAATCACACGTCCTCTTAATCCGAGTCCCTTAATCGCGTTAGTGGTTATTGGTTCTACGTCGTCTATAGAAAAC
>OX401410.1:17007002-17027763 GCA_947846245.1 Cerastoderma edule | reverse complement strand
ATTTTGTAAAAGTATCAAAATTAACAATTTGACTAGTTTTGTAATCTAGTTTTGTTATGCCCTTCACTTTACATTTGCTTTCAATAGACCCATCTTTTGTCTGCAATTGGTAGGCATAATTTTTTGGTCCTAGCCCTCTAAACTTTGTAATTGTATTGTCTGGCTCTTCATCAGTCCATTTTCCTAATCGACTATTGACAATGGGTGGATTCCATAGCGTTGGATCATGAATGTACATACAACTATCAGTATCAAAGTACAAAACCCTATCATCTAATTTTTCTAAAATACTGTATAACTCAAGTCTTGCATACGCTGTTACGTATGAACCAACTATAACATTTGCTGTACTGTGAGTTTGCACATGATCTAACTTATTTTCATAACTTACTAAAACAAATGGGCATTCATTGTCAAATATTTCAACATGCTTGATAAAAACCTGTGGATTGTTGATCAAATCAAAGTATTTTGCAGGATCTTTAATGTATTCAGTTTGTGTCATGAGTTCACGTTGAGCCAGTTTCCCCCACAAACAATTGAGCATAATTTTGGCAAAAGACCGTTTACCAGGATTTTTTTAACCAAGTTTGCATCAAGTTCAACACCTTCTGCATTTTTGTAGTCAAGAATAAATTTTTCTTTGTCTGATTCTGACTGACACCAACCAGGATAACCACTGGCCTCTTGCTTAATGTTCAGAAAGTTGTCAACATAACCTTTGAAAAATTGATCCGATAAAGAATCAAAATGCCATATTTCATAGACATGAAGCAAACAATAACCATTATCCAGAGCTTTAAAAAGTTCAAGAGTCACCCGAGTTCCTACCAAGGCTCTATCATCTTGTTCATGAGTACAAACAGATAAACTATCTTCTGCACATTTTCTACACAATGGAAACATCATTTTGTTGTTGCAATGTAATGGCAAAAAAGGGTGCAACAAATTAGTTGGGGCAAAACTTTGCATTTAATGAGACCTTCATATTGACGAATATTGTCAATGTCAATATTTTCTGTTGTCAAAATCGAGGGATGACCTACAGGGTATGATTTGTATTTACACACAAATGGGTAGAATGAACAGATATCAATGTATTTGATTTCTTTTTCATCTTTAGAGTCAATATCATGAGATAATTTTATGGCATTACATCTCCCACCATATAATCCTTCCCGGGATCTATTGGATCACAATGTGGAAATATTGATTCAATATATTTTTTGTATTCTTTGTCTTTGAGTTTTACATCAAACTCATGTTCCCACATGACATGAACATTGTAACCTTTTCGTTTAATGTAAGCTATCCTATTCATTGTTTTTTCAAACAGAGATTGCATGGTTTCCCCATTAAATGGATTTGTTTGTAACCGATTTGGATAGCAAACTGGACATCCGTGATACAGATCCCCATGAAACTCATACACAGTGTTGGATTCTTTATGAAAGCCATCTACACTATAAGGTCCAATTTCATATTCACCACCGTTTTTTGCATGCTGAATAAAAATATTATTTTCATTTGCAACACTTTGAATCCAGCGTATTCCCTTGATAGAAAAACGACGTTTGGAGGAATCTCTGCTGGAAATAATTGCAATTTGACCTTCTGGTAAATAAGAACTACGCCATACTTTATTGCATGCATCTGCAATTGTTATAGTTTCAAGAAAAGGATCGATTCCTCCATGTTTGATGAAAACCTTTCTGAATTGACCACAACCCCTTCTCAAAATGTCTACATCTGAACGACAGTATTCTTCCATCTCCCTTTTGAAATCAAAGATTTTACCATTTGTAACCTGCTCGTTATACCATTGCATAAAGTTTGATCTTGCTTCAGGAGACATAGAATTTGGTATGTAATATGAACTATCCAAAAATGGACCAATATAATCCTGAAAATCATACGTATTTGCTAAATGCGGAAAAAAACCCTTTCGTAATTCATCAAGTCCAAATGTAACAGGAAACTTGGCTAAACCAAAACTCATGAAATTGTATGAATCAATCAAACAAACACCATTTAGTTCCAATTTCATAATATTGTTTCCATTCATGATTAAATTTGGTAGTTTTGTTCCTTGTTGAATAATATTTTTCAAAATGAATTGCCCATCGTAAGCTTTGAAATTGTGTGCAATTGCTGTCATACTTTTGTGACGATCAGCGAAAAGCCAGGTACAAAATTCATGTAAAGTGTTATTTCCTTGAAATATAACTTCTCTACCTTCACTAAACTCACTGCATGTTGTGCAATGAAAATCAAGTGGTTTATCAATACATATGTCACAAGCTCTATGAGCAATACAATAATTTGGAATGTGGACACCAGTATCTTGTTCACATTCAAAGTCAAAAAATATAAACAATGTTTTTTTTATCTTTTTTTCACCATCAACGTATTGTTCTGTCTTACTTTCGTAAGGTTGAATATGACAACGATGGTCAAGATTTGTTATCTGTTTGCAAAAGCGACACTTTTTCATTCCTGCACAAATGTGCTTTCCTTTTCTAGATTGAAACTGTTTTCCACATTTCCTGCAATTTTTTACCAATTGACAAATGGATTTGTGTTGTTTTCAATAAACACTCTTATGGTTGTCAAAACAGCTTCTATTAAAAAATATTCTATGACATTGGTTGCATTCATATGAATTACCACTTGACATACATTTAACATTTCCAAAACAACCCTTACATTTATTTGGGCACAGATGACTTTCTCTGTTTTGGTAAGCAACGTCACAGAATTCACAATAATAATTACATCCTAAAAATCCTCTGATATTTGTGATGTAGTCATAATGGTTTTGGTGAAAATACAAATGTATAACTTTGGTTTTGATGTTTTCTACACCAGGATGCAAATATACCATTTCTACTGATGAATGTTGCTGATGTACCTTAATAACATAATCTTTTGCATACAAATAAGTTTGAATAATGTTGTATTCATCCTGACCACAAGGAGTTGATGGTGAGATACCTGTTTCCTCAAGCAAGTTCTCAGCTTCGGTTTTCTGAAGATTTCGATCAGGATTTCGAATAAGTCCCCATCTTTTTTTCCCCTCCTCGGTAGGTTCACGATTGACATGACACATTCCAACAACGACCGCTCTTGCAAAGCACATACTGTCTTTGGTATTGTTAATTTGTACTAACGATGTTTTCTTCTTTGAAAACACAGCAGAATCTATTGTTGATTTTGCCATCCTACCACATCCTTGTGGTGGGTGGGTATGCGTAACATCAAATGTCATGTTTCCATCATTCATCCGAAAATCTGCATTGGATTGTAACACTTTTTCAATTTCATTCAAAATAATACTCCCAGTCAGTTGAGCGGCGTCTGTAAAAGGAATATGAATCCCCATATCCAAAGCTGGGTGATTAATCGTCATTCTGATTTTATCCGATGGTTCGGTGTGTAACATCAAATTGATTTGTTTGGTAACATCATCAAATAATGGTTCAAGTTGGTGTGGAGGTAGTTCCTCAAAGTTTTTAAAACTTGCATGTAATAAATGTGATTCCGTTCTAAATTTGCGGGACTGTTTGTTCGTCATATATTTCAGTTCGTACATTTTTTTCATATCCATCATTTCAGATTTTTCATCGGTGCACTCATTTTCTGAAGCACTGTCTTGTATCATCTTTACAGGTTTCTTTTTAGGCGAAAAAAAGTCATCATCACTGTAATTCTCCGATTCACTTTCTTCCGTAACTTTAATTCGTTTCCATTTTTTCTTTACAGGTGAATTACTCTCTTTAAATACCATCTTGATACTTTGAAATCTAGTTTAACATTGGTTTAAAGATCGTAACATCAAGACATTTTATAAACTCGCTCATGATTAAAAAACAACCGTTCCGTATAAATAGAAGTCAAACATGAAACAATGTAACATTTACATTTCATTCTTCTTACAGAACAGACGTAATATTAAAGTTGTCAAAAATGGCAGAGATTGTAAACAACTATCAACCTGCAAAAATATGCTATATGTATATGTTAATTCATATACGCATGAGTACGAAATTACCAACATTCCTACCGACTACGAGCTTAAGCATGTGGGAGTTTATGTTTGGGCGTTTTCATCTTACGACCAGTTCAACCAGGATGTCTACCAGATTTTCAAATATCGACAATTCGACACACTAACCATTGATGCACTTTACAGGCCGCATCAGAGCAGACCTAAGTTTTGCTTCGTGTGTCACGCCGATGGACATTGGTCTAGTAATTGTCCTGAAAAGACAAAACGCGTTGGAATCTATACGTACATGTACGTAAACCCGGTTACACATCAAGTTTTGTTTTCAAACAAAACGAACTTTCACAACACTGTGACATGGATTTCGTTGGAACATTTACATCATATTGTAACGAGTATAGCAGATATTGTTTGAAAACAAAGGAAAGTGTACGCATCATTCCGATGGAAAGGATATCTGCAACAACTCTATCAACTCAAACTACTGAGGAAATCAAAATAGACAACAATCAGTCTGTACAAACTTTGGATTCGAGTGAAAAAATGGAAATAGTCGACAAGGACGACAAAATCAAATTTGAGGATCAACCGAAAGAGGAACCGAAAAAGGAATCGAAAGAACAATCGGATTCAAACAAAAACTGTTTTTTCTGTAAATCAAAAAAACATAAGAAAGGTGAAGTGTGTTCTTTAATTGTTAAGAAAGAAAGTGCAAAAGCTCAAAAGCGAAAAGGACGTGTATGTTCTGGTATTCCTAAGAAAAAGAAAAAGTTAGAATTGTAAATATTTATCAAAGCGTGATGAACTCTCAAGTAAATATTGTTCAAAGAAATGTTTTTAAAAATTGTTGTATGTTACATGTCATCATATGTTTAAGAAAAAATAAAAGTATGTAAACCAATTAAATTCTTTTTCTTATTTTTTGTTTAGGAAGTTTGACAAATTCAAGAAGTATCTTTCGAGAACATTGTGTAGCCCTTAAAAGGGCTTACCGTGGTATCCCCTATTGTTTTAGAAATAGGTTAGACCAGGGTATAGTTGTTGGAGTTTAGTCTTTAAAACAACATTTGCAGTTGGAGGCATAAACTCCGAAAGGTCCGGGTATATGTTACCCATCTTAACGATGGGTGTACAGTGTAAAACTCATACCCTCGCCTTTCAAAGAAAGCACAAAGTGCTTTCTACCGTTGGTTCTTCACCTCTTCCTCCAACAACTCCTCCTCCTCACGGATCCGATCATCGTTGGATCTTTGCTTCGATTTGCAAAAAAGTCGACGGAGATACTTCACAAAAGACTTCATTTTCGGAAATATGATTTAGAACAATCAAATCATACATTTTTATACAGTTGTGTTGACCTACTAACCTACTGACCTAGCAGTTGACTTAAACATTTTTGTTATACTGACCTACTGACCTATTTTTTTTTTTTTAAATATTTACGATACTTCTTAAAATATTTTGTCTCTGACCAACTTGAGTTGGTTGATTAAGTTGTCAACTTGACGCCTCAATGGTTCCATATTGCTATGAAGTAGTAACTGTTTTCAAATTCGCAAGCTTTTTATACTGACGCATTCCGATTTTAAATATTAAACCAATCACATTTTTAAAACTAACGTACACTTTTATTGGACGTTACTTCATTATTTCATTAATTTCATTGGATGTTATTCCTCTAATTTCATTGGACATTATTTCAATCCTCTTTGGCGGTATAAAAGTGACGTTATTTCATGTAACCGTTATCATTTCAACTTTGTAGCTGAACAGAACAACAATGGAAATCAACTTTGACGATTTACTTGCTGAGGCGTTCAACTCTCATGACAACCAGATACCAACTGTTATGATATCAGACACCATCGGATCTGAGAGTTACCAGACACAGCAACACCATTACCAGCCTGATAATTCAACGCAGACAACTATGATACCATAGGGGCACGATTCGTTACTTCACACCATTTTGAATGAAGTTCGACATCTGAAGTTGCAGCAGGACAGCGTGATGAACAGCATTCTGAGCGAATTACAGACATTTAACTTTCACCTTACGAAGATGCAATGTCTGGATACAAGTATTCAACAACTCAACCATACCATTGACAAGCTCCAGAAGTCAACTTATCTGGAAATGGAAGTTACATCGACACCAGTAAAGTTGCCGATTGAAATTGATTTGGACAAAACAAGTCTGCATAAACTAGTAAATGCATTAGCAAATGCTGTAAAACAGACACAGACAACCTCCTCACAACAATCAACATCGAGAAAGCGAAAAACCACAGTTCCAGCAGAATCACCCAAAAAGCAGAAAGCAGTTGACAAACACCAAATATCCGTTGCCACCGGTCAGGGAAAACACGAAAAAAACATCAACAACTTCAAGATACCACGCATACCAAAGAAAAAGAACTAACAACCGAACACAGCTTTGTTCCAACGGACACACCAAACGGCCCTTTTTAGGGCCAACCAGTTCTCTTGAAAGAACTTCTCATATTTGTCAAGTCGTTTTACTTTAAGGGTTAGAGAGTACCATGGTCATATACCACAGTTCTCTTATGTTTACTTCCGTCAATCAATCTCAGTAGTTAAACTTAGTCATTTTTGCTCAGAATTCGAACTTAGAAATTTTTGACCCATTTTCGGACTTAGTTATTTTTGCTCAGAATTCGAACTTAGAAAATTTTACCTCAGAATTCGAACTTAGTCATTTTTACTCAAAATTCGAACTTAGAAATTTTTGACCCATTTTCGGACTTAGTCATTTTTGCTCAGAATTCGAACTTAGTCATTTTTACTCAAAAATCGAACTTAGAAAATTTTACCTCAGAATTCGAACTTAGTCATTTTTACTTAAAATTCGAACTTAGAAAATTTTCGATCCATTTTCGGACTTAGAAATTTTCAGGGGTATTCTTTCTTATTTCTTACCCTAACCTAAGAACTTATAACTTTATAACAATTTTTTCAACTTTTTACCCAGGAACCTACGGACTTAGTCATTTTTGAACAATTTTTCCAAATTTTTTCCCAGGAACCTACGGACTTAGTCATTTTTCAACGATTTCTGTTCCAGACTGCCCTACCACCCCGCCCCAGGCTTGTTCCAGGGTCCCCTCCTTTACTACTCTCATCGGGGTTATCCAATGAAATCACCACTGACATCATAAGGAAGCTGCCACATTGATTGCTCACTTCATTGTTCTTTCGTTTTCAAATATATCTTAAATGTAATATTTAAAAAGTCATGTTATTTCATTTCGTAGCACAATACCGAGAAATTGCAAAATTCATTCATAAACTATCAACACCAGCTTACTAAGGAGTTCAAAAACCGTGATAACGTCCACTGCTGATTCACAAAACAGTCATGAAAATCTCGAAGTATTAATTTTTTTATATATCAACCAAGTTCGTAATTTTGTTACAAAATAACAGTTCACCGTTTTTTGATAAGTTCACAGGGTGGAAATAATGGAGAGTTGTTTACAAAATGGACTGTTTGGACAGTTTATTATATCTGCAAGATAAATGAGCCATATCTTAACCAATCTGTTTTGAAAGGACATTTATGTAAAGCAGCCCAAGTATTCAGGTTTATGTAACTGTATTGATATGTATTCCATTCTTTCGGTACAAGACTTCTGGAAAACGATAAAAACCATTTGTCAATGAGATACAGTTAGTAATTTAATAGAAGAAAACCAAATAAACCCCTCCTCACCCAACCTTTTCAGTCAGCGTCCGGTACCGGACTGGCGTTTATCGTATTTACCGACGCCATTAACCAGTTTCCTATCGCCCAGCTGTGGTCAGTGTTGTTCTTCCTGATGCTACTCACACTCGGCTTGGACAGCATGTTTGGGACGCTAGAGGGCGCGCTCACCGCCATTAACGACATGATGATGTTTCCAGGGGTCAGAAAGGAGGTCATGTGCGGTAAAATTGGTGTTTACGATATATACATGTTCTTAGTCGTCGCCTTTTCTTTTTTTATGAGATAAACTCTCGGCAGAGAAATCTCAGTCGAAGACCGACTGTTTTGAATATGTGCACCCGTTGACTGCGATATCTCTTCCAAGTGTTAGACGATACGCCGTTATAAAGCATGGGCTATATATATATATACCACCAGAACCGGAAAATTGATTTTCAACTCATGTTAGGTACGTAATGTGGCTATCATTGGCAAATGTAGCTGAAGAAAGCAGAAATACTGGTGGCGTGGCGATCCTGTTAAGGCATAAGATCGTAAACATTGGTCACATGATTCCCCCGCCTAAAAAGGTGCTTTCTCCATGGCTTGATGTCTGTATTAGATTACTATGATGCTTTAAAGCCTTTCATACATTTTCATTGCATAACAAAGGTTACATGACACCAGATTGACTGATAAAGAAGTTCTCCTTACAAGACATACCGAGATTATTATCTTTCAGGTGTTACCTGTTTGGTGTCCTTCCTCATATCTCTGTCGTTCGCTTCCACTACGGGCCCGTACGTGTTCGATTTGTTCGATTCGTTCTGTGCGAATATTCCACTTCTGGTGATCGCAATGATGGAGTGCATCGCTGTGTCCTACATTTACGGCCTTAAAAGGTAGGTCTACCCTAACTCTGGTGATCCAAGCTTTAAATTTGTTACAGATTGGAGGCACTGTGCGAAAGCATCAGCGTTTCCTCCTCTCGGACAGAGGAGACCAATCAGTGATGAGAATTAAAAAATATGGACCAATCAGAAACGAGATTACCGCGAATAATGAATATTCGCTCCGTTTTAATATCGAATGCATCCAGACGCACCAATGATATACTTTAAACATAATTTATTGCCATAACAACTTACAAAAGAAACATGTACGTTCAATCAAGCAAATTAATGATAAGGCAAAAGGGTTTGGCCACAAGTTCTACCAACTTAGACTCGGCCATCCCCTCGGTAGGTATTTACATTTTGTAATTATCACGAATGTTTTCACATGTACGGTGTCTTAGTTTAATTTTCTATTTATTAATGATTTATCTTCGTCTGGAAAATTCAAACTAGGTCTATGCTATATGTGTACTAATTTCTCACCACATCAACCACTGTAAGCAGAGTACTACGCAGAAAAAGTAGTACCTCGGCTCAGTGTATTTTTTCCATGAACCTATGCACATTTATTTTTCCTGTGGCAAATCTTACAATTTGATTAAGTTCATGATAGAAAAACATAACTAATTAAGACTTCAAAGTACCTTAAAACATTTCCATTGATATGTGTATATTTCAATCCGATAGTAATATGAATTACACAGATGTACATTCCTATAGTTCATATCTAATTTATATCTAATGTGTGCCTGTTTCGTATTCAGAATCAGCGAGGACATAGAGTTGATGATAGGCAGTCGGCCGAGCTATTTCTGGATGATCTGTTGGCGGTATATTGGACCTCTAGCCATGTGTGGGATACTTGTCGCTAGTCTTATTGAGATAGCAACGAAAGGCACGGTCTATAAAGCCTGGGACCCCATTCAGGTGCGTGTACAATCGGAACTACTCGGGTATTTCCGTGAGCTGAGAAATACACCTCGGATATAAGTGTAGGGTAACATTCTTTCGGGTAAAACGGCCCCGGCGTATAACACCTTTTCAAAGAGTGCATGTTAAGTAGTTCAATGTGTATGGAAGTGTTGGACATCTTTTTAAATCATTTTTTATCGGTCACTCATACGAAATGGCGAGATTATAAGTTGTGATATATATAGTTGTTTCCTTAATCCAATTAAACAAGTATTAAGATTTCACATTTAAGATCTATTTTTAAAAACGAAAGTGAAGTGACGTTATTCCGTGGGAAACAATATGGCGGCATCCCTATTATTTCAGAGGTGTTTTCATTGGATAAACCCGATGTGTTCAGATTGGTGCATGTAGTGCTTTAGTCTTTGACTTGAGTGCCTTTTATTTTCTGCTTTGATTACACGCGTTCTCAATTGTAACTACTCGCGTATTTCAATGGTAAGAGAAATACATATCGTATATAAGTGTAAGCTTAAAAATTGTGTGTTAAATGTCCTATTAACACGTTCCATTTTAGCACCAATGTTGAGTAGTTCAATGTATATGGACGAAATGAACCTTGTATAAAACAATTGTTTTTGAACGGTAAGCCATACGTTATAGTGAAATTATCAGTTGTGATATATTAGTGTTTCCTTTATATAATAAGATGACTGTTTAGATATTGCATTTGACATTTTGATGTGAATGTTAAAGTACATCGAAAGTATTTTTGCAAGCAGCAATATTGCGGCTTCCATATAATGTCGGATGCGTTTTCATTGGATAAAACCGATAAGGCCAGATTGACGTGTTCCGAGTTCGAAACCATTCTTGGTGGACATTTGTTTTGTTACCAAAGTTAAGTAAGCGTTACATCTTTAATCCGCAGTTCATTTTCAGAGTTGATAGAATAACGTTAAAACCAGTTGCTCTGAACGAACGCTGTGTTGTACTTATAATTAGAAAGCATCGATATGTATTGATACACTAATCACCACAACTTCCATGGGAAACTCGTAGGTTTGATAAAGATATATTTAGTGTTTGAAGACAGTTAGGATTTTGAATGTACCATCTTATGAAAGCATCTAAAATACAATTCTCGTCGATTTTCTTACATCCGTACATATTATTTGTAAAGATTGTCTATATCCCATTTGTTCTCTGTCGTAAAAACCTTTTCAGTTTCTAGCGCTTTGCTGTTATTTTTAGGGCAGTTAACAATCACAAATCACCGTTTCAATGCTGTTGAGTTTTCTATGCCCCACTAATGTTAGGAAAATTCGCCTTGTCAGTTGTTTCCATTTTCCAGGCAAATAATAATTTCAATTGCCTCTATTCTAGGAAAGTCGGCCTATTCAGCGATCCTTGGTTTGTACTTTCAGGACAGTTAACATCTTCTATTTCCATCTTTTTCAGGCAGTTAACATTTCCAATTCCTTTTTCAGGGCACACTATTTCTGTCCTGGCCCTGGTGGTGTCAGGTGTTCGCTGGGTTGCTCATTCTCAGCTCTGTGCTTTGGATACCCACGGTGGCTATCGTCAAATACCTCAAACTGTTTCCATGGAAACACGAAGTGCCCGCCTTCTTCCCGGTGGATGCGTTGAAAGAAGAGCGGGGATATCACCCAAAAGTTACCACGTGGTTTGAACGATATATACTTGGCTTTCGATAATGGCGAATTCAGCTCTGCATTCAATAAACTCCCGAAGAGTTCACGAATTATCGTAAGGCGTAAGATTTTACGACAATACCTACGCGAACGTTCGTGGATTTGGCGAACGGAAGTGGAGTTTGACGAGTGGCAAACAGGCGAACTAAAATGGGGGACTAAGAAATCTTCCACTGCTTGCTAAAATGGATGCATTGGTTTTGTAATGAATACAAGGTTTTTATGATAAATGTGAAATGAATGTTCTTTGTTATTTGTTGTCAATAATCCTATTATTGATCTTTTTGACAGAGATGTAGCTTCGAGACCATTTTTCACACACAGACAATTTCGAACCTTACTTCAACTATGTTTTTGTTCTAATTTTTGACTTATCAGGAAGTGATTCCTTAAGGAGGGCGAACGTTTGCGAAGAGCATGCCGTTCAATAGAGATTTCCGTGGGACGGATTGTTCGCCGGAAACGTTTTGCCTTATTGAACGCAAGGCAGTTTGAGAATATAGTCGAGTAAAAGGCAAGCTTTCCCGATTTGTTTTCGATTAAACACATTTGGAATTTGTTAGTTTAGTATAAACTTATTTCTTTTACATCGATTGTGAGACAAGTTTTTACATCTTAGATTAATCACTTTCGATTCCGCTTCCTGGATAGATAACCAGTACTCGCACCGAATGTGGATTAATGAAAGGTCGCAAGGCAGATCCCGCTTTTCACAGGATTCGACTCGGGATTGGAATTTGTTAATATAGCGTTATATAATCCCTGTTGAACATTGCCACGAAAACCCAATAAATTCCTCGAAATCTGGATGAAAGTCTTGTGGGGGCAATGATCGATGCAGCTTAGCAAGGGGAGATTATTGCGAGGGGTTAAATGTGAAGGAAAAAAGAAAATGCATTCAATCTTCCAATTAATCAATTAATCAAGCATGCAGTACAATGTTCGTATCTACTGTAGAATACTTTCCACTGCAAAACGAAGAGTAATTAAAATCTATCTTTTAGTCACAGAGTTATCTCCCCAATATTTCAAAGAAAATGTCTCTTTTTGATCTTGTATTTGCCTTTCGACCGAAGTATTCAATTTGGACCTGTCAAAGCTTTCCATATTTGGGAATGGTTTGACAAGATCAATTTTTCTTTTTATGATAACTGAACATTACAGTACAGTACAGATTTTTATCTAATCCAAGTAGAACTTGTATACAATCATTGTACACTACAATACATTAAAGGCTACAAATAAATGAAGATGACAACCGTCATAAAGTAACCCTTATAGTGCTGGAACCGACTTCATGCTTAAGCAAAAAAGTTAGATCCAGGCCAGACGCCAAGTAAATTTGCGGCTACCCTGTGATCTAACCTGTTTGCTACTCTGAGTATCTTTCCTCAACGAAATCTAGCAGATATTTTAGTAGTTTGTAAGCAGACGACACAACAACATATTTTCTTAAAAATTACCTAGCATTCTAAGGGTTAAAGGGTGAAGGAAGGTCTAACATTTTTCGGGAAAGGTTTCCTTTTAGTCAATCGGAACCATCCGTTTACCTCATCGACGCCCATCTAGTCAATGGACAGGGCCAGGCGCAGACAAAGCATTGCAATTGTTGCGTATAGTAAAGGTCCAACGCTGTATATGGCCGAGTTTATGAAATGTTAACAGGTGATACAGACAAAATCCAACGGTAGGTAACTCTGATCAGAACCCCTTCTTTTGGTAATGGTAAAGGTACAAGTCAGTTTATGGCCGAATTAAAAAGAAATTAACAGGTGATACAGGCAAAATGCAACGGTAGGTAACTATGATCAGAACCCCTTATTTCGGGTAAAGTATAGGTCCAACGCAGTGTATAGCTGAGTTAAAAAAAATGCTAACACCATTCGGAACACCTCGGCCATTTCTTAAAATAACCTCGGGTGTAATGGGGAGCCATTTTTGAAAGTAGTTCAGCAACGAAGGGCACGTTCGTTTACAATCGTATTTACTCGGAAATCCCCGGCACAAGTCGGGTATTGCCGAAAATAGCTGATTGACAAAATATGAAACAAAAATATGTTGATATGTTCATCTTTAATGAAAAGGGTAAAAAAACATTCAATTGTGATATATAACCAATTTGTGTGTATTTAGATACATATTTAGTGCCTGTGTGCATTTTGCGTTATCCGCCGGAAATAAGGCGAATTACCCCAGGATTTCTGGTGTATTCATGTACTGCCTACGAGGTATATCTGCCGACTTGTTACGGGGATTGCCGAGTAGATACGATTGCGCTAACGGTATAGTCTTAATGCAACGGTAAGTAACTCTGATCAGAACCCCTTATTTCATGTATGGTAGCGATCCGTTGAAACATAAGCAACCCGCGAGAGCGCGATGGGCGTTTAAAGAATGTAGTCCAATTTGATGTATATTCCAGCAGTTCATGTTATAAACGAACAAATTTCGTGTTCAAATTATCCGTGATCGCATGTACGCGTTTTCACACGCGGCGTCAACACCAAGTTCATATTTTACTTGATCTACCAAGTATCTTCATGACACAATCTCGTTTTTCTCACGTACTACGTGATTGCACGAGATCATACTCACGGTCGACATGGCTATCACGTGCAAAGATATAAACATTGTCCTATATATAGACTGTCCGCGCAAAGCGTGCTGTTTGAAAGAATCGGGCGTATAGGGAGTATAATTGAATCTCCAATCATTAAAGATAATCCTTTGAAATGGCAAAACTTGTTCATATGTGCATGCTACTTGTGTGTTGGACGTTTATTTCATCAATCGATTGCGGTAAGTCTTTTCATGTATTTCTGATTTATTTCCAATTCTCATGCCCGTGTCATTACAATTTACAGCTAAAGACAATTGATATTCAGAAGCATAGCCGAGGGTTCAATGACTCTGGTTTCCCATATGTATTTATTCCGGTGCTACTTAAATAATTGACCAATCGGTAAAAGAGCTCTAAAGATAAAATAACTACTACCAAAATGGAACACAATGCTATCATAAAGAAATTAAACCATACTTCTTTATACTCGTACTTTCTAAAATGAAATGGATGGCAGTAAAATTCCATTTTAACCGAAGTTTGACTGGAAGCGTGATAGCAAACTTACCAACGAAATAACTCGTTTTTGTCTTTAACCCTTTCCCAAACGCCAAATTTTCGACTGTCCCAAATTGAAAGAGTTTGCAGACGACATTTCAAAATGTGATGAAATTGTAAAATGACCTTCGTATAGGACAGAAAACATTGTGGGAAAAGAAAAAATTGCTCGTTACGAGCAATTTTTCTTTTTACCAAAGTGTTTGCTAGAGTCGTCTGCAAGAAAGTGGTCAAATGTCGTCATTGTTTGGTAATAGGTTAAACACAACAACTTTCCCATACAGGCGGGAGAATCACGTGACCAATGTTTACGATATTATTTCCGAGCAAGATGGCCGTGCCATAATATTTTCTGTTTTTTACCTACTTTTGCAAATGATAGCAACATGGTATACCGTGAATTAGTTAACCATCAACTCTTCGGTTCTGGTGGTATACGATAATCCATGATCTATATATATAAGAACGTTACGTCCTATAACACTCTAAAAGTTCTTTTGCTGAGAGTTAGATGCACGTTTGGATTTAGTACATGTTAATTTACTGTAAACACATAAAGATTTAAAAACGATTTAATTTTGCTTTCAATTGCTATTCTTTAGTGCGTATCATATAACGTTACAGCTGTTGTAAAGTTTTAAAGATATTAATTTCATCTTACAAATGCACTCCCATATCAGATCAAGCACCTTTAAGCCTTTACCAAACGCAACATTTTTGACTGTCCGAAATTGAAAAAGTTTGCAGACGACATTTCAAAATGTGATGAAATTGAAAAACAATCTTCTGATAGGGCAGAAAAGATTGTGGGAAAAGGAGAAGTGGCTCGTTAAGAGTAATTTATCCTTTTCCCACAATGTTTTCCAAAGTCGTCTGCATTAAACTTTTCAAATTTCGTTATTGTTTAGTAATGGGTTAAAATGAAGCACATACCGAAAATTAGTTTCACTAATTATTTGTTTTAGATCTCATTTATCAATATATATTCTTTTTTATTCAGAATGCACTGTAGAAGAACTCACAGCGTTGAAAGAAACAATATTCGAAGAACTGATCGTCATTGCTAAAACAATTCTCAAGTTTACGAATAGTAGCGAAGCTGAGAAGAACCAGTTACAGCCGATTTTCGAGGAGGTAAAAAAAACCGACATTTTACCATAATATACATAGGTTGTGTGGTATTTTTACAAACATTAGAACATAAATTTGAATAAATTAACATGAGAGCGTAAAGTTACTACTGAATATGTTGCAATTGCTCTAGTCCAACCAATTCAACTTGAGTTTACTCGGGAGAATCCATATGCAATGACCTTTGGTTCGGGTAATCTCGTTTGATAAAGATTAGTTGGTTATGCATTGAATACGGAAACACCCGAAAGGTCACACGAAAGGTAATTAATCTCAAGTTAAGTTGGTTGAACTATATGAGAATGTGCCAATATTGATGTATGTTAACAAACCAGGCGGGTGTTTTGATAATGGGGTCTTTCTGGTTTCAATAAGACTTTCAGAAAAGTCAATGATTGTCATAAGGTCTGGTAGATGTTTGTACCTTATAAGTTCTGTTTACTAAGACATTGCTCTGTTGATGGCGAGAGCACTAGATCATAAAAGCGCTAACCAGCAATTTATTTAACATTTGACTGACAACTGAGGGTTTCATAAACTTTGAATCTACCTTTCTTTTCTTGACGTATTTATCTTCGACCAATCAAGATTCACATTTAACATTTGACTGACAACTGAGGGTTTCATAAACTTTGAATCTACCTTTCTTTTCTTGATGTATGTATTTATAACCAATCAAGATGCACATTTAACATTTGACTGACAACTGAGGGTTTCATAAACTTTGAATCTACCTTTCTTTTCTTGACGTATTTATCTTCGACCAATCAAGATGCACATTTAACATTTGACTGACAACTGAGGGTTTCATAAACTTTGAATCTACCTTTCTTTTCTTGACGTATTTATCTTCGACCAATCAAGATGCACATTTCCAATGTATGACCCTCCCAATTCTACAAGTAAATCTCAAATGTAAAGAACCGATGACGCTCACAACATATGGGCCGCGTCACGCGAAAAGGGGCACTCGGACATAAATAAAAACCACTGACTCGGCTCTTTCTTAGCGCTATTATTCCAGCATCTAGTCACGACAGATATCATTTGTATTTGTTTAAAGGTATAACTGGATGTCCTCTAAGATAGCAAACAGTGTAGCCCCAGACCAGCCACCACGTCACTGGGCTACATTGTTTGCTATGTCCGAGTGCCGCTTTTCGCGTGACGTGGCCCAATTTTGATGTTTCTAACTCACATGAGTCTTTCTCGTTTCCCTGTTTGATTCAGCTTGCATCGAGGCACAAAGCAGCCCAAATTATCCACCCAACCGAAGAGCCCACACCCGCACCAATCGAGGACGCATTCAGAGATTTACCCAATTGGATGGCCTCAAACATCGATGACGTCACTGACGATGCCTCACATGATGTCCACGTGGTACCATCGACAAGTCACGTGCCAGCATCCGATACAATAACTCGAGAGTTGGAGCAGACGACCGTTTCTCTTGGCATAATGGATTACAAAGAGCCAATGTAAATATCAAATATTATCTAATTAATTGAATAAAACTATCTTTCTCCAAGTCCCCCAGCCCGGTTAAAATGAAACAAAAACGTAATTTTAAATTCTCATTTGCGAACATTGCTATTATCATACAGCGGATACGCCTTTTTAATCGATGATTAATTTTCATGTGTTGTCTACCAAGTCTCACGGGTGGTGTATTAAACCCGCTTAGCTGAGACATTTGACTCAGGTTATTGGAATTCTCTCAAATCTTCCACGAAGCAAATTCTAGGTGGTTTATTCGTTTCTCAACACTGATGATGTTCTATATATTGATACGTTGATGGCGATGTCTGAAGGGTGCTGTCTTAATAAAGCTTAAAATCGCATAATAATTCGCAAACTTTTCTTTAATAACAACACGTTCACTGATATTCTATGTTTCTAATTGGTTTGAACTGAAATCGATCAAAAGCAGTACGTTTAAGTGGTTTCGTTTCGTTTAGGCATTCGTTGGAAACTGTGGACCGTTGGGAATTGTGGGTTTTGATAAACAAATTACACTGTTTACCAATAGAAGACTGGGTAATTTTTTTCTAAAATTATGAATAATGTGAAGGATTTGCATTTCAAACTTCTAAGAAAATAAAATAAAACAGATTTCTGAACTCTTTAAGTTAGCTTTAAACTGTCCCCTTGTTTTACTTTTTCACACCTCAGAGATAGACGGACTCCCCCTGACTGTAGATTTGTCGGTGCAGAATGTTCCCCCCAGAACCTCATTTTCTGCTGCGAGGGTCTCGTATGCAGACGGGACCGAAGATTCTCTTCCTACGGAAAATGCCGATTCTGAACTCGGAAGATGACGAAACATTCAGAACGAGACTCTTTGCACGGATAGTGCCGATTTTGAGATCGGAAGATGACGACTAATTTATGAACGAGCCGATTATGAGCTCGGAAGATCCCTAAAAAACGAAGGCCTTGAAAAGTGCAGACTTCTTGTTGGTATGTTGCATAACGATTTCATGTTGTATATGTAATCGTTAAAAAGAAGGATTTGTCATGAGAAAGTTCAGACATTGATAACAATTTGAATCGACAATTGTTGTAACATATATAAAGATAATAAAACTGTCTTATTAGTCCAGAAATATAGCCGTAATCGTTTATTTACCTACAAGCAGTAACGAGAACAAATGTTATTAAATGGACAAGAGCTTTTATTCGCTTCTAACGCAGAAGATAGAACTGGAAATACAATGTAATCTGTAAACGCCAAATGGTGCATGTCTGAGAATCATGGTGCTTTCAATCAACCCATTACCAAACAATAGCGACATTTTAATGTTTGTTGTAGACGACTCAGGAAAACACTGCGGGAATGACGCCTGAATAACGCCTTGCTACCTCATCAAAACGTGTTACTTTTTAATTAAAGCGACGCAATAACTGTATCAATCCCTAACAAACTCGTTATTACGCCTTTCCAACTCGTTATAACGCACTAACAACACGTTATAAGGCCCTACCAACTCGTTATAAAGCCTTACCAACTGGTTATAACGCACTTCCAACACGTTATAAGGCCCTACCAACTGGTTATAAAGCCTTACCAACTGGTTATAACGCACTACCAACGCGTTATAAGGCCCTACCAACTCGTTATAACGCCTTACCAACTCGTTATAACGCCCTACCAACTCGTTTTAACGCCTTACCAACTGGTTATAACGCCCTACCAACTCGTTATAAAGCCTTACTAACTCGCTATGAAGCCGTACCAACTCGTTTTTACGCCTTACCAACTCGCCATGAAGCCCTAACAAGTCGTTTTGACGCCCTACCAACTCGCTGTGAAGCCCTACCAAGTCGTTATTACGCCTAACCAACTCGCTATTAAGCCCTACCAACTCGTTATAACGCCCTACCAAATCGTTATACGCACTACCAACTCAGTATAACGCCTCACCATCTCGTTAAAACGCCCTACCAACTCGTTATAAAGCTTACTATTTCGTTACAACGCCTTACTTACTCGTTAAAACGCCCTGCAAGCTCGTTAAAACGTTTTACCCACTCGTTATATAACGCCCTATCAATTCGTTTTATCGCCCTGCCAACTCGTTATAACGCCCTACCAACTCGTTTTTACGCCCTGCCAACCCATTATACCGCCCTTACAACTCGTTATAAAGCCCTAACAACTCGTTATATAAAGCCCTACAAACTCGTTAAAACGTCAATACAACTCGTTATAACGAACTACCAACTCGTTATAAAGCAAAAACAACTCGTTATAACGCACTACTAGCTTGTTATAACGCCCAACCAAATCGTATTAACGCCCTACCAACTCGTTACAACGCCTTACCAACTCGTTATAAAGCCTTACCAACTCGTTACAACGCACTGCCAACTCATTTTAACGCCTTACCAACTCATCATACCGCTTTAAGAACTCGTTATAAAGCCTAACCAATTCGTTATAACGTCTTACCAACTCGTAATAACGCCTTACCAACTCGTTAACTCGTTATAGCGCATTGTCAACTCGCTAAAACGCCTTACCAACTCGTTATAAAGCCTCACCAATTCGTTATAACGTCTTACCAACTCGTAATAACGCCTTACAAACACGTTATAACGCATTGTCAACTCGTATACACGCCTGACCAACTCGTTATAAAGCCTCACCAATTCGTTATAACGTTACCAACTCGTAATAACGCCTAACCAACTCGTTATAAAGCCTTACGAAATCATAATAACGTCCTACCAATTCGTTATAACGCTTTACCAACTCGTTATAACGCCTTACCAACTTCTTTTTACGCCTCATTAACTCGTTGTTACGCCCTACCCACTCGTTAAAACGCCTTACCAAGTCGTTGTTAAGCCTTACTTACTCATCGATCCAGACCAGCCGCCATGTAAATTGGCAGCTGGCTTGTGATCTGATCTGTTTGCTACCCAAAGTATCTTTCCTCAACACAATTAAGCAGATATTTAAGGTTTTGAAAGCAGACGACACAAAAAGCAATGATTAGAAGATTACCCAGCATTCTAAGGGTTAAGTCAGTCATGATAATAGGCTAGTTAGACGTTATATCACGCAATTTAAAAAACACATGCATGTCACGTCTGTGCTTCCGTACCTTCCCCTTATCACACGTACACAAATAATAAATACCGACGAATCAATATTGAGAGACCATATCTATAAGAATATGTATTACACAACTAATTGAGGCGTTCCTTTGCCTACCCTATCTAATCTTGAACAATTTGAGTGAATGAAAAGCTTCAGATAAAGGGAGTATTTCTCTACGTTTTTTTTAAACCCTATATGGTAGGTAGCCAATACAATGGTCTCGACTATACGATTTATGTTTGTAGTCTAAAAATAGAATTAAAGATTTAAAATATATATATATATATTGCATACCAAAAACTATGAAAAGCGCATTTTAGTTGGAACAGCTTGAATTATACAATACCTTTTCACGTATATATGGTAAAATATGCAAGCAGACGTATTTTCCTGGGTTTTTCCCAGGCGTGTGTCACCTGCTTCAGAGAATTAAAACCGAAACCAGCGAGTATATAGGATAGGCCTACATGTAGTTGCGGTTCACTTGATTAGCAGACGAGAAGGCCGTTTTCGATAAGGGTTAGATTCTTGTATAGCATACATGTAAACACACAGTAAATGTTTGTATGCCTTTCAAAATACATGCTTGTCTAAAGAAAAGTCCTGTAAAAGGCCCACACACGTGATTTCCTTTGGGTTTCCGATAACACTGTAAACCGACTTCGGAGAAT
>OX401410.1:16050154-16334002 GCA_947846245.1 Cerastoderma edule | reverse complement strand
ATGGTTAATGGATTTGAACTCAAGATTATCGGGTTTGTCGGGTATCAGCGTTCCTTCTTTTGTGCCTTTGAACACTAAGTTGGAATCGGACTTGACATACATACCAGGAATATCTATAAGAAAGAAAATACACCTTATCAAATATCAAATAAGACAATGATGAATAATGTCAATATTTTGAAATGTAGCATGATGTGTATAACTTGTTTGGAAAACAATATTGAACTGTTCCAAATGGCGTAAAAGAAATGGATTATTTCTACCTGTTGCAGTTTTCATATCTAAACCTTATTGAATTCCTGTATGAGAGATTTAGTTAAAAGATCATTATGCCTCAATGTCATAAGTTGGTTATCATTTCCAAACGCTTTATGGAATTACTGTTTTGGAGTGTAATCTCTTTCTTGATTTGGCAAAAATTCACGAAAACATGACCAATGGCTAATGTGTCGCCAACAATGGGTCTGAAGTTATCCTTGTGCCAGTACTATGTAATATACATAGTACTGATCCCAGGATAACCTCAGACCCCTTTGATCGCCAAGGTCGATTCCCACGTATAAAGAAAACAAATCGTTTGATACATACCGACATTTTCAAAGTCAGACACTGGTTTAACGTCTCTCATTCCTTTGAATGGATCAAACCTATAAACCAGATGAATTATTTAATGTGGAGTAACGGTATAATAAAGGAATCCTAATTGATTGAATTTCAGTGGATTGATTTAAATCCTTTCTTCAACATCATATCTCGATGGTCTTTGTACCAATCCGTGCTCTTTGTGTCGGTAATACACAAATTAGCATTTTGGGACTCTATGCCTTATTTATCACACAATATAAGGTACAAAACGCAGAATAAAGTCTATATTTACAAGTTTCATGTTTCGTTCAAGTGTTTCTTTCATGTCAGCGCAGATAGTATGCATGTGGTGACAACAAGTAACAATAATGAAACATAATACAAAAGATACTCTACAGGCAATAATCCATGCTTTGACAAAAATAAGTATTTGAGAAATTAACATTATAGTGGTTATAGTTCTCCATGGTAACGTAGGATTTTATCTTGTTAATTGTTTTGATAACAACACCAACACGATAACGATATGACGGAAAACAATCGAAACAACTTCAATATTTCTTACAATTGTCTTCAAACTATCATAATCGAAATTCACCACGAACATGTACATGTATTCTGTTACCCCCAGCAACCCTCTACGACTTCGAAGTGTCCAAGACTTACCGTTTTATTTTTTTATTTCGGTTTCTGCCAATATGATATAAAAGTATTCAATGTGTAATGAAGAGGAACACATTCACAATAATCGTGTTTGGTTAAAGCAGAGACATTTCGATTAGTTAACGTACCCTGGCTGGGTTTTGTGGATAATCTCCGCGTGTTCAGTGCTCGATACGCTGTGGATTCTTCCAAGACCATGGTTTATCACGACAATCTGTCAAATATAATAATATTGGTTACATGAATATAAAGTATTCATTCTCATGAAACAAGAAAAGCATTCATTGATCCTTAATTTTCATTAATTATCATGAACTTTCATTAATGTCTGTCTGTCTGTGTTGCTTTGCCTTTCGTTTGATATCATTGTACTTTTGGACAGGAAACTCATTTATTGTGAAATAATTGTTATTAAAGGCTGATAAATAACACAATAAATAATTAAGTTGTTGTGTACTTGATAATCTGTTGACGATCATCGCCAGAAAACCTACCTTTGAAGAGTTGGAACGAGCATGTTGCGGTAAGTTGTCCGAGTTGGTTCGATATTTCCTGTAGACATTTTCGTCGTTCCTAGACTCTACACTGTACGAAGCGTTGTGCTCACCTGTTGGTGAAATAAACGAGATTTTAGTGCGAATGCATATTAGTACTGAAAGCTGCACAATGTTTGGACGTTTATCTATGTATGTTTATGCCTTGGATAATCAAAGCTCAATCATACCAAATGTTCTCTTACGCTTCTTTACCAATACGGTGGTCACCATATATTGACCTATTTGGTAAAGCGTTTGCACGTACGTTTTCCCCGTATTTCAACAAATCGAACTCCGGGTTTCGAGAAGTCTGTAACGCATTGAAACGAAATAATCAGACCTTTGTTTGTCTAAGAGATAATCTTGTCTTCACCAATGTCCAAATATACATCGCGCGGCAGCTCGTATATGCATCGCATTTCCCTTTACAAATACATGCGACAAAAAGGGACAATTTCGTTCAAGATTAACCCTTTACCAAACAGGAAATTTTCGACTGTCCCAAATTGAAAGAGCTTGCAGAAATCATTTCAAAATGTGATAAAATCAAAAATGTGATAGGGCAGAAAACATTATTGGAAATGGAGAAATTGCTCGTTAAGAGCAATTTCTCCTTTTCCTACAATGTTTTCAAACGTCGTCTGCAACAAACTGGTAAAATGCCGTTATTGTTTGATAAAGGGTTAACCCTTAAAATGTAGTTTAATTTCTTTAAATCTAGATTTTTGTATCGTCTGCTTTCCAAATCCTTACATATCTGCCTAATGTTGTTGAGGAAAGATACCCAGAGTAGCAGACAGGTCTGATAATAGACCAGCTGCCAATTGTCTTGGCGGCTAGCCTGGATCTAACCTGTTTGCATAGGCGTGGTGTCGATTCCAGCACTATAAGGGTTAAGTACCATCCGATCTGTACGCCTTTGATATTATTCATTATATAATGGTAAGCTCAATATGGTAACACGCATAAAGTCTAACAGATTGGTCTTTAACATTTCTTAACATACCTTCATGTCCGATTTCTACGGTCTTGTAAAACCACTTTCCTTCCCGGTCAACGTGTTCAGCCTGTAACATGGTTTTACACATTTAAAGGTACTTGTTCGCAGTGAAAAGTTCGGAAGTTAAAATTTAATTCTTTAAAATTGCACAACGACTGTGCTGTTATCAAATACGCATTGAAAAATAGTCGTTGGAAGCAAATTCGATTGTTTTAAATTGTTTAAAGTATTTATAAAGTGAACTAACATGTATTTTGACGCTTTCGAGATCGACTGCATATATAGGCCTACGGTGCATGTTTACTAAAATAAATTGATGCTTCCTGAATTAGTTAAGCTTCAGTAGCTACTTTTCAACAATACAAAAAAGGTATGTTTCAACGACATTTTGTTTTGACTTTTAAATTCCCTCTTCTGTGAACAAGCACCCTTACAAACATATTATGTTAAGTAACTAAAGTATTTAGATCATAAACCTTACGACTTTAACTCCATTTTTAAAAGCCGTAGATTGCGGTTTTTGCTATTCGAAATTCTGCTGAATTTATAATCCTTTCCTCATAATGTATACTGAGGAAAATCAGAATCGTTCAATAATCAAATATTGCAACCCTCTGACACATTTCAGTGATAATTCGTCCTTAATGACATGCTTTGTTACACATTTCTAATCATTGCAAGCAACTCTCATTTTAACATAATGTAGTTTTCTCACTTTTGCAAAAGTTGCGTTACGAGTAACGTTAGAGAAAGTCATAATTGGCGAAAGACTCGTTCCTTTTTTCCTACATTGACTAATAAGTTACAAACGCCAGTTGAAGCATTTATCAAGAAAAGAGAATGCAAACATAATATGCATACATGTACATTACCTATCTGGCTCGAAATAATCTTCGTAGAATCTTGATGCCTCATGTAATGCATGTGCCGTTATATTTTGTAAATATAGTGTCGTGTAAAGGAGCATTAACCCTCTCCCAAACGTCAAATTTTCGACTGTCCCAGATTGGAAGAGTTTGCAGACGACATTTCAAAATGTGATAAAATTGGAAAATAATCTTTCGATAGGGCAGAAAACTTTGTGCGAAAAGGAGGAATTGCTCGTTACGAGCAATTTATCCTTCCCCACAATGTTTTCCGAATCGTCTGGTACAAAGTTGTTAAATGTCATTATTGTTTGGTAGAAGGTTAAGCCTCCCTTTATGTTGAAAGTCTCGGGTCGACTAACTCACCTTGCTTCTATCCAGGAATTTGCCCGACACCATGTTGGTTATCCCCTTTTTAATGGTTAATATTTCGGATGTCTCGTTTGTCGGGTAGTATACATTGATTACCTCCCCTGACTTGGTGAGAAGAAACGAAAACCTGGCAAAAAAGTAAACATATGACAGCTGGATGAAACCCCCCCCCCCCCAAAAAAAAAAAAAAAAGAAAAACTTTCATAAAAGAATCAATTTGATACAATTCAGTCTCTTTATTGCCTCTTTTACAGAAGTCAAATCAAAGTATAAAGATTTCTTTCGTCTACATAGATATAGAAATGAGAAGTATATAAACATTAAAATATGAAAACCAAGTTGGAAAAAAGGAAGTGATTCCTTATTAATAATCCTTTATTTTTCTTTCACAAACGATGTGACAAAATCTCCGCTTCCAAACGTGTTTTTGTTTTTGTTTTGTTTTTTAATTGTCGGTGAAAATCGAGAGACTACATGGTTATCGTACTCAGCTGAATAAAATGGACGGGATATCCTCTTGAATCCCATTTTTGAGCATTTACCATGCCATTTGTGACGGCGCATAGTTTAACTCAAAATCATTTCTTAAACCTCATTTTGATTAAAATAATTATGTCCGAATTAATTTCCAAGTCACCACTTAACTTTGGTGCTTTTACGCATATTTAATTTCGACCTGATTTTGTTTTGTTTCAATCATACCAAATAGTAGACATTTAACCACTGTGGTGCAGACGACCATAGAACACATTGTGGAAAAGGAGAAATTGCTCGTGACGAGCAATATTTCCTTTTCCCACAATGTTTTCTGCTCTATAGTATTACTTAATTATTAATATAGTTCATCCACATTGAAATAAATGAAATTATCTAAATTGTATGTAATTGTACTTTGATTATCGACCAGTATATATTGGGTCTGAATATTTCCTTTACTTCCAATGGCTATTCAATCATATACTATGATTCATTGCTATACAGTTTAAAGAAACAAACATTTGATTGTGTATGCATATACCCTTTTTTTATTCTGTCACATGTTCGAAATAGAAAAGAGTTTTGGACATAAGCGCTTAAAGATATGCGAGCTTCTGACCCGTTTTTATTGAAACACCGGTGTTCAACGAATTTAAAATATAGAAATAAAAGAGATTGTCGTTTGTATAGTAACCCAGGCTGTTTAAATCACCATATTAATTAACATACAGGACACAATTTGTGAAATAGTCCCTTAACCCATTACCAAACAATAACGACATTTGTTTGCAGACGATTCTGGAAAATATTGTGGGAAAAGGAGAAATTGTTCATAACGAGCAATTTCTCCTTTTCCAACAATGTTTTCTGTCCTATCAGAAGATTGTTTTCCATTTTCATCAAATTTTGAAATGTCGTCTGCAAACTCTTTCAATTTGGGACAGTCGAAAATTTGGTGTCTGGGAAAGGGTTGTCGGTAAAATAAATTAATCAATGACGGTTGAGTATCAATGACATGTTTGCCTTTGTTCCGTTTTCTTAAAGGATGGGCATGCTACTATAAACACGTTTAAACCGCTTCAAAAGCTTCCATAAACAAAGTTCATAAAAAATACGCAGTGACTGTCCACAATGAATTTAAAAATAAAATAGAACTAAGCTGTATAGACTGTCATATAATAGTGGTTTATCCTATAATTGCATTTCATTCAAATCTAGCGTTCAACGATCAAAACATGTACAACGGTTTATCACACAAAAAAAGGGCTACTGTTGAGAGCAATTTGTCATTTCTACGACAATTGTTTCTTTAGACGTTTGATGCTGATACATCATTTTGTCTACAGATAAGATGAAGGAAGGTTTAACCCTTATAAGCTGGGACCAACTTCATGCTTATTCATATTGCTTAGATCCAGGCCAGCTGCCAAGTAAATTGGTGTCAGGCCTGTGATCAAACTTGTTTGCTGCTCTAAGTATCTTTCCTCATCAGAATTAGGCAGATATTCAGTAGTTTTGGAAAGCAGACGACACAAAAATCCATTTTAAGAAAATCCCCCAGCATTATAAGGGTTACACACTGTATGAACAGTCTTTAATTGTTACAGATGAAGAACTTTTCACGTTAGACATGTGCTGTACAGTGCATGGATAATACATAGTTGACGCTTTGTCTTTATTTTGGTAGAGGGATGGGAATTATCTCTGTTCATTTTACGTACTCCTTTCTCCGTTACAATACAATCTTTCCAATATATAAATATAAGCTTTTATTCCGGTGACAACTAATTTAAACGCTAGCACATAACATTGAGAATGCTACTACTGTTCAAAGAAGCGTACAATGTGAAGGGTAAGAAACTACTTATAATTCGAAAGGATTTGAATTTTTAATAAGTGTGCTTTATTCTTTCCACAAAAAGCTCTATTAGACTCATTCAAATGGACTAATAGTTAGTATGTTGATTACAAATCATACAAAACCATCTTCAAGACGTGAAAAAGATCCGTTTCCAATCATGAAAACGAGTTAAAAAAAAAGTCTGCCAATCGAACGAACTCTACGTGTCAGTGTACGTTAAAGGTAAATATTTAGAGTGTACTTTGGGAAATTTCTTTCTGTATTGAGTGTCAAACCATTCCCAAATATTGGAATTGGTGTAGAGTTCAAATTGAATTCAACAGTAGGCGAAACAAAATAGCACAAACTCCAAAATATATTGATGCAATGTGTAAGGTGCCAAGTGACAAAAGGGTGAATTGCTATACGCAAGCAATCTATCGTGTGTCATTTTAGTTTCTAATTATTTCTGAAGGAAATGCATTTAATCATTTTGAAATGAATTCATGGGTAACATCAAAGTCATCTATTTAAGTCCATTGGATTGAGAGTGCTTTCGTCAAGGATTTCTTGTAAGCTGTTGTTGTAGAGCGACTTTAGGAATATCATTCAAGTACAAGTCTTGCGATGATCATTTTTTCGCAAACACACCAAATATCAACTACATGTAATACCAAACGGCGCTTAAAATAGTATGATAGCTATTGAGTGTAAGCCAAGGTGAAATCACGAATCTATTACCCAAGTTACCATTGTCATTCAATAATGTTTACACCATTTATTAACAAAATGCATCACACTTGTCTTGTCAACAAAGTCAAGTCAGGTTTTTGTCGAAGGTAACCTTACAATACAACTCTTCGGTGCAAGCCTATATAAAGTCATTAATTTTTGTGAAGTGAAGGACTTATTATAGTCTTGCATTGAACACTTGAATAGAAGCCCTTCAAATGCAATGCAATGCTCAAATGCTAAACAAAGGTTTGTAGAACATTTTGGTTTAAACGTTATATGTATTAATTTGTGGCGTTTTGGCGATTGGCCAAATATAGAAATACATGTGTATGCTTTAACCCTTATAATGCTGGAACTGTCTTAATCCTTATTCAAACAGGTTGGATCCAGACCAGCCGCCAAGTAAATTGGCGGCTGGTCTGTGAACCAACCTGCTTGCTACTCTGAGTGTCTTTCAGCATCAAAACTAAACTGATATTAAAGGTTGGGAAAGTAGATGACATACAAATCTATATTTAGATAATTAACAAGCATTTTAATGGTAAGAACATTGTACTGAGTTGTACTGCTGCAGTAATTTTGAGTCCTGAAGTAATATCCAAGATGGACATGTCTGAACAAGTAGCCATTTAAAAATGGTAAAATTCAAAAGGCAATGCTCCTCTTTGGATACTTAAACCTGTTATGACTTTCTAAGCATCAGTACTTAGGAAAAGCATTGGCTCGTAAATGGTTCGAACTAGTATGTGTTTAATTCAAGTCTTACTCCCCACTGCTTCAGAACGATGAAAAATATACAAGACAAGTCAAATTAAAAAGCATGTCTTTATATACTTACCATTTGGTAAAGTCGTAATCTTCATGGGATGTTGGATCTGGAATTGAACGAGCTAATATGTCACAAATCGTATTGTGTACAGAGATCCATGGGGAAGTCATGAGTCAATATGAAGCTGCAGTAGACGTCCTAAAGGCTAATGAAAATTTATAATGAATTTCCATTAGCCTCTTGGAAAGGCAGCCTGACATCTTTATTTTCACTTTTATTTATGCTGCCATTTACAGCCACAATAAAAGTGCTTGTTCACAGAAGACAAAAGAAGAAAACCAACCTCATATGACGTTGAAAGAATTCAAGTTTTATGCTTATGTTTTATATGATATCAAAAGTAAGAAGAATAATCAAATCAAGAAGGAAGCGTCAATTCATCTGTTTTTACAGTTTTAATGCGATAACGCTCAAATGAGATGTCACGCTTTTGGAATAGAATACATGACAACTCACTGGATATACAGTTTCAAGACGTGAAAACGACCAAATTTTCCCCTCAAACGAGCATTCTTTAGTGCGTTTCAAATGTCAGAGCTGCTTTTGTGCAGTCTTAAAGAGATCTCTTTTTTTGATTTCCAAGTTCCCTCACATCTGTGTACATGAGCCTTTTAAACAGATCATTTCAATTTTTGCAAACGTGCGCGCTCCTGTTCTATTGCTTTTCCATATCACCGCCATAGCACCGCATATGTCTATTCATAATCAAAAGTGTTACTGGTTGACATAAGTCTTCTAAATACGATACGTATAACATGCAGGGAAAAAAGAACATTTCTTGTTAACACTTTTCACCAGGGGGATAAATTGGATAACATTCTGCTCCCCAGCAGCCAAACCAACAACGCATTCCCAGATACTACTTATCTATAAATACGATGTTGGCTGGCTGCTAGGGAGTTAGAACAGCCATAAAACAAATGGCAATCCGGAACCAAGATTGCTTGATTGATCAAAGCTACTTACTGTCTGCTAAGTCAGGGAGGGCTTTGAATGTAAACCGTTCAATTCTAAGCCCCATTTCCTGTCCACCGTCCCTAAACCCTAGGTTTGTCAGAAACACCTGAAATCGAGATAAAATCAGAAGCCGGGATTGGTAAACCCCATACTCCAATACGCAAAGTAATAAACGTAATCTTCGACAGAAATACACCGTCAACTATTATCTTCATTGTCTAAACTCTGGTTACAATCCAATTCAATTCAATTCTTTATTTGGCAAAAACCAGCATATAAATGCATTTGGCCAAGACAACATTTACAAATATAGTACGGACATATATACTATATACGTAAGTATGTTAATATACAAAACTTTAACAAAGGTTATTAAATCCCAAAAACATACAAGTCACGAATTACGTTGATCTAACACAAAATGTGGTTCTTCAATACAGAGGTTTATGTGCAAGAGAATATTTAAGATACCTTTCAAGAAGAAAGAAACAGGGCCCATTACAATTAATTATGAATAACGTAATAGTCAAAACCTTTGAAGGCCACATATACAATGTTATGTTATTGGCTTTCACATTATTTACCATTCACGCTATAAGTGTGCCGGGAAAGCGCAAACAATTGGCAGCACCACGCCATTTACAGACTCATATAGAGTAGTGCGTCGAGCTCTTGTACCGAGGGTCCTGTGTTCGATCCCGTTAGGCAAGATGAAATTTGCCGGGACTAGCCCACCAATCGACCCGAGTGCTCGTGCAGTATCATGGAAGCAGCCATCGAGAGTGAATTCAATAAGCTTCAAGCTTCCGCCAAAATCGATGTAAAATAAATAAGTTTAACCCTTTCCCAAACACCAAATTTTTGACTGTTCCAAATTGAAAGAGTTTGCAGACGACATTTCAAAATGTGATACAATTGGAAATCAATCTCCTTATAGGGCAGAAAACATAGTGGGAAAAGGAAAAATTGCTCTTCATGAGCAATTTCTCCTTTCCCTACAATGTTTTCTAAAGTCGTCTGCAACAAAATGGTCAAATATCGTTATTGTTTGGTAATGGGTTAAATATTTTACCTGTGCTTGAATCTGAAAGTCGTGCACATTGTCCATGTGAATCCTGGCTGAATAATCATAATGGTATTCTGTCCCAACATCGAAGCTAATAGGACTTCCGTCTGCAATCGCAAATGCGATCGCAAACACGATCAGACCCCCGTACATTGGTTGGCCTTTTCTCGTGTTTCTGAAACAAAGATGAATGTAAACATGGGGTTATTTAATTTGTTATTCTAAAGGGAACATCCTGTCTCATTTCTTAACAGATTCAACAGGTACACTTGAGTATAAATGGATTCTTATTTAAGGTTTGAGTCATGAATGAGTTAAACTATCTATGCTTCTTAATCAGCGATAACTATCAGTGTTACATTTCAAAACGTGATAACATTGGAAAGAACTCTTCTGATAGAGTGGAAAACATTGTGGGAAAATGGAGAAATTGCTCCTCAAGAGCAATTTCTCCTTTTCCCACAGTGTTTTCTAGAGTTGTCGGCAGCAAACAGGTCAAGTGTTGTTATTGTTTGGTGTCAACATTATTCTGCATATTTGTTATTTAAAGCATTCCGTGAATAAGAACAAAATCACACTGTTAGTTGGAAATATTGTCATTTCATAAAACGACGATTCGTTGATTAAATAAACAACTCATACTTACTTGTTGTATGAAATCTACATTAGATAGAGACTAAATAAAAATGTCTTCAATGCTCTTACTTCAAGATATCTGGACAACGTTCTAACCGTCAATGTGAATTACGTATCGACCTGGCTCTTGGGTCATTTTATAACTTAAAATACATACGAAATAGGGTTATAGACGATACATCTAACCCATTACCAAACAATAACGGCATTTGACTAGTTTGGTGCAAACGACTTTCGAAAACATTGTGGGTAAAGGGAAAATACTCTTAACGAGAAATTTCTCCATTTTTCACAATGTTTTCTTCCCTATCGGGATATTATTTTCGAATTTCATCACGTTTTGAAATTTCTTCTGCAAACTCTTTCAATTTGGGACAGTCAAATGTTTTGCGTTTGGTAAATGGTCAAGACTTCCTCGAGACTAAGCTAATTCAGTTCAAATCAATGCACTTATATCGTAGTGAAGTTTTTTTTTTAAACTTAAAATGTTTATCAAATCAACTGAAAAATGAATTATCATGTATGAATCAGAACCAATAACAAATACGCCGTGAAATCAATAGAATAAAAGCAACATCATCAAAAAACTAAACTTACTAAAACAAGATTTACCTGTAATAAGTCTCGCTCGGTCCTCTCTGACCAAATGAGGATTATAAAATATGTAAGCCAAATAGCGGTGACAAATTTACTTCCGCCTTCACTTAGTTTGGGTATAATTAAGAAAAATCGATCAGTCCAACCAGATCGACTGATCGATTTAGAAGTCGGCGTTACAGAAGACACGGTAAGATCATAAACCTTATTCTTTATTACAGGTACAAGTTTACGTGATTCACGCAATCACATATCATACACATTTAATAATTTACACTACGAAATAGACCTTTTGATAATTTACACTACGAAGAAGACCTTTTGATAATTTACACTAAAAAGTAGGCCTTTTAATAATTTACACTACGAGGTAGACCTTTTGATAATCTACACTACGAAGTAGACCTTTTGATAATTTACACTACGAAGTAGACCTTTTGATAATTTACACTACGAAGTAGACCTTTTAATAATTTATACTACGAAGTAGACCTTTTGATAATTTACACTACGCAAGAGACCTTTTGATCATTTACAAAACGAAGTAGACCTTTTGATAATTTACATTACTAAGTAGACCTTTTGATAATTTACACTACGAAGTAGACCTTTTGATAATCTACAGTACGAAGTAGACCTTTGATAATTTACACTACGAAGTCAACCTTTTTTTATTTATTTATTTATTTATTTAGTTCCACTTTGACAGTGATTTGAACAACATGAGTATACAATAGAACAGTTTGCACATACTTATATTTGTAATTAAGTAAATATTATTTACAGGATCATTCACGCTCGGCATGACATAGCTATATATACAGCTACGCACACCGAGGGTAAATGTTCAATGCGTCATACTTTCGACAGAATCATGTTCGAATTGCGTATTAACTGGAGTTCAAACGCATGTACCCTTTTAATAATTTGAATAACAAAATAATAATAATAAAGAAAAGTACAATTTGCAAATACAAACGTTAGTAATTGAGCAATGTTTGAGGCTAATTTCGCATCTACTCCATTAACACGCCCAAAATATACGTAGACTAGTAGCTAAGCCCATGTACGTTTTGAGACATTATTCAAGAATACTTGCTTTGAACAACAAAAATCATCTCAATAAAACGAAGACCTAGACGTAACAATGTTTTTTATTTTTTCTAGAAAATGCTGAATCCTTTCCCAAACAATAACAACATTTGACTATTTGCTGTCGACAACTTGAGAGAACACTGTGAAAAAAAGAAAACGAGCAATATCTCCTTTTCCCACAATGTTTTATACTCTATCAAAAGACTATTTTCCATGTTCATCACTTTTTGAAATGTCGTCTGCAAACTCTTTCAATTTAGGACAGTCGAGAATTTGGTGTTTGGTAAAGGGTTAAGCCAATAACGCCCTCAATACATCTCAACGCCAAATGATTAAGAATCAAAACAGGCGTAACCGCAATTCTACAAAAAGAACGTATCCTAATTACTTTTCATGTGACACATTTTAACTTGCTGAATAAAACGGTTGTTAACACGTTGTAGATTGGGATAGTTTGATTCTGATCTTTATATGATTTCGCATTTGGAGACAAAAACTTTTAATAGCAGGAACGTGAAAATTGTTTTTCGTAGCCTTTTAAACCATTATCAAACAATAACGATCTTTGACCAGTTTGTTGCAGACGACTCTGAAAAACAATGTGGGAAATGGATAAATTGCACTTAAAGGGCAATTTCTCCTTTTCCCACAATGTTTTCTGACCTATCAGAAAGTTGTTTTTTAGTTTCATCATGTTTTGAAATGTCATATGCAAATTCTATCAATTTGGGACAGACGAAAATTTGGTGTTTGGTAAAGGGTTAATAGGCGTTTTTCTTTCGACTCGTCATTCTTTAATCCTTCGATAGTGAGTATTCTGTGTAAAAATGCCTACTAATTACTCCAAATAAGCTGTGACCTGTTAAGCTCAATCTGATTGTTATTTGAAACATTGACAAAACCTCATATTAAAAGGGCGAGAAATTTGATTTATCCGAAGAAGGATTTGTTTAGATGATATTTCAACGTAGTTTTCATCTTTTGTTTATACCACAGCAACAGTTTAGGTACTATGTTTCTTGAATGTAATGCAACATTTCCGTTTTAGAGATTGTTCCGGCTCTTTAACCATGTCGTGACATTTTGGAAAGTCATATCCTGTTTTCTCCTTGCGCCTGCAACACATGCCTTAAGAATCTAGCTTATATTGCCAATGCGATCGTTGTTTCGAATACATTACAGTTATTGTGCTACCCTTAATAATTTAAGCAAGCATATTAACACTTGCCTGATAGTTTTGACATCACTTCAGCAGAAAGGGTGAGACAATGTGAAACGAATGCTGAACAATTGTGAACAATTCGGCTTTCTGTGACAAAGTTCTGTTACCTGTATGAGAAGGCCTACTTAATTTCGTTACTTTTGGATGTCATTGAGCATTATAACGTGTTCCATCATTGGGTAATTGCACAATGCATTAATTTATATTTGATTTTCATCATTAGGTCAGATGGTCGTTAACAAAGTGTTTGCAACCGATGCAGCCGGCCAAACATCCGAGAAAGCCTTTTCTAACGGCATCGTGATAGCATATTTCTCCAGCGCATCACTATTATCACAACACATTATGCCTCTTTAATAGCAGATTCGAAATCTGATTGTTCGCCTTAAGTGATACGTAATTCGGTAAATTCCATGACCAAAAAGAAAACATATGAAGGATTAATGTTGAGTGGGGAACTTATAATTCTAAGACAGATTTTTTGTATGAAACAGTATTTTGACTTATTTTACAATTATTTTGACAATTTGTTAATAGGAAATGACTCTTTCCGTTAAGACAATTAATGGTTTTTATCACGTTTATATTGTATCCAACCATATAGGATTAACCCGATCATGGATGTGTTGTAGAAACAATTCTAAGCAACAGTTTCAATTCCAAACCACATCAAGATATGTTAAGGTTCTCATAATTATAGCAACACAAAATAAACATAGATATGCATAAAATGCCTTTCTCATGGCAACACAAAGAAACAATCATGTTAATTGTAATGCTTTGGTTTCATGATCAGTTTGCAATAAACCAATAAAGGAATTATGGGCTTCGGTCTCATGACTTAAAAGCACTTTATATTCAGTTATCATGAAAAATGTGAAAACTGATTTCCCTTTTTTATGTATAAAGCAATAAAAGTCCATTTCTTTTCCTCAGGTGTGTTTTTGTTTCATGCTCTAATATCATCACCTAATATCAAATCAGTGGCATCAGGTTGCGATCGTTATAAATGTTATAAACGTTATAAATGACTTACTTGTAATTCTTAACAGACTTAAGCTTTTAAAGGATTATTTTCATATTAAATACTGCAACCTTAAAGTGAAGTGATCTACAATGAAAGGTCCATAATAGTCAAATTTATCGTGTACGTGGTCTTTGGTGTCGTATATGACTACCAACAATGAAAGAATAACCCCTGGATTGTCCATGTAGGGTTCATAAAAATATTCTTATATATCGACGATGACCAGAACGATATTCTTTTTGAATATTCAATGGATATGCCCGAACCGAACCATTCGGCTAGTATCGGGAATTATTGCGAACAGTCACATGGCAGCCACGTGGAGTCAAACAGTGGGTCTCTCCTTTTCTATACCTGGCAACTGCTATACATGCACTGTATGCTATATTCGACATTTGGGTATGGCTACACCTTACACATTTAAAATACAAATTTAAACTAAAAAAGGTTATGGCAAAACAATTGTTGTATGAAAACCGTCTGCCGCAGTGCGTCTAAATTGAGATTTTAAATCATGCGTATGGACAAACATCTCGCTTCATTTCACTGTACAATAGCATTTGAGATAACTTTGTTGCAGGTACACATAAACCCAGCGTAGCATGTTATAGTGCATTTCTAGCCGATAGACTTAAGGCCAAGTAAAGAAAAAAGAGAGACCAAAATCCGGTGACAGTCTTGTTTACATTACGCGATCTAGGCGTGTGCGAAAACTTTGACTGCCCCCGTGAATTTCACTTACGGAAATTCGATAAATATCAATGATAAAAGGTTCGGGAGCCATTTATTCAGTTTAACATACATTATCTTATATATTACCTCACACATACCTCAACTGACATCAATTATTTTTTCATAAGAAAAGCATACCTTTACAAATATATTGTTTTTAGCGTACTCTATAAAAAGTTGCCCATTGTAGACCAGTTCTCTTTAAAGAGACTCTCTCAGAGATCCAGATTTTAACTTTTTACAATAAATTGTCTTCTACGGTAACGATAACAACACATATTTCTAAACTAACTAGATATTTGACAGCTTCCCAACCCTTATCATAACTATACAAAGAAGATCTTGGACATTAAAATCGCAGATATCTAAGACCGTTTAAACGGGTTTATATTGTAAATAACGATCTTAACTTGGAACAAGAAACGGTATTTTTAGATTCTGTTGTCACGTAGATGGGTAGAGTCCTTACGAGATGACATGTGGCCAATTGTCTTGACCAAGATTAACAAGAAATTGTGAGAAAAGAAGAGAACATATCGAATAAAACCTTTTTTATTGTAAGTGTATTATTTCCCCTAAAACAATATGAAAGTAGATGTGTTTGTCTGTCTGCGTGTGATGAGCATTATATGT
This sequence comes from Cerastoderma edule, assembly GCA_947846245.1. Classification (NCBI taxonomy): domain Eukaryota; kingdom Metazoa; phylum Mollusca; class Bivalvia; order Cardiida; family Cardiidae; genus Cerastoderma; species Cerastoderma edule. Next base: position 16,318,134 of record OX401410.1, on the reverse strand, counting down.
TCAGTCTATAAATCTGTTGAAAGTACCCGAATTATTTGGTAAGTTTGACAGGATGTGTAGATTAAAATAGAGCTCGTTTTCCTACAACTAGTTCAGGCATATATGAATTCGTCCTAACTCAATGATTATATGCCAGAGTCATTCTTTTTCAATCGTCCGTATATATCAGAACACGCGTCCTTACGTGGTCGGGAAGCACCAATATGGTAATATTTACAAAGTTTGGGTAAGCATTGAGTGAAAAGTGGGTAAGATTTTAACTTACAACTTTTTTCATTGTAGGGTCTATATAGATAAGGGAAATGTCTTATTGTCTCGTTGTAGTCGTGTGTCCGTTTGTATGAGGCGTTATTCTTGACCCCGTTTTTCCCGCCTAAAAGTCTTAAAAAGGCGGGAAAAGTGTGGTATTTGACGTATGTTCGGCCCCCTCTGTGGACAGTTATCATGCGTCTTTTCCTTGAACGTTCAAGTATCCTGTTAGGAGAACTCCAGCAGAAGACGATAATATGTGATATGTTACCATATCTTTGTTGGTCTGTTCGTAAGAGAGAGTGTCCGTGACGATGGTTTTGGAAAACTTTAAATGGATTGTAGGTGGTCGTACGGACAGACGTACGGATAATGGACAAGGTCTGATAATAATTTCAAAACACCCTTTCGTAAGTCTCAAGATGTTGCACTAACGTTGAGAAGTTATTTCCAGTTGATATATCTTAAAGTACTACGAAATAAGTCTTTTGGAAAATGGTGTAAATGTCGGAATCTTATGAAGATTTCCTATCTTGGCGATTCTCTTTTTGGAATGTTTTTTAGACAAACGAACATGTGTGAAAAAACTTTCCGCAATTCTCTGATATATTGGCTACATGATTAGATGAAAATGGAGGTTGTATTGAGCATACTGATTTTTAAATGAATATTTTTCCACCCGTGAATCCATATTATGGGGTAGTTTGAGCAAAGAAGTAGAGTAAGATTATTGACTGGCAACAGCTTAAATGTGTAGGTGGAAATAATTCAAATGTATTGTAATGGAAGCATAGGAAGTGAGCTATTACAATTAAAAAGATAGCTGTACAATTTGCAGTATTAATAATGGTAAAGCCTTTTAAAAAGAAAAAGGAAAAGTGGACGTTGTTCGTCCTTAGACCGCATTCCTAAAGCGTTTCAGACTGGTTTTTGAAGGAACTTACAGTCGGACGAATTGATAAAGGATACAGATGAGACACGGAAATGAAACTAAATGAGATAATCAGATAATGCAAGGCTGTATTTAAGGTGGGGTTACAGGCGATGCGTGCATCATTTATGATTTGATAACATTTTGAAAAAGGGAAACAAACTTGGAAAATTGGCGGGAAAAAGTTCATTTTTGGCGGTTTTGTGTCCATGTAAATTGTTTCTAGGACAGAAAAACAAACGATCTCAATCTTAACATACCTGGGAAGCAAGCATAGATGGTTATAATTCTAGACCAGTTTCGGAATTTTAAGCGGTGAGATGTCTTTTTTAATGGTTTAATTTTTGCGTAAATTTGCGAAATTAGTGATATTTTGTGTCACTTTAGGAGGGTGGGAAATCTGTCTCACAATGTCTTAAAACCTTGGAGGGAAATTTATTAACCACAAAGTGTCTTAAAATAGGGAAAAGGAGAATAAATTTCTGAAAAAGAAATGTGGAATTTTGCATCAGTTTCGATTTAACTGATAATTGAAAATAGGCAAAAATTGACGAATAGTGCAATAGTGACGTCAAAAGAGCTTAATAACCTTTCTATTAAAGCTCTTTTTTCACGATTTTTTTCTTTAAAAAGGAGCATTTGCAATATCCTAACTAGACGTGAAAAGCCGAGAGTGATTTTTGGGTTTTAAGATTTTTTAAAGAAGAATATTGGTGAGGGACCAAGCTGTCGTCAAGGAGTCAAAACTTGAAAAGGTTGCTGAAGAAAAGAACTTGACTAAAAGGTTTGTGAACGGTCTATTATATAATTTTAGCCTAAGTAGGCAAGATGTTAAGACCAAAAACAGAGTTTCTCTGTCGTTTTTTGTAAAATGAAGCAGTGAAGTAATGTCCATTTTAAGTTCTACAAATGATGTTACAGGGAATATACTCGTATAAAAGGGTACAAAAAAATCTTTTCATACCATTTATTCTTCCACAATTTTTCTAAAATATAATTGGATTGCCTTAAAGTGACAATTACGTATAAGAACTACAGTCGTAGAAGTTTCCATTTGTCCTTACACCCTTCTGTACGAGATGGCATATGGCCAATTTCTTGATATTGACCAAGCCTGACAAGATATTATGAGAAAAGAAGAGAACATATCGAATAAAACTCTTTTTGTATTGTTAGTGTATCGATTTTCCTAAAAAAGAATGAAAGTTCATGAGGATGTGTTTGTCCGTCTGTGTGTGATGAGCATTATAGCAGACCCTTATTTTCAGTCTATAAATCTGTTGAAAACACCCGATTACTTTGGTAAGTTTTACAGGATGTGTAGATAAAGTTAAGGTTCGTTTACCTACAACTGTTTCATGATAATAAAGTTTTATCGTAACTCAATAATGCTATGCAAGAATCATTATTTTTCAATCGTCCATATGTCTGTACTTGTGTCCATCCGTTGTCGGAAAGCGCTAATATGGTAATATTTTTACTATGTTTGGGAAAGTATTGAGGGAAAAGTATGTACACTATTAACTTTCAATTAATGTTATTTTAGGGTCTAATTTAATATAGATAAGGGAGATGTCTTATCGTTACATTGTAGTCGTATGTCCGTCCGTGCGAGGTAACATGTCCATTTCTCGGTATTGACCAAGTTTGACAAGATATTGTGAGAAAAGTAGAAGTTCTATTCAATAAAATCCTATATATTAATTAAGATTAGGAACATAGGTAGAGACTAACGAACGATAGGTTCTGATACGAGCTCTGGTTTGGTGCCTGCAGATGTTCGGACTTGGGTTGGAAAACTGGTTTTATGAGTCGATAATGATGCAGTTTCGTTATTGTATGAGAATTCTAACCCATTGTCGATGAGATAGTTGTCTGATATATATATATATATATATATATATATATACATTGTAGGTATGATATTAGCCCTACATTGTAGGCATGATATTAGCCCAATAGACTGATCATCAGACTCTCGGTAAGTGAGCAATTGCTAGTTTGCCGCCCAAGACCCCTAAATTTAGACGTTCAAACTACGATATTTTTACTACTTTCAGCACCCATTTTCTCATTTTATTATACGTTGATACTTATGGAAAGTACATATCATTTTAGACATTGTTCATGACTACGAATCCATAAACAGTTGTAAACACATTTTGATACGAGCAATGGCTAAGTGCTGTTTCGGGTTCAACTTCTGGTCTTAAATTCAAGGGAATTAGGTCGTCAATCAAACTCTTGAGACAGTATGAACGGCATTGGATAAGACTGATGTCTGATCTCAATATATGTTGTGGGTACATGCACTGGGGATAATACGTGACAAGATGGTTGGTCGTTGGACCCTTGGTCCGTGAGCAATGGCTAGTTTGCGTGATCAAACCAAGGCAAAATGAACCATCAATATACATGTCCAATGTTGAAGGTGAATTCCTAGGATCCCAAAATTTTGATAGGATGGTTTTTGCGATAAGCAGCCACCTCTGTTAAGCAGCCAATTTCACCCTGTCCCTTGGGTGGCTGCTTATCGCAAGTTTGACTGTACTTTGGTTTTGTGTATTTATTTTTGATTCAAACTCCATATGTGCACGGAATTATTTTTGCACAACATCTATATAAAATATTACTTAAACTTTGTACTAACAAAAATAAAATGGGGACAAGTGTCCGTATACCCGTCTGTACGAGGTGGCGTGTGGTCAATTTCTTGATATTGACTGTTTTCTGACCAATTTGAAAGAAAAAAGCATCAGCAGCAGACGACGTTTAGATTTATTAACACCTATGGTATAGCAGAATCTTTACTTTTCTTGCAATGGTTTCAACCCTTGTATTATGCCATTCATAGACTCGTAGAACTATCATGTATGATGAATAAGTGTTATACTTTTAGGCAAAAAGTACATGGATAAGGGTAAGCTATATAAACCCCCATTTATTAAAACATTTGGGCATTATAACAGAGCCTTGTTCTACACACAAAGGTCAGCGGAATTGTACAATAACCCTTACCGCATATGTTTCACACAAGAATGAATGTTAAAAACAAACTTGTAGAATCTAAAAAAAGGAAAACTTCGCTGAGAAATAGACAAAAACGTCGTCTTTTTTAATTTGACGGCCTGTTTGTGGGTAGTTGTACACCTTTCAGTCTCTATTCCAGGTACCAATGAGACAATCAATTTTGAGCCAATTAACAAAACTTCAAGTTGTTGAAAACTCCAATAAATTATATTTCAATGCGTTCTTTTCCTACATGGATTTAAAGAAGGTCTTATAATAAAACAGACTTCAAATGATCGACACAAAATGTCATAGTTGTAAGTACCTGAAGAAGGATATGGTTTAATGAGTCGAAAATGTGCGATTCTTCGGTGTTTTAGGGAAATTCCAACCCGCGGCAGATGGGACAATTGCCTGATATTGGTATATATTGTAGGAACTTGTCCTAGTAGGATTCTAGCACAAACGGCTGATCATCAGACCCTCAGTACGTGAGCATTGGCTAGTATGCGGGCTCAATGCCCTCAAAAAGAGCCCTTAAAAATAAAACCTTCTGACTATTTTCAGCACCTTCTTTTTTCATTTAATCATTAATTGAGACTTATTAAAACTGAATATTTTTAGAGACACTGTTTTTGTCTGCAAATTCATTTAAATACATTTTTGACACAAAGATTAGCCAAGCGCTGTTCGGGGTTCAAATATGGACAGTAAATGAAAGGTAAATGAAAGGTAAATAGGCCGCCAAACAAAACTCTTGAGACATTATGAACCGTAGTTGATGAGACTTTTGTCTGATGTTGTAGGTACGTGATGTAGGTACGATTATAACTCAAAAGAGATCGATAGTCATACCCTTTGTACGTGAGCAATGGCTAGTTTGCTGGCTCAAGACCCCTAAAATTGACATTTGAAAATACGACTTTTTGACTATTTTTAACACCCATCTTTCCTTAACCCTTTACGGTATATAGCGCCGTTCGCCGCCTATCGATTACCGTATAAAACCCTTTTCGCCGTTATACCTATTACCGTATAAAACCTATTTTGACGTTCTATCGATTACCGCATAGAACGCTTTTTGACAGCTGAAAAATTGATTCAACTTTAGCTCTTAATAACACATCTTTGCACAAACGTCATTTTCTCCAAAGTTTATTTTCCTCTTAAATAAATATGTCTTCTTTCATTTCCGATGATAAAATCATAGGGTCAAAGTTTAAACTTTTGCTCTTGAGAGAATCTTTTGATAATGGTCTCACGACACGCTTATGGAAATAACGCTATCAAATTGAGATAACGGGAATCCAAATTACTTATCCAATTAATGAGAAGTCTTCCGGTCATAAAAGATCAAAAACACTGCCGATTTGTAAAGACTCGATAAGGATTTCATGCAATTCTTTAGTAACTTAACACATTTCTTAAAATACTATCCAATTAAAACGAGAGCATACGGCACGCGACCTGTAAAGGATGTTTATGACACGGAGCTATTATTTAAAGGCGATTGAAAATCGAGCCGTCAAATAATTGACGTTATAAAGACGGCCTTTTTAAAATATTTAGCCAATTTGGTGTTTCCGATCGCAAGTCAGACATTAATGTAGATTCAGAGCAGTAATTTGATCGGGTTTTTTAAAGCCTGAAGATGATGAAATGTTGATAAATATAACCAATTCACGGACAAGCAAATTAGATCATTCCTCCGACTTTGACTACAACTACGAGCTTTTGGTAAATTCATCACCCATGGACACGTATTTTACGGAAATATTAGCATGTTTCGTTGCCAAAATGAGTTGATTTTTACAGTTTTACATTTATTAGAAGGACCAGGTTTAACTTCTTTACAAAGCAATATTGCGTTGAAAAACATTCTCTTCTTCATTTTGGAAACGGTTTGAACGGGAATTGAAGTAAAACGATTCAGCTTTGTTGAGAAATATGCAAAGACAAAGTATGTATCTCGAGTCATGAATGGTATTTTTCGGCAACAAAATTCCCTGCAATTGATGACAAAACAGAAAAACAAATTAGGGATCTCTCAGGGAGAATACATAAGTCGTATTATTACTTTTGATTTTGTATAATTCACACCGTAATATACATTTTCATTGTTTGTTTAATTTTCTACAACTTAATCCTGATATGAATGTATCACTAAATAAAGAAAAAAACATCAACTTAAAGGAAATTTTGTTCTCGTCGTCTTTTATTCTTTGAGAAAATCTATTAGATGAATGTAAAATGCATTAATTTGGGTTTGATTAACAGTACCCCAATCAATAACAATTATCGGAGATAATCCTGTGCAAATAGGTACCAAGGGTGACTAATTATGTATGCGTTAATGGTCTTCGATAATCGGAAGGTTTTTACCTATAGTGTCACTGATAAGCCTTATCTCTATACCTTAAAGGGTTAAATCATCAATAGATACTTATGAAAACTACATATTTTTGTAAACATGGTTCTTGACTACAAAGTTATATTGACATACTTATGATACGAGTATTGGCTAAGCCTTGTTCGGGGTTTAAACATGGGACGTAAATTAAAGGGAAATAGGCCTTCAAACAAACTCTGGAGACAGAACGTACCGCAATGGAAACGGCTGGTGTCAGATCTTTATATATGTTGTATGTCCATATACTGAGTATAATAATTGGCAAGTACGTTGTTCGTTGGTCGCTCAATCCTTGAACAAGGGTTATTTATATCATTTTGTCATATTTAACACTTTTCAGTACGGCATAATCAGGATTGTCTATCGGTAACGATTTCGTTGCGTAACCGCTACATAGTGCCTAGTAGAAAGGTAGGAATCTCAGAGTGGGCAATGCATGCTAAGTCAGAATAATTCAAAGAATGTGCATAACAAAACAATATAAATAAAGCAAAAATACATAAATTATACATATACACTAACTCAATTTATGGGCACCACCTACTTAACATGCTTACATTGCCTCATTATATAAATCATTCATGTACTTTAAAAAGGAAATTATTGATATTGGGTATCAATTGAATTTTAGGGGCATCTTTCTTCACAATGAATCGAGTAATACCAATTCTTTTCTAACGTCCTTTCGACAACTATAAATCAATGATATTTGAATGAAATAGGGATCAAATTAACTTTTTGACATCAACTTTGTTGACAAGAAGTTTGTCTTGATCAAAGATGAAACACTAAAAAGATCCAGAACAAGACTTCTTTATTGCCTTAAACTATACATTTTCTTTGGAAACAAACACCTGTATGTAGAAAAACAAGAAGCAAAAATATAAAATAAGACACTTTATACATAGGTCCATGTGATCGTGCACTTATCATAGCAGTCACTTAATAGATTAGCTTTTTCAAATGTCTGAAAGTATGATGTTTCTATTAACAAAGCCCAGTTTGCGCGGAGTGACTTTCTGTCTTAACTGTTAGACTGAACACTACCAACTTTGTCGAAAAGCGTTATATTCAAAAGCGTTTATATACGAGCTTGGTTATTAAGTTGCGCCCAAACATTATTAAAACTAGGCATCAAAATTTATTTTAACAAAAAAGAAAGGACAAATATATATAATCAATACAGACCCTTTTGAAAATTTAACATTGTGACGAAAAATTGATATGTTTTTATGATAAAGATCTAGTAGGAGGTGTTCTACTTTTATAGAAAATGCTAAAACTAGAAACATGCTAAGATGGAGAAAATGATCGGCTGTTTGGTAGTCAAATGCTTTTCAATATTTTTTTTGGTACAGACGGAACGAAGAACTTAGGATTCCCATTAGATGAATGAAAACGGTATCTATAGTATTTAAAGCAAATAATCGCGTTAAGTATTACATGTGTCAAACATTACTAACGACATGGTATCTGAGTGCAACTTTCCGTACACCTGGTACAGAATTATCGAGATACTGCCTTCATTTGATATTTGTTAAGGATATTTTCTATTGTTCAAGTTGGTCAGTCCAAGACCTTTTTAATACTTCACGAATACCTTTTGTATTCACTTTTGACAGAAAGTTTATATAATCAACTATTGCTGAACAATTCGTCAAACGACAACGTTCGTTTGTACACAAATGAAATACAGTTAAACCCTGGTCTCATTTATAAGACTGGTAAATTCTTCTGTTATGTGTTGCTAGTGCTTGTAAATCAGTCCATGCATAAGTCCGTATTTGATAATTATGTCCAAATTTAATGAAAATTTTGTCCGTAGAATTCCTTGTGGATAAATGATAATTTCTTAATGGTGCTTGTTCACAAATGAGAAAATTTGAATGTCAAAATGGAAAGCCTTTGAAACAATACATTATAAGTATTTTTGTAAGAAACACCACTAAATGAAGTTATTAAAATAACTTATATATTTAGTTAATATATCTAAGCATATATTCTAAGTGGAAGATCTAACAACAATTTCAACGTTTTGGCTCCTTGCAAATTTTGAGACACTGTATACATGCTCTAAAAACTTAACTACGGCCTATTCACTCTTTCAATAGCTTCAGATTGTAACAAGTGTGAAATATAAAATCCAATTTCTACACTTTCAAATTTCCTCTTTATTGTGAACAACTAACTTTAAGCGAACAAGGATGAGAAAATTATTAGAAAGAACATTGCCTGGTTCCTAATTTTGATAAAAAGGACAAAAGCTTAAATTTCCAGGACGTATAACTTGTATTTAACTTGAGGGGAATCTCAACCAGTTTCACCCGCTTGTATATTTATTAAGATGATTTCGCATAAAAAGGTTGACGATAACCAAATTGGTAATGGGCTTGTCTGATTATGGTGGCATCTTTTTATCAGAGATATCTGATTGACTGTCTTCATTCCGGTAAATGTGTATATAAATGATGCTTAACCGTCCTTTATGGGCTCAAAATACTGAGTTCCTAACCTTTTCCGAAAGTTTGGACTTCACAACAACGCTGACAAACTGCTTATACAATACTGTACGCTTCTAATTAATTTGGTAAGTGAATAAAAATCTAATTAGAACTTTGATTAACATAACCGTTATGACAGAATTAAACAAAAAATTGTTTTTATAAAAGTGGATATGGTACTCAATAGTGTAACAAAAAGTCATTTATTTATACAACTTTCCTTACGTTACAATGAAGTATTCAATCAAATACTGTTCGAATAGTACAGCGTGTACTAATAGAATACATATTTCACAAATAATTTCCTAGAGTTAAATATAATATATTTATGTACGAGGTGCAGTCAAAAAGTTCCCGGACTGCTTCTACTTTAAGTATACTTGACGTCCGATTGAGCTAAAATTTGCCACAATGCAGTATCTATTCAATTTCTCTAGGCATGTATGATTTTTCAACTGTACGGCTATTATTTTCTTTCATTTATGTGTTTAAATCGATAGATAAATAAGGTTACGGAGCACGTTGGTAGCATAAGAACGGCACATTTTCATTCAGTTGTGAAACACAAGAATTATTCCTTAAATGGCCCCGAATCGAAACGAAAATTAACATGACGTCATTTCCACGTTATCCCAAAACAACTTTGAAAAATCAGCAATATCGCTCAGAATAACGTATTTACTCAGAGTTTTAAAGAGAAATGGTTAATTAGTGGAGAAAAAGGCCGACGTCATTTGAGCATACGGAGCAGCGGACGGTCATAAAATTCTGTCTAAGGACGGATATGACGCTAACGGACACTTGGAAGTTCATAAACAAGTAGAAAGGATGGGAGAAAGTATCCAGAACTCTCGTGTTCGACTGGCATAAGAGTTTTAAAGACGGTAGAGATGATATAAACGATAATCCACGTAGCGGGAGACCAAAGACAGACAGCGGGAAAGGATTAGTCCATAGTTTTGTAATGAATGATAGATGAAAGTCCATAGATGATATTTCGAATAAATTGGGGCTTAGTCATGCAACTGTCCATAGAATATTGTTTCAATACATAGAGGAATTAGTAAGTTAGGTGCACAATGGGTCCTTCGGCTATTATCGACAGATGATATGCAGACCAGGATTGAGGCGGCTGAAACCTTTTTTCGAAGATGGAGGAAAGATGGCGACCGATTCTTAAACCGTATCGTCACAACTATAAAGCTTCTATGACCAGAAAACAAGAAAGGACAATACCGTGAAGTCTATGAGAAAAATCTTGTATATTTCCGTAATGGACAGTCAAGGGATGCTCCTCCAACACGCTGTACCCAGTGGTCAGACATTGAATAAAGAGTCAGCTGAGCTGCGAGGCCTCAGATTCGAATCCGTAGAGGAATTAAAATTCGATCTTAGATCAGCAGTATGCAGATTCCAAAAAGGAGTGGTATGCTACAATTTATGACAGCTGGGTCAAACGCCATGAAAAGTGTATTCAATGCAATAGGGAATACTTTGAAAACCAGTAATGATTTAAGTGAACAATATTGACGTCGGATCTATGTATAACGTTACATCTTAACGTCAACGTGCTCCGTACGGTATAAGTTTTGCTTGTTTAAAATGTAATACATTTTCCAGTATTTTATTTACCCAGCCTCATGTTACATCATTGTATAGGAAAATGATTTCCATTCATCGACATATAAATTTTAGGGTACTATCCCATACCACATTAAAATATCAGACCCAGTCCGGGAACTTTTTGACTGCACCTCGTACTTACTTGTTTTGTTTGACTATGTGTGTGGTTAAGATAACACTAAACGATGTTTTATTCACCAGTCATTCCGTACAGCTTTTGCAAACGCGTTTGTGATAAAATGTGTCTCTTAAATAACAGAAATATATCAAGTTAAACAGCGTGAAATACTACGACTTGCTAACAGACGAAGCTCGGGCAGGGAACTGTGTTTAGCATAGCAACAACTGCGACGACTATTATAACGTCAAACCCTTCTCTGATATTATAAAGGTATCATAAAATGCTTCCAATCCGTAGTTACCATGAACTTCTTTAAATGTATAAATTATTCATTTGTCCTTGGCGTAATTATAAGAAATCTAAATTGATTTGAAGGACATCTTACGCCATTTTTTCTTAAATAATAAGTTGTAGCTGTTGTAACTGGTGTTTATAAATTACTTTACTTTATTGAGAAAAATATCAAGCGTTTTGAAGTAGACGCACCTGATACTGATCGTATTTCAAACTCACAATGGAGTATTCTTTATATTCTATAGCTCTTTCATAAAGGTTTGGCATACCACGGGACAGTCAATTAACCCCAACCTTTCGAACGTAAAAACTCTTCGCAATCGATCGAATCTGGATCACAAATGCTAAAGGCATGTAAAAGATAACAGTTCCATTGTTTTAACGCTACTTGATGCTTGTACAATCATTTGATGCAAATTGACGAAATATGATTTTGATCGTTAAAGAAAAACATCGAACAGTTTGAGAACTGTCTCAGCTTAGGAAGGTTTGTGAGTGTATTTTAAGAAAACTTTGCCCTTCAAATCATACAATAGAAGGTCGTTCTATAGACGACAAACATGACGTGGAATCCTTCTCTTGAGCTGACTGTAACCATTCAGTTATCTCCTGTGTCAAATGGAGTTAGTAGACCCGCTTTGCCTATCTTCCGTTAAAGAAACGCAACATGGTAAACGTTTACTAAGGACATGTTTGCTACAGAAGAGATCATTTATTGGCGCATCCTTTATAACTAAGAACACAAGAACCTTTGCATTATGCGTTAAGCGTCAACTTTAGAACGGTATTTACCTCCCCGAAGAATGTATACAATATAGAGTTGGTGTTCCCCTCCCCGAAGAATGTTAACAATGGTCTTTTGTGTGTTTGAAATACGACGTCTATCTATTCGCGCCACAATAAAATTGTTTGAATACGTGTATGTTAACTCGGTAGTTTGCAATTGTAAAGGCTTACTCTTAAATTCAAACGATTATCCATATAAATAATTATCACACAAACACTTATTTTGTTTCGCAACTTTTACCTTAACTTGATAATGCCTATATTAAAAGGCACATTTTGCTTAAAAAGGTAATAGAGCATAACGGCACCGTGTATTCATTACTCATTAGAGTATATAATCTAAGCAGTCACTCCTTTTTTCTATGACTGCCGTTCTATCAGACATGGACGGTGTTATATTCAATGCTTTTCGTTGCGAAATAGGAACCCGTGATTTCTTTAACCCTTTTCCAAACACCAAATTTTCGACTGTCCCAAATTGCAACAGTTTGCAGACGACATTTCAAAATGTGATGAAAATGGAAAATAATCTTCTGATAGGGCAGAAGACAATGTGAGAAAAGGAAAAATTGCTCGCTTGAGCAATTTTTCCTATTCCCACAATGTTTTCAAGAGTCATCTGCACAAAGTGATTACATGTCGTTATTGTTTGGTAATGGGTTATCTGAACTGCGTCAAATAGTACGACTCGCCTTTCAACAAAGGCTGATTCAGATCGCCGGTTTCTTCTTTTATAACATTTTGGTAATAATTTGTTTCAATTAAACCATCCAAGAATAATCTGTTGCAAAGCGGGCTTTTTTTCACTTTAAAAAAAAATTCGTCTAAATGTACGACATATTAACGACAAGTTAAATTTTCTAAAACTTAATTCTTGTTTTGATTCAAACCATGACAAGTCCATTGTCAATGAAACAATGCAATTTGAAAAAGGCCTGGTCTGTAGCTATTCAAATACGGATCGTGTTACTTCGATATTTTATCGACAATCCCTTCATTGCATTGGTTGTCCGTGATAAAGGTAGACGGCCGAACAGGAAATGTTGTAAGTCTAGTAACGACTGTCTTTAATAAGAACGCATCACGTAACTGTGTCCATGATTGATTTTTGTCATTATCGAATCAAAAGCCGCCACGAATATGGTAACGTGATTGTGGTTATTTCGAAATATTAACCGTTGAGTTAAGTAAACGTACGCGAACGTTTGCAGCTGGTACAATGTTACTCCAAAGGATATGTTGTTAACGTGATACCAGCTCTTAACGATTGGTAAACGTTCGTCTTATTGAATGAAGGACACAAATTCTAAAGGAAGATAGCATGGCATGTATAAACTCACTGAAGATGGCTCTTTTATGAGAGTCTTTAGATCCATCTTGGCCTGTAACTTTAAGTCACATTCCCTTCCATACTACACTTGCTAGTGACTTTCAACGTGCTTATTAAAATATCTATAAGAATGATCAATGAGTTTTTAATATGATGCATGCAATCTGTATGCAGTTATCAACCTGCACAGTTTAAGGTGAATTGCAAGTTTTTAGATGACTAAACCTTCATGACGTCAAACCCTTTTCTTCCATCAAATATAACTACAAATTGTTCTTATCTGAAGCCAAAAACTTTCTTTGAATGTTTTAATTGTTTTAAGAAGACTAGATCACCCGATGTATTTTCAAACGGACGTTGATTTAAACGGACTTGTCCGGGCATATAAGTAATTATACAGAAGAAGCCAATGCAATCATTGTTGTTTATTAAGTTTGTTTCAACATTAAGGATCATGTGGATGTTTTGCGTCGGGTGTACGGCGCACCTGATATAGATCATATTTCAACTCACAAAGGCGTATTCGTATCAGTATACTGACTTTTTAAAACGGTTTGGGACATCGCGTAATATCAAAGTGTGTCAAACGATTCGCACGTAAAGAATCGTCGTAGTCGTTCCAGCCCGGACCGCAATTATCTAAGTGTTAAAAAGTCGATTATCTTAAATTCAATAAGCGTTTATAAGATCATACATTACATGAACCTTGAAAGCCTTATTTTGTTCAATAATATAACCTTTAAAGCCATACTTGTGCTCATTTCCACTTAAATTGTGAAAGTTCTAGAATAGTTGTTAGTTAATTTAGAAGTACTTTGAAATCCCTTTTACAGATATAAGACTGTAATACATTCTCGTGATGCTTTTAAAGGAGTGAACACTTTAAGGTTCGTTTACAATTAGCGATAAAAAAAGGTCAGCGGAGAAACGTTGGGAACCAATAAAACCAAAGAAATTCTCGATTTTGAATGTCCATGTTGTTAATAGTGGATAAATGACAGTATTTTTTATATGTTTCATGTCATTTTTCTAACCAGGTGATCGCCACTCGTTAATTTTAGATGTAACTCGAGTGTAAACAATGAAGTTAAATTGGTTGGCACCAAATTTGTAAAAATATATAATAAATAGTGCAGGCGTTATATTGTCATGATCCTTTGGTTTTTACTCCGTTCCAACATGTTCTATCATACGTGTGATTTATAACTCATATTACGCAGATTTGCAGTTTTTTTAGCTCTTGTATGCTTTTAAGTAGTGTAACAACTAATTTAGTGATAGCACATTTGTAGACGAAACTTAGAGCTTGACAAAGGGTCGCTCAACAATTCACGCGGTGCCGTTCAATATATGACGTGGACTCTTTAATGGTTCATCCTTTTTCAACGAATAGTGTCGTTATCGTAAAACTCAACATATTTAGCAGAATATGCTAAGTGCCTATTATAGGAATTCCCCTCCACAAAAAACTGATTTCAATGGTCCTTTGTCCTCACTGAAATGTGACTCTCACATATCTGGGACGTGAATAAATGCGCCAGAATTTATGTTGGATACATTGGTGGGTTTTAGGTACGAAAGACAGAATAATTCATTCTTCGGAATGAAAATATACATCCTTTTATATGACAGTCGCTTTAAAACCGGGTATGTATGTCTCAAACTTGCCCTTACGTGATAAAGCATGTTCTGAAATAGCCTAATGTAAGAGTGTAAAATCGCAACACATCGAAAATCTATTTACTATTCATAGCACTTGATAATTTTATAAACAACACCAGTTTGTTATGGCGGTATTTTTTGTTAGACGTATACGTAGAGACATGAACGGTGTGATTTTCAGTGAAAACCTTTCTCGGTTAGGGAAAAGGCCCGACATTTTTTCCTCAATTAATATCCATTCAAACTTATAAGGTAAATTTCGCCAATGGATTGGCCTTGAACAATGTTCACCTCTTTAAGTGTATTATTATCTGTTATAAAATGAAAAGAAAAAGAAAAAAGTACATGTATGTAACATACAGGAAAACATGAACAAACGTTATGCACCTTGACGAATATTCGCTCTAACACAAACTATGGTGTATCGCAGATTTCAACCCTTGCTGGAGCCGACTTTATGCTTTTGCAAACAGGTTAGATCCAGACCAACCGCAAAGTAAATTGGCGGCTGGCCTGTGATTTTACCTGTTTGCTGCTCACGGTATCTTTCATCAAAAGTAAGCAGATATTGATAAGACCCGTCTTATCAGCAATGAATTAGTCGTCTGATAGATTTATAAATTAGAGCATTTAACCTTTATTGTTGTTGGCTATAATTAATGACTGACAGTGTGATGAATTGTGAGGCTGACCTGTGATGAAATCACAGACTAGTTCACATCCAACATATTGACACAGTAGCTATTTAATTCTCAGTTGGCGAACCTGAGCTGTACTCCTACGTCATCTGTTTTGGTGGAATTTCCACTTTTGTATTTGGGTCATCTCTCAGGACTCTTTATATAGGATTTACTTTGTAAATATCATGTGTAATAAACGAGCAATCATCTTACATGAAATTTGGAACAGGGGGTCATTAATTTGTCGCATGCTTTGTCTTTTAAGTGCTTATTACGCCACAATTAGCGAAGTCACTGGGCACATGTTAATAAACTTACAAGGTGGCAGCCATTTTGTATTCCATATGCGCTATGCATTGTGGGACGATTATCGCTGACTCATCGGCTAATAATAACAAAGTTTGACATAAGGAAACCTCTTCTTTTCATGGTAAAGTGATTGTATTTAGAATTTAAGTCTTTTATTACGGAGGAAGCGAGATTGGACTGGAATTGCACATTCATATTGATATTTAGTCTTCTGGACGTCTATTTTATACGTCATCGGTCCGGTGGACAGAATCTTGGTCACAATGACCGTTTTGGCCACAGTAACCGTTTGGCCACAAGTGTGACCGGTTGTCGATTATTTTGCATTGAATTATAGAGGGAAAATTGAAACGGCTGCTTTTCCACTTCTGAGCACGAGTCCCGGGGAAACGCGATATTTTCTGTCTTGGGATACTTCACTCTACATACCCAGCGAGTTTGGTCGAGATTAGACTTCTATTAACAGATATCGATTTTGCATTAAATTATAGAGGGAAACTTGGAACGGCTGCTTTTCCACTTCTGAGCACGAGTCCCGGGGAAACTCGATATTTTCTGTTTTGGGATACTTCCCTTTACATACCCAGCGAGTTTGGTCGACATTAGACCTCTTATAACAGATTTCGACTAAGCAATGAATTAAACAGGGAAACGTGAAAGGGCTGCTTTTCCACTTCCGGGCACGAGTCCCCGGGAAACTCAATGTTTCCTGTGTTGGAACGCTCCCAATGAGTTTGGTCGAGCTCCAACCACTATCAACGGATTTCTATTTTGCATAGAGTTTTATAGCAAAACTTGGAGCGGCTTTTTCACTTCTAGGCAAGAGTCCCGAGAAAACGAGATTATTTCTATCTTTGGATGCTCCATACTACATATCAAGCGAGTTTGGTCGAGGTTGAACCACTATTAACGGATTTCGATTATGCATTTAGTTAAATAGGGAAGCTTTGAACGGCTGCTTTTTCGATTCTAGGAAAGAGTCCCTGGGAAACGTGATATTATCTGTCTCTGGACGCTTCCATCTTTATACCCAGCAAGTTTGGTCGAGATCGGATCACTTTTGACAGATTTCGATTAAGCATTGAATAAAAGAGCGATACTCGGAACGGCTGTTTTCCCTCTTCTAGACAAGTGTCCCTGGAAAACGCGATATTTTCTGCCTCGGAACGCTTCCCTCTTTGTACCAAGCGAGTTTGGTCGAGATCGGATCACTTTTAACAGATCTCCATTTAAGGATTGAATAATAGTGCGAAATTTGGAACGGCTAATTTTCCATTGAGATCGAGATTGGACCATTTTTGACGGATTTCAATTTTGCATTGAATTTAAGACTGAAACTTGGAAAGGCTGCTTTTCCACTCAAAGGCAAAAATCCCGAGAAAACGGGATTTTCTGTCTTTGAACACTCCATACTACATACCAAGCGAGTGTTGGCGAGATTAAACCATTATCAAAGGATTTCGATTGCATTTAATCAGATAGGGAAACTTGGAATGGCAGATTTTCCACATCTAGGCACTAGTCCCCGGGAAATGCAATATTTTCTGTCTTGGGACGCTCCACTCTACTTACCAGCAAGTTTAGTCGAGATCGGATCACTTTTAAACGATTCAAATTTTTCATTGAATTAAAGAGTGAAAATTGGAACGGCTGTCTTTCCACTTCTAGGCGAGAGTTCTAGTGAAACTCGGTATTTTCTGTCTTAGTCCTCCCCCTTCAACGTACTCAGCGAAATTGAGGTTTGCATTATCTTTCTTAACAGAATGCTTTTGAAATTACTTTTGGAATCAAAGATAACTCTACGACCGTAAGTAATAAAGTTAACCTAAGATGGTTTAATTGCACGACTTCAAAGTATGCAAAAGAAAAAACCGTTCAAGGCGAACAATTTGATTGTTGCTCAATAAGATGATTAAATCATGATAGGTACAAAACATTAATTAAGGCGGGCATATTGCTTTGTATTAATTTCCTACAAAAGAATCAATTCGTTTTAGCATATTGTCATGTCAATTGTAAATCTAATGGTGAGCAAAACAATATCACTTAAGGCGAACACATGGAGATTTAGTGATTTTCTTTTATATATCATTTAGGGCGAACAATTTAACTTATGGTATGTTATAAAGTTTTATAGTTTTTTTTTATTTATTAAAGACAATTATCTAAAAACATGGGATTATTTGGTATAAATCTGAGACCATAGGAACCAAGTTCGATTCCCTTCTGTAGCATATTTCTCCAGTGTAGTATCCAGCAAGACACTTTTTCCTAGCCCTGTTTTCGACGGTTACCATTTAAGACGAATATAATAGGAACATGTTGAAACGACTTTGAATTAAATTACGTATTATTGTTCGAACTCAACTTAGCTTGTTTCTTCAGTTTGTCTTTTTGCTGGAATTGAAATGCGGATTGGTTAAATAAGATGTCTCCATTAATTGCAAACTATTTGATTTAGCTCTGTTATTACAGAGGCATTCTACGGATATATATTGTTTGGTGTCAGAATTATTGCATGATAAAGCAACAAAATCTTCCTGAATTAAGGAAGTATCAAAATTAATATCGCAAAGTACGAAAAGGTGAAATTATTTGCGGTTTATAGCTTGTGGAAAGTGACAGCTTAACGTAAATATCAGTTATTAAACTGAAAGTGTTAGTGTGAACAGATTTGATAATACTGGTTGCAGTTATACACACCATTTCAGTCTTATCTTTAATACTCATTTGATACCAATTGATACTTAGTTATGGTCCGTTCATTCATGTTCAAGATTTGATCTACATTTAATACTTAACATGAACATTTATTTTTCAATTTAACGCTGTGAATTTGGGGATATAACCATGCTATTAGGCTGGTTCAATAATGTTGAAATCTGCGGAAAGGGATACGTATATTAAAAAGGTGTATATAGTACCATGACAGATCTAATTATGTTCGAGCGCGCGGGGGTTGATATTTACGACATGTACCACTGTTCGGGGATTTTAGAGGAAAATATCCACAATGATTACATTGAATGAATTTAAATAAAAAAGCAAGACACTGCTTAGACTTAACCTAATACCGGTCAAAAAAAAAAAAGAAAAGTCGCTATACAACTGAAAAATACAACACACATTTAACCCCATACCAAAAACAAAAAAAAACTTACTGTTGCCCGAGCATTTATTTAAGTGCTGTAATTTCCTTTTAAAGATACTTTCTCAGAGATGTGTGCATTTGGAGCAATAATCGTCATTTTTTTTATTCACAATCCTTGTCACTTTACCAAAGACAATTTTCAATTTCTTTACTTATGAAGTACAAAAATCTGACTATGTCGTTATTGAACATGAAGTGCGCCGTCGCACCTGTATGTTTTTCTTTGGAAAGCCGTTTATAAATAAACGGAGGAATTCTCTGTCGGCGAACTTTGCTTTAGAGACAGCTAAATATATCTTTCATATTAATTACCTCCCTTTAATCTTAAATTTTCACATGGAAATTTTCAATCCACGAAAACTTCTTATGATAAGTAACTTGAGTTTAATAGGGCATTTGTTCTGTTGAATCTTTAATTTTGTTATCCTGAAAATACTTCTTCTTAATCTTCAGCGGAGATGTATCCTAACATCCTATGTATCAATTTGTTTACTTGCTCACAGAATGGCAAATGCCCAAACGGTGAGGTTAAACTGAAAACTATGATTATAATTTAATTAAGGAAGACCTATTTTTTTAAAATATTTATGCTGATTATTTTCCTCCTCACTCGACCCATTTTCGTTTGATGGAAATGATGTATGCATCCATGCGCATGCGTTGAAAACGTATTTTTTTTCCGAAGACCCACGTGACAATGGTGTATCAAAATTACCACCTCTTATTCTAAGATTAGACGTTGGTTCCAAATTTAACCCGTTTAAACGGTCTTAGATGTCTGCGATTTTGATCTTCTAGATCTTCTTTGTATAGTTGCGATCAGTGTTGGGAAGCTGTTGACAATCTAGTTCCATGTTATTCAGACATCTGTGTTGTTCTTTTTACGGTAAAAGACGATTCATTTAAAAAGAAAATAAGATCTCCATCTCTGAGAGAGTTTCTTTAATCACGATATCCTTTTTGCTCGTCAAAGGACATATCGCAGTAATCATTACAACCAATGTTCGCTCGAATGACGTTCCTTTCAGATATATCTTTAATGTTGGAATTCGTGTTGGTTGTAATTCACTAAAATAATGAAAAGCACACGTACATGACCACCGTTGGTTTGTTCGGACGAAAGCTTGTCGATGAGTTATTATTATTTGCATTCTACGCTCGAGTTCGTCCTATACGTTCACTGTCTGGTTGACATTCGGTAGCCATGGCTTACCATTTACGGCATTTAGCATGTTGATGTGCAGTATATCAACTGTTTGTTGCAGGTTAAATGACATGATGCACCGCCTTGCAATGATGGGACACCTATGTTTTGCTGGATGTGCGGAATCGCAGCAAGTCTAAGTGTCTTATTCTGGTATCCGATACCGTTAAAAGTACCCCTTATGGCATCCTTGTTTTAAGGGCCATGCTTGTGGATCTATATGTTAGAGGCTGTCGTAGAATGTTGGTTTTTATGTTAGACCAGCCAATACACAATAATGAAATAACACATACAAAACTATTGTAAAGAAAACACGGGTAGGCTCCCAGTACGTTCGTTTTATCTATCAAAACATAAATGGAGAAACCATAGATAGATCAGGCACTAATAGCAACATTAATAACTAAAACCGATAGAAATATTTGTTAAACTGAACCATGCATAATTTGATTAAAACATGCATTTGAATTATCAGTCATAGACCAACCATATCGGAGCGCTTAGCAGTTGTGTTGTTGCATACATAAATACGAACATATATTCTTAAAAATGTATACGTATAGAAAAATTATGAGTTATAACTCGTGACATAGGAAGTATAACACTATTCCGTTGAAGATATGTGTTGTTAACGTTTAATAGATTCATTTTGGATAAAAGAGAGTTATTCTATCGACAGGTTTTAAAACAATTAAACGTTTTATAAATGATGCCCGTAAGTGATACTTTTATGGAGCCGATGTATAAGCCCTCATTTTTTAATGACCTATATTTTCCATGATAACCATTAAAAGTCAACCAAACATTCAGTTTGCAATGACGTGTATGTCATCTTTATCATTGATAAGTTTCAGGGGTGTGAAACATCTTATCTAGTAATTATATACAATTAAAACTTAAGGCGACCAGGTTTTGGTCGCCTTAAAATAAGTTCGCCCTAATGTATATATTTTTACCCCCAAAATTCCCCCTAAGGTTGGAAATATACTTATATATATATATATATATATATATATATATATATATATATATATATATATATATATATATATATATATATATATATATATATATATATATATATATATATATATATATATATATATATATATATATATATATATATATATATATATATATATATATATATATATATATATATGTATATATATATATATATATATATATTTTTTTTAAAACAAAGTAACAGAAGGAGGACATGTTAAGAATTCCAACCTGTCAAACTTGCTTGTTTCCTGAATACTGTGCTGCATATCATATTATGTAATTATGCTATAATCTAATCAGAGATGTTTGAATTAGAGAGAATAACCACTTTTACATTTGAGAGATTGCTCCTTTGTTATAATTAGATTTATATTAGTCATTAACTGACACAGGTCCCATATGGGTCCTCTCCATCAGTGCCGTACCTACATTTTTCAGTTCTGGAGCAGCTTTCCTGGATACCCAAGTACTAGACTAGGGCTCTGAAGTGACTGGCCCCTGCCCCCCTCCCCCTCGTGTTCTGAGTCCACCACTTTCACCACTATCTTTTATGTTTATGACATTTATGTTTGTTAAGTTCAAAGGGATGTGAGAAAGAATATACATGTAGATCTACTTACTTGTACTATAAAACAGAGTCAATGTTCATACAGGTCTGCATCATCTTTTCTTTGGAAGCTTGTTTGAAATTGTCATATTTCCAACCTTCATGCATTCTGTAAAATAAAGAAAACACAACTAAGGCATCTATTACCCCAAACATTTGGTCCAAAAATCTCACTTGCAAGAAAAATTCAATGTTTGGGAATTATATTATCAATGGAATCAAGTAAAATAAGATACTGCCAAACGAATAAGGTTGCATATATTACCAAATACTTTACAGGGTATTTCATTTTTGGAAAAGGAAATTCATGCTGGCATTGTTATCTATAGTATAATCTAGTGAGAGATGTTTGAATTAAAGAGAAAAACTGCTTTGACAATTGAGAGATTGCTTCTTTGTTATATTGCTTTCATAAGCTATCTTCTATGTTTATGACACTTATGTTTGAAAAGTTCAAAGTGGCCTGAGAAAGACCACAGGGAGAAATATCATAATAGACCTTTATTAACACTATATATACACAAGGGAAACAACTTCAAAGAGAAACCAGTTCTGACGTTCCGCGCTTATCAGTCCGTAATTTTTTATATGATCGCTAGTCTGTCAATTCTCTATATGTCCCGCATAGCCAAATGATTTCTGCGTCCAACGATACCTCTCTCAATAAGATCGGTCCAGTCAACCCAGAGAAATCTGCGACGACACGTGATTTTTTTTCGAATTTTGTTAATTGGGAATAGATCGTTGAGAACAGAACCAACCCATGTTTCGGCACTAAACCACCTCAATGAACGTTATTTCAGCAATGACTCTTTACCAGCATTCGAAAAAACAACTATTGATAGGGATCCTAACTAAAAATTCTAACCTGCACACTATGTTCAACATATATCCAACAATTATCCTTTACTACACTCCCATTTTGCTCGTCTACTCCATTTTGTCAATTTATACAACAACCTTTGAATATTCATCTTTCATTTGAACAAAGCGATATGATTGGTTTAAATTTAACATGTCGACATACAGCATGGTTCCACGCTTTTTGAATGGTACTTTGCGCCGTTTATACTTACTTGTTTAAAATTACATAAAGATGGAAACCAGCCTATCTAACCTTCAACCTTACACATTAAGCCAATCAGAGAGCTTGAAAGATATTGTACCATAACAAGATGGAGTAGAGACTAGAGAGATGTGAGGATGGTGGAAGATAATTCTAAATACATGTTGTGTATTGTGTACAGGTTAGAATTTTTAGTTTGGATCCTTACCAATAGTTGTTTTTAAGTGCCGGTAAAGTGTTATCATTGAAATAATGTTCATTGAGGTGATTTAGTGCCGAAACATCGGCTGGTTCTATTCTCAACGATCTATTCCCAGTCAGAACTGGTTTCTCTTTGAAGTTGTTTCCCTTGTGTATATATAGTGTTAATAAAGGTCTATTATGATATTTCTCCCTGTGAGAAAGACTATGTACTTACTTGTATTATAAAACAGAGTTAATGTTTATGCAGGTCTGCATCATCTCTTCTTTTGAAGCTTGTTTGAAATCGTCATATTCCCAACCATCATGCATTCTGTTAAATAAAGAAAAAACAACTAAGGGATCTATTTCCATAAACCCTTGGGCCAAAATTATCAATTGCAAGAATAATTCAATTTTTGGGAATAATACTATCACTTGAATCAAGTAAAATAAGATACTGTCAAACGAATAAGTTGACATATATAACCAAATACTTGACAGGGTATTTCATTTTTTGAAAAGGAAATTCACGCTGTCATTGTAATTGAAACTATCAGCCCATAACGCTATTAAATTATCGAGAAGGTACCTTGTACTGAATTTAAAACCTCCAACAATAGCAAATAATCCATCTCAGCAACTGACGAGTTGACATCGTTGCTTTATTGGTCAGCATAATAGTGTATTACATATACAACACGATTTGTACCTTATGCTTTCCTTACACACCGCGAAAATGAAACAGACCGTCTACATAAACATTAGATTATGCCAAACTGCAGGGTGTAATCACCGAATCGATAGAATGTGAACACTTATTTCACCGTGGAGTGCTGTGGGCAACACACACTTTCTAGCCTAGTACTGAAGGGAACACGTACTGTAATACTAAAAAATGAATGCTGTAGTTCTACTGAAAAGTGAGAAGTTTTTTTTCCAGATGGATGTTTGTTTAGAGGAAGCATCTTCGGCGAGGCGTGACGAGGGCTCGCCTTCTCGATTTTTCTATGACGAATTTTGGTGAAAATGGTCTATTTAGATATACTGTTTTATAACGAAATGAAAGAGTACAAAAAATTCTCTTACCTACAACCGGCGATACGTTGTCCTTTCAAGGAGTTGAACACTGTGTCCAATTTAAAGTTTGAAGCGGTGGCGCCGATCCTGTTGTTCGTGTTTTGTTTTTCGATAGAATGGTTTATGGTTCATTCATGATTGGCGGAAATAAACTCAATGAGCGGCAATGAATTTATGTAAAACCAGTCCATTCCATAAAGCCGGAAACACCCGAAGCAAACCCGAGTTTTCTCTTTACAAGGAATGGTTCACTATTGGTAGATATATTGGTAGATAAAGGTAATGCTTGAAAATAAATTTAGATAGAACCAGTCCATTCCGTAAAGCCGGAAACACCCGAAGCCCGAGTTTTCTCCTTTAGGTAAACCGGAAGCCACCTGTTTTTTTGCTAATGGTATAACCGGTGTTGACATAACTTGTTACTCGTACGTATGTTACCGTTATCCGCTCTCCGAGCGCTTCGCGCTCTGAGAGAGCGGTATTACCCCATTAAAATGGACTTAAATTAGAAATGTTAGAATAAATCTCGCTTAAAACATTTCACTTTGTACAAATATGGAAGATTTTGGTTGAAAATAAAATGGCCGAAGCCCTGATGACGATTGTGTGGTAAGGTAAACATAGTATAACTTCGTTATGGAAACAAATATCACTATGAAAATGCGACCAACCATAAAACAAAAATAACACTTCAAAAAATGCTTTTTATTCTTTAGAGTGTGTATGTATACAGTGAATTAACGTGTACCTAAATCCAAAAGCTAGACATCGCTTTTTGGGATCTATCGCAAATAAACCGTACATACCTAGATAAATTGACGCTTCCTAGATTAATAGAGGTTTTTCACATTCCATTGCGCATGCGCAAAACGGGGCGAAAATGATACGCAATCTTATTCATTTTAAATGAGGGTGTAAAGTTTCTTCCGGTTTTGACTTCATGTAATTCTTCGCGAAACCTTTCGTTAGAGTGTGGTAAATTGGTCATATTTTATAAGATATTCAGATTATAACAGACTATGATTTGTGAAAAAGACCTTTATGTATTGAATGCTTTTGACTAATTTCGATGTCAACGGATAAAACCTACGTAAACTCTATATTTTAAAACAGGTCGGCTGTGGCTTAATGTCGTCTGATATCCGCAAGTTCATGAAGTTGTCACCCCCATTCTAGAGCAAAACCTCAGTTTCTTCACACAAACATTTTCAGGACAATTTGTTGGGGAAAGACGATTAGAAAAGACGGGACTTGTGTTGATTTGTTTCCATTTATAAACATGCAAATCTAATTCAAAATTGACAAGTTGCAAATTAGTCATTTGCCGAACTGGCAATTACACGAAAAAAAAAGATCCATAAAAAAAAGGTCGGATGAAAGAATGTATTATAAGCGTTGTTAAATTGATACAAAGTTTTAAAAAATACAATGAAAAAAAAATATTTGGTCAGTGAGAAAAGATGGAAAATGGCACGTATTAGAAATATTTTGCTTTTTGATGCCATAATAAGAACACATGGCTAGTTCATCTACGTGAGGCATCTAAAGAAAACTTTTATTCTGTATGTCTTAAAATAATAAAATATTGGATTAATACCATTTCTAAGCCTCCAATTGATAAAAAGGTAAACAAAAAAATGTCATCAAATTGATCAAATCAATTAGCGCCGAGTAACGGAACGCTCTCCAGTTAATACCACAATACTCCATATATAATAAAGCAAATAAAGTATATGATTTTCTCTCAATTCACAACGTGACGAAGGCCATACGTCACATTTGATAATCAAAATCAGATGTAGAAATTCTTCAGAAAATCGATCAACAAATTGTACTCATATATTTTATTTAAGAGCACTAACATTTAATATTGACTTCTGAAAAGCTTATTAATTCGCCTACCTTTGACGTTGTATAGTATCCTAATTCATAAGCTATGAAAAACAAGACAAATCCATATCTTATTGTTTGAACTGTATCCGATTACTTTTATGAAACTAATTAAGACAGTGCTTTGATAGGTATATGGTCATTCCCCCCCCCCCCGGACATATGCCACCCCGGACATTTGCCCCCTTTTTGGTATATGGCGGACATTTGCCCCCTCGCCGCAATGTAGAAGGCGGACATTTACCCCATCATATTTTTTTAACTTGTTTAACCTGATCGTATTCCGTTATAATTAAACAGGAATTTTAATGGAATTAAGATGCTATCAGACTAATTTTGCTTTATTACGTCGATTGCACTTGGTCATTTATGATCATCCAACCGTGAAACGGCGGTATACGTTCATATGTTGATTTGACCTTATTTTTTTTAATTTTCGGTTAAACTATTTATGTGATGATGAATGTCATACCGACACAAATTGGAATACCTTTTGTCTTCTTTGTTTTTGATTGTTAGCCTTGAGTGACAAATCGGTAATAAGATTAACGATGTTATTAATATATTAATTAAATAAAACTTTAATTCATTAAGTTTCATGGTTGGATGCACACGATTGACCAAGTGCCATCGGTGTGTTTTTGATCAGTCGTCTCGATTTTAACACCTATAGGGGACGAGGAGGGAAGAGCTAACAGAGTAAAATTGATGAAAATATTATTTCCATTTTAATTCCTATTTAAATATAACGTAAAACGATAATGTCAAGCAAATTGAAAAAATAATATGAGGGGGCAAATGTCCGCTTTCTACATTACGGCGAGGGGGCAAATGTCCGCCCTTTACCAAAAAGGGGGCAAATGTCCGGGTTGGCACATATCCGGGGTGGCAAATGTCCGGAGTGGCAAATGTCCGGGATGGCAAATGTCCGGGATTCGTTATAACGTTTTAGCGCTAATAACGATTAGTAAGGTGTCTTGATTGGACGCAATCATTAGATATTTCTACGTTGTTTAGAAGGTCATTTGTTTGGCTATTGATAGTAAAGAAAATAGGCGTGATTCATAAAGTGCCTTGATTAACGTAACGTTTTTGAAATTAATCAACTGCGCAATTCAAACTTATAATATAATAGGCTGCTATAGTAATAATATATAACATAACATAACACAACATAATTTTATTCAGCATGAAACATAAAAAAAACATGTTTATAGCTTACAAAGTATATTTATAAATCATGTGTGAAGACGTATGTACAATTCATAATTTCTAATCGTTTTCAGAGAAGTATTGGTGAGTTAATGATCGAAATCGAAAGATCGGAGAGTAATATTAAGTTAAAAACCATGTACTTAAGTAATCACCGGTATCGTCTCACAGCTTCTAGATACCCACAACCACAGCTTGCTGCAAATTTAAATTGTGTGCATCCAGAAGTCAGTTGACGAGTTTTTTCTTTATTTATCCATTAACCCAATCATTCATATAGAAGTAAAATAGTTTAATTAAATAAAGAACATTACATATAGCAGGCCAAGCTGACCCGGCCGAGCTAACCCCGTCCGAACCAGCCCAAGGCCGAGTTAACCCACATTCAACTTTTATATGTCACACTTATGGGACAAATTGATGAAACGTCCCATAAATAATTGGAACATTTATTACGTACGTTTGATCAGCTTGCATTATATCATGTGTTCATTGTGTTTGAACATGATACAAGATCATTTGAAAACATTAAATGCAAAATGGATTTTTAATAATTTTATCATAAGTTATGGCTATCATCAAACAGATCTACATCATCGCTTTCTATACTTTAGTTAATGTTTTAACATTGGATCGACTCTTCTCACTAATAATGAATCGCAACGTTGTATCCGTTTGTATCCACTGTTATATCTTGGGAAACGGGGTAAAATGTCCGCAAGAGAGTAAACACAAAGTTAGGATATGCTTTGATATTTCCCCTCCTCTACAACCTTTCCAATTTGTTTTTTACAAGTAAGACAATCGACGGCATTGTTCAAATACACTCAGCGGTTTATCTATGTTTTCTATGTCAACTGTTATTATTTACTACCCGGAAGTCTTAAACCGGAAGCTATCGAAAATTTCGTATCTCCGATTAAGAGTATTCAAGGGCAGATAACAACAGTTTCTGAAAAGGCCTATATCAGAGATATAGATAACATGTTATCTATCTATTTAACTGTTTATATCAAACAACAATACTAAAGCCGTATTGTTTCAACGAAATTTTATTTGACTTCCAATGTTTTTTTTCTGTAAAAAACAGCAACAACAAAAAACACCTTTGAGTTGTTTGACCCACAGGAAATCGAGTCTTTCACTATATGTATAAAATATTATAGATTGTTTATGAATGGGCGTTACAAAGCTGTTTCCTTGTGCTTTAACCCTTTACCAAACGCAAAATTTTCGACTGTCCCAAATTGAAAGACTTTGCAGACGACATTTCAAAATGTGATGAAATTGTAAAATGATCTTCTGATAGGGCAGAAAACATTGTGGGAAATTTCTCCTTTTCCCACAATAATTTCCAGATTTGTCTGTAACAAAGTGGTTAAATGTCGTTATTGTTTGGTATTGGGTTAACCCATACCCCATATTACCTCCCTTTGATGAGTCTGCTGCAAACGAATTTCAAAACCATAGGGACTTAAAGGAAAAACTGCTTCTAATTTGGAATGTATCCTTATGAAACATTGGTTTCTGCTCAATTTAATAGAACGTTGTTATTGCCTTTTTCTTTTCGGGGTTTTATTCTTTCTCTAACGTCTAGTCTGTTTTTCTGTTGAGTTTTGTCTTCTTCAGAAATTTCAATAGGGGGAATGTTTTAACCTATAACAACTCTTTTCTTTTTTTTCTAATGATAATAACAACTTTCATACCCTTCTGTTACTAGGATAATCCAAGCTGTAACCGTGTTTATAAACGCAGAATGAAATATCTACGTCTGGATTATTTGGAGGTACCTCACTGTTGTTTTCTCTGAATTTCGACACATAATAAGATTGAATTTTGTGTTAGAGGGGAAATTGGTTATCCAATGTTATCATCTTTCTTTCTAGCCTGATCAAATTCAGGATAAACTGAGGACCAAACTGGTTGTGGCTGCTATTGACTTTGGGACCACCTACTCCGGCTGGGCGTACCAAAAAAAAGCGGATTACTTCAGGGATAAATTAGCCAACATTCAAACAAGTAAATGGTATGGGTCTCAATACATTGTTTCATTCAAAGATACAAATGAAAGCGCTCTTGCCACATAACATTTCAGACACCATCAGCACCAATGGAGAGCTTGCTTATTAACCCTTTCCCAAACAATAACGACATTTGACCACTTTGTTGCAGACGACTTTAGAAAACATTGTGGAAAAAGGAGTAATTGCTCGTGACGAGCAATTTTTTTCTTTTCCAACAATGTTTTCTGTCCGATCAGAAGAACATTTTCCAATTTCATCACATTTTGAAATGTCGTCTGCAAACCCTTTCAATTTGGGACAGTCGAAAATTTGTTATTTGGGAAAAGGTTATATAAAAGAAGTTAATCTTTTGTCAACAAAATTTCGCATTTCTCATTTTTGTCTGATCATTGACGTTTCTTTTTCAATCTACACAATCTGTACATTTGATATAGAGGATTGGGTTAAGGAAAGCTTTAACCCGTATAGTGCTGGAACCGACTTCATGCTTATGTGAACAGGTTAGATCCAGGCCAGCAGCCAAGTTAATTGGTGACTGGCCTGTAATCTAACCTGTTTGCTACCCTGTGTATCTTTCCTCAACACAATTAAGCTGATATTTAAGGTTTTTGGAAAGCAGACGACACAAAGATCTATTCTCAGAAAATTACCCAGCATTCTAAGCTTTAAGAGCTACTCAATTAGGGTCCTCGCCTCAATGGCTTAGTGGTTAGAGTCACGAAATCAAGAAACCCCTCTCTACATGGCTTCAAAATCACGAAAGGGAAGACTTGAGCTCTAACGAAAACCTGTTTCCTGGCCGTCATGGTTCTACCTCTCTTGGCCGAACCTTGTGGTCAGTTTACTAAGGGGTCATCATTATTCCAGATTAAGCTGGACATGTCAGTCTAACTAAAGAGAAGAAAAATTCCAATAATAATAATAATAATAGTAATAAAAATAGTAATAATGATAATAATAATAATAGGTCCCATAACGATATTCTCTCGAAAAAGACTCCAAAAACTGTGCTCATTCAGTCTGACAGAGAAACATTCTATCCTAAATAACAGGTCCCATAACGACATTCTCTCAAAAAGACTCCAACAACAGTGCTCATTCAGCCTGACAGAGAAACATTCTATCCTAAATTACAGGTCCCATAACGACATTCTCTCAAAAAGACTCCAACAACTGTGCTCATTCAGCCTGATGGAAAAACATTCTATCCTAAATTACAGGTCCCATCACGACATTCTCTCAAAAAGACTTCAACAACAGTGCTCATTCAGCCTGACAGAAAAACATTCTATCCTAAATCACAGGTCCCATAACGACATTCTCTCAAAAAGACTTCAACAACAACAGTGCTCATTCAGTCTGACAGAAAAACATTCTATCCTGAATTACAGGTCCCATAACGACATTCTCTCAAACAGGCTCCAATAACTGTGCTCATTCAGCCTGACAGAGAAACATTCTATCCTAAATTACAGGGCCAATAGCGACATTCTCTCAAAAAGACTCCAACAACAGTGCTCATTCAGCCTGACAGAGAAACATTATATACTAAATTAAAGGTCCCATAACGATATTTTTTCAAAAAAGGCTCCAAGAACTGTGCTCATTCAACCTGACAGAGAAATATTATATCCTAAATTACAGGTCCCATAACGATATTCTCTCGAAAAAGGCTCCGACAACTGTGCTCATTCAACCTGACAGAGAAATATTATATCCTAAATTACAGGTCCCATAACGATATTCTCTCGAAAAAGGCTCCAACAACAGTGCTCATTCAGCCTGACAGAGAAACATTCTATCCCAAATTACAGGTCCCATAACGATATTCTCTCGAAAAAGGCTCCAACAACTGTGCTCATTCAACCTGACAGAGAAATATTATATCCTAAATTACAGGTCCCATAACGACATTCTCCCAAAAAGACTCCAACAACAGTGCTCATCTAGCCTGACAGAGAAGTATTATATACTAAATTACAGGTCCCATAACGATATTCTCTCAAAAAGACTTCAACAACAGTGCTCATTCAGACTGACAGAGAAATATTATATCCTAACTTACAGGTCCCTTAACGATATTCTCCCAAAAAGACTCCAACAACAGTGCTCATTCAGCCTGACAGAGAAATATTATATCACAAATTACAGGTCCCTTAACGATATTCTCCCAAAAAGACTCCCAACAACTGTGCTCATTCAGCCTGACAGAGAAATATCATATCCTAAATTACAGGTCCCATAACGATATTCTCTAGAAAAAGGCTACAACAACTGTGCTCATTCAACCTGACAGAGAAATATTATATCCTAAATTACAGGTCCTATAACGATATTCTCCCAAAAAGACTCCAACAACAGTGCTAATTCAGCCTTACGGAAAAACATTCTATCCTAAATTACAGGTCCCATAACGATATTCTCCCAAAAAAACTACAACAACTGTGCTCATTCAACCTGACAGAGAAATATTATATCCTGAATTACAGGTCCCATAACGATATTCTCCCAAAAAGACTCCAACAACTGTGCTCATTCAGCGTAACAGAGAAATATTATATCACAAATTACAGGTCCCTTAACGATATTTTCTCGAAAAAGACTCCAACAAGAGTGCTCATTCAGCCTGACAGAGAAATATTATATCACAAATTACAGGTCCCTTAACGATATTCTCTCGAAAAAGACTCCGAACAACAGTGCTCATTCAGCCTGACAGAGAAACGTCTTTCCTGAATTACAGGTCCCATAACGATATTCTCTCGAAAAAGGCTACAACTGTGCTCATTCAGCCTGACAGAGAAATATTATATCCTAAATTACAGGTCCCATAACGATATTCTCTCAAAAAGACTCCAACAACTGTGCTCATTCAGCCTGACAGAGAGATATCATATCATAAATTATAGGTCCCATAACGATATTATCCCAAAAAGACCTCAACAACTGTGCTCATTTAGCCTGACAGAGAAACATTCCATATCTGAAATACAGGTCCAATAGCGACATTCTCTCAAAAACCTCCAACAACAGTGCTTATACAGCCCGACAGAGAAACATTCTATCCTGAATTACAGGTCCAATAGCGATATTCTCCCAAAAAGACTCCAACAACAGTGCTCATTCAGCCTGTCAGAGAAACATTCTATCCTAAAGTACAGGTCCCATAACGATATTCTCCCAAAAAGACTCCAAGAACTGTGCTCATTCAGCCTGACAGAGAAATATTATATCATAAATTACAGGTCCCATAACGATATTCTCCCAAACAGGCTCCAACAACTATGCTCATTCAGCCTAACAGAGAAATATTATATCACAAATTACAGGTCCCTTAACAATATTCTTCCAAAAAGACTCCAACAACTGTGCTCATTCAGCCTGACAGAGAAATATTATATCCTAAATTACAGGTCCCATAACGATATTTTCTCGAAAACGGCCCTAACAACTGTGCTCATTCAGCCTGACGGAGAAACATTCTATCCTAAATTACAGGTCCCGTAACGACATTCTCTCAAAAAGACTTCAACAACAGTGCTCATTCAGCCTGACAGAAAAACATTCTATCCTAAATTACAGGTCCCATAACGATATTTTCCCAAAAAGACTACAACAACTGTGCTCATTCAACTTGACATAGAAATATTATATCATAGATTACAGGTCCCATAACGATATTCTCCCAAAAAGACTCCAACAACTGTGCTCATTCAGCCTGACAGAGAAATATTATATCCCAAATTACAGGTCCCTTAACGATATTCTCTCGAAAAAGACTCCAACAACTGTGCTCATTCAGCCTTACAGAGAAACATTCTATCCTGAATTCCAGGTCCGATAACGATATTTTCTATAAAAGACTCCAACAACAGTGCTCATTCAGCCTGACAGAGAAATATTATTATCCTGAATTACAGGTCCAATAGCAACATTTTCTTTAAAAGACTCCAACAACTGTGCTCATTCAGCCTGACAGAGAAATATTATATCCTAAATTACATGTCCCATAACGATATTCTCTCGAAAAAGGCTCCAACAACAGTGCTCATTCAGCCCGACAGAGAAACATTATATCCTGAATTACAGGTCCAATAGCGACATTCTCTCAAAAAGACTCAAACAACTGTGCTCATTCAGCCTGACAGAGAATTATTATATCCTGAATTACAGGTCCATTATCGACATTCTATCAAAAAGACTCCAACAACAGTGCTCATTCAGCCTGACAGAGAAACATTCTATCCTAAATTACAGGTCTCATAACGATATTCTCCCAAAAAGACTCCAACAACTGTGCTCATTCAGCCTGACGGAAAAACATTCTATCCTAAATTACATGTCCCATAACGATATTCTCCCAAAAAGACTCCAACAACTGTGCTCATTCAGCCTGACAGAGAATTATTATATCCTGAATTACAGGTCCATTATCGACATTCTATCAAAAAGACTCCAACAACAGTGCTCATTCAGCCTGACAGAGAAACATTCTATCCTAAATTACAGGTCTCATAACGATATTCTCCCAAAAAGACTCCAACAACTGTGCTCATTCAGCTTGACAGAGAAATATTATATCACAAATTACAGGTCCCTTAACGATATTCTCTCGAAAAGACTCCAACAACTGTGCTCATTCAGCCTTACAGAGAAACATTCTATCCTAAATTACATGTCCCATAACGATTTTCTCTAAAAAGTCTCCAACAACAGTGCTCATTCAGCCTGACAGAGAAATATTATATACTAAATAATAGGTCCCATAACGATTTTCTCTAAAAAGTCTCCAACAACAGTGCTCATTCAGCCTGACAGAGAAATATTATATACTAAATAATAGGTCCCATAACGATTCTCTCTAAAAAGTCTCCAACAACAGTGCTCATTCAGCCTGACAGAGAAATATTATATACTAAATAATAGGTCCCATAACGATTTTCTCTAAAAAGTCTCCAACAACAGTGCTCATTCAGCCTGATGGAGAAATATTCTATCCTTAATAACAGGTCCCATAGCAACATTTTCTCGGAATGACTCCAACAACAGTGCTCAGTCAGCCTGACAGAAACATTCTATCCTAAATGACAGGTCCCATAACGACATTCTCTCAAAAAGACTACAACAACAACAGTGCTCGTTCAGCCCGACAGAGAAACATTCTATCCTAAATTACAGGTCCCATAACGACATTCTCTCTAAAAAGACTTCAACAACAACAGTGCTCATTCAGCCTGACAGAGAAATATTATATCCTAAATCACAGGTCCCATAACGACATTCTCTCGAAAAAGACTTCAACAACAACAGTGATCATTCAGACTGACAGAGAAATATTATATCCTAAATCACAGGTCCCATAGCGACATTCTCTCTAAAAAGACTTCAACAACAACAGTGCTCATTCAGCCTGATGGAAAAACATTCTATCCTAAATCACAGGTCCCATAACGACATTCTCTCTAAAAAGACTTCAACAACAACAGTGCTCATTCAGCCTTACAGAAAAAACATTCTATCCTAAATTATAGGTCCCATAACGACATTCTCTCTAAAAAGACTTCAACAACAACAGTGCTCATTCAGCCTTACAGAAAAAACATTCTATCCTAAATTATAGGTCCCATAGCAACATTATTTCGAAAAGGCTCCAACAACTGTGCTCATTCAGCCTGGCAGAAACATTCTATCCTAAATTACAGGTCCTATAGAAACATTTTCTCGGAATGACTCCAACAACAGTGCTCAGTCAGCCTGGCAGAAACATTCTATCCTAAATGACAGGTCCCATAGCAACATTCTCTCGAAATGGCTCCAACAACAGTGCTCATTCAGCCTGACAGAAAAACATTCTATCCTAAATCACAGGTCCCATAACGACATTCTCTCTAAAAAGACTTCAACAACAACAGTGCTCATTCAGCCTTACAGAAAAAACATTCTATCCTAAATTATAGGTCCCATAGCAACATTATTTCGAAAAGGCTCCAACAACTGTGCTCATTCAGCCTGGCAGAAACATTCTATCCTAAATTACAGGTCCTATAGAAACATTTTCTCGGAATGACTCCAACAACAGTGCTCAGTCAGCCTGGCAGAAACATTCTATCCTAAATGACAGGTCCCATAGCAACATTCTCTCGAAATGGCTCCAACAACAGTGCTCATTCAGCCTGACAGAAAAACATTCTATCCTAAATTACAGGTCCCATAGCAACATTCTCTCGAAATGGCTCCAACAACAGTGCTCATTCAGCCTGACAGAAAAACATTCTATCCTAAATTACAGGTCCCATAGCAACATTCTCTCGAAGTGGCTCCAACAACAGTGCTCATTCAGCCTGACCGAGAAACATTCTATCCTAAATTACAGGTCCCATAGCAACATTCTTTCGAAAAGTCTTCAACAACAGTGCTCATTCAGCCTGACAGAGAAACATTCTTTCCTAAATTACAGGTCCCATAGCAACATTCTTTCGAAAAGTCTTCAACAACAGTGCTCATTCAGCCTGACAGAGAAACATTCTTTCCTAAATTACAGGTCCCATAGCAACATTCTTTCGAAAAGTCTTCAACAACAGTGCTCATTCAGCCTGACAGAGAAACATTCTTTCCTAAATTACAGGTCCCATAGCAACATTCTTTCGAAAAGTCTTCAACAACAGTGCTCATTCAGCCTGACAGAGAAACATTCTTTCCTAAATTACAGGTCCCATAGCAACATTCTTTCGAAAAGTCTTCAACAACAGTGCTCATTCAGCCTGACAAAGAAACATTCTTTTCTAAATTACAGGTCCCTTAACGATATTCTCTCGAAAAAGGCTCCAACAACAGTGCTCAGTCAGCCTGACAGAGAATCATTCTATCCTAAATTACAGGTCCCATAGCGACATTCTCTCGAAAAGTCTCCAAAAACTGCGCTGATATAGCCTGACAGAGAAACATTCTATCCTAAATTTAGCGACATTCTCTCGAAAAGTCTCCAAAAACTGTGCTCATTCAGCCTAACAGAGAAACATTATATCCTAAATTACAGGTCCCATAGCAACATTCTCTCGAAAAGTCTCCCAAAACTTCGTTGATATAGCCTGACAGAGAAACATTCTATCCTAACTTACAGGCCCCATAGCAACAGTCTCTCGAAAAGTCTCCGAAAACTACGCTGATATAGCCTGACAGAGAAACATTATATCCTAAATTACAGGTCCCATAACGACATTCTCTCGAAAAAGACTCTAACAACAGTGCTCATTCAGCCTGACCGAGAAACATTATATCCTAAATTACAGGTTCCATAACGACATGCTCTCGAAAAAGACTCCAACAACAGTGCTCATTCAGCCTGACCGAGAAACATTATATCCTAAATTACAGGTTCCATAACGACATTCTCTCGAAAAAGACTCCAACAACAGTGCTCATTCAGCCTAACGGAGACACACTGGAGGCATTTGGTTATGAAGCAGAGACACGCTATCTTGAACTTGCCTCAGAGGAGGAGCATCATCAGTATTACTACTTCAAACGCTTTAAAATGATGCTCTACGATATAAAGGTAACATATGTCAGTTTCATGTATAACCCCATCACAGTAATCTCCCCTTTGTATGCTGCATCAATTAAGGTCAAGTTCTTACCAGATATCGTATTTAACTTAGTAATAAAGTCTGCTTGTGTTGACTTCATTTCAGTTAGATTTCAAACTCTTTTGTTTTCTTTACAAACAAAGCTCAAATGGATGATATTTGTGTGTGTGTGACCGAAATCTTCGAAAGCCATGTTTGTTTCTGAGCAGATTGTCACGTGACATGGGGGGGGGAGGGGGGGGGGGGCAGTGATCAATCTCATAAAGGGAGGTCACTGTGAGGAGTTTGGTATAACCCTTTCCCCATTGAGGAATTGGTAACCTGTCAAAAGGTGCACAGTCGGGCTTTCGCATGCAAATGCCAACACTTTTGTTTGCAAACCCTTTTACCGTGAAACCCCGATACGCATGTCGGTAAAGTTGCTCTTGCAACTTGTGTAGACTAAATTCTCATTTCAGTGGTTCGTACCAAAAGTAGACCATGTTTTTCTTCTTATTTCAACCATTCAAACCAAAACTTGTCAAAGTGCTTCGCATTTCAATTATTCAAACCAATAATAGACCAAGTTTTCATATTTTAATCATTCAAGCCAAGTTTTAAGCCGAGTTTTTCACATCTAAACCTCTCAAACCGATACTTACCCAAGTTATCGACAAGGACTGAATTAAGAACTTTTTTTTATTTCAGGACCTTGACAAAAAGACTAAGCTGGTGGACGACAAAGGACTTGAACTCCCAGCTTTAACGGTTTTCTCATTGGCCATTAGGTTTTTGAAAGAAAACTTAATGACGAATCTCAAGATCAACGATGCTGGATTTAAAGTGGACGATGTATTCTGGGTCCTTACCGTGCCAGCAATATGGAACGACATGGCGAAAACTTTCATGAGAGCGGCAGCAGTTGTTGTAAGTTGTTGGACTGTTCTTCTTTACATTCCTTTTATTACTTTAATAGTGGTTGATTTATTTTCTTACGCCACGGTACATATGGATGAAGACAGTCTTGGGAAGAACTTACTCATATCCAAATAAGGCTTACTGCATTTTACTTACATAATGATAAAAGCTCCACATTTCATGCATTCCATTTCAACCATTTAAGTCAGAATGGTATGGAATACAACATACCATCTGATTTGTCAAATAACTCGGTATACTGGCTTAAACGTTATTGCTATAACGACTCAATAACTTGTTAAAATATGATAATTCATTAGAATGAACTAATAAGTTGCTATTATGAATTAGTTTATAATAGGAAAGGCTCTGTTTGCCAATCGTGACTATTCAGGTATTTCCGTGTCCTGAGAAATACACCTCGTACATTCGTGTAGGGTTACACATTTCTAGTGAATCGTCCCCGGCTGATAACACGTTTGCTGAGATCGTCCATGTTAAGTAGTTCAATGTTAACGGAAGTGGTGAACATAAAATTAAATCATTACTTTTGATCGGTAACTCATACATAATAGTGAAATCATAAGTTGTGATATATTTAACTTTTACCATAATAAAATTAAATGACTATTTAGATATCACATTTACGATCTATATTCGAAAATGAAAGTACAATAAAAGAAGTCTCGCGAGAAACACTATGGCGACTTCCATTTAATTTTATTAGATAAAACCTGATGAGTTCAGATTGCCCTTTCTGAATGCCAGACATAAGAGTTTCTTTCGCATTCAACAGCCACTTCCTGGTGAGAAACTGACTGATTGATACTTGCAGTTGAAACTATAATAAGTCATTAAGAAAAGCAAAGAAATTGCTAATAACAAGCAATTAATTCCTAAAAACAAGCAATTAATTCCTAATAACAAGCAATCAATTGCTATTTTACAGTTGTGTCTTGCAAATATCATAGAAATTGTTACATTCAGTTAACTTTATAATACGTAATTGTCATCTAAAAATGCTTTCAATTTGATGAATATTTAAATCCAAATACGAGGGAACGTGCATAGACTGGTAGTTCAATAGCGAATTAACTATATTCTCTTATCTGCATTTATTTACATGTACACTAGTTATCAGAGTACAAGTGAGCTTTCAGTCACTTGACAAAAGTTAGGAGCTAATACATTTGCTAAAGGTTATCTCTTCTATACAGTATTGATGATGTTTGCGGTTATGTAAAAACCGGAAATGTAATAAAACAGGAAATGTAATAATTATTACAATTCCTGTTTTATTACAATCCCGGTTGGCATAGTCAACCGGAAGAGTAATAAAATCTAAATTGTAATAAGCTTTGATAAAATGAATGGACTAATCTGGCATTTGTATATACTCGTCCTTTCACTCTATAGTAAACGCTAAACATTAAAAAATATGCTTGATTTCTGGTACGGACTGACGCGATATATTTCAAAACAATACAGTGAAAGGAAATTATTACATTTCCTGTTGTATTACATTTCCGGTTGTTACAAGGATACAACACCAATCGTTACTACTCATGTGATTCCTCGAGCTGAGAAGTAAAACTCGAACACTAGTGTAGGGTTCAGTGCAATACTATAGTAACTGCTGTACGTTTGTGAAACGCTTGCTATAGTCTTGCGTTGAACCCGTAGTGTAGGGTTAAACATTTAGGATGAATCGTCCCCGGCTGATAACATGTTTACTTGGAGCGTCCGCGTTTAGTAGTTTAACTCTTTCCCAAACAACAAATTTCGGCTGTCCCAAATTGAAAGGGTTTGCAGACGACATTTCAATATGTAATGAAATTGGAAAATGTTCTTCTGATAGGGCAGAAAACATCGTGGGAAAAAGAAAAATTGCTGTCACGAACAATTTCTCCTTTTCCCACAATGTTTTCTAAACTCGTCTGCAATAAAGTGGTCAAATGTCGTTATTGTTTGGGAAAGGGTTAATGTTTATGGAAGTGTTGGACATCATTTCAAATCAATATTTTTGATCGTTCACTCATACGTAATAGTAAAATTACAAGTTGCGATATATATCTGTTTCCTTCATCAAATTAAAGGACTATTTAGTTTTTACATTTTAAGAGCTATATATTTGGAAACAAAAGTACAATGAAAGGAGTCTCATAAGAAACAATATGGCGGCTTCCATATTACTTCAGAGGTGTTCTCGTTGGATAAACCCGATGAATTCAGATTACAAATTTACCTCATAAAGATACAATTACGTCTGACCAGTGAATAACACTGTTGTCCAGTGACCAATTGTACTGCCTGTTTTTATACCGACATGCTATCTTTAATAATGCGCAAGGTTCTAAAATTTGCAAAAACGTTCAGCAAACGTTATCATACATATCCTCACCTCAAGAAACAATACTAATCAAAACGCTGATGCAAGATAATTGAGGATACATTTGAAAATTTCTTTGGGAAACATCTCGAGGAAAACAGCTGCTCCTTTAACCACCATTACTTATACTATAATTTTTATTTCTGTGAACAGAGACAGAACGATAGTCTATTTTTTTGAAAATCTGGACATTTTATGATTTCCCATAGCAACAGTAATAATAATATAGAGCTAAACAAAGCAAGTAAATCCGGACTACCTTCATAGTTCCAAGAAGGTATCAGTCCGCACAGTGAAGGCGGATGTTTAATGAGTAATTGGGGTCAGACCGCTGTTTATGTATCGATTAAGTACCGTCCCTCAAAAAGTGGTATGTAAATTCAATGGACTAAGGTGCTGACACACCCTTAGTCCAAAAACCATCTTAACCTACGTGATTAGGAACTAATTGGTTCAGTTTGTCTGATTCAATAGTTAAGTTGCCCCAAACAGTAGTGCGTCGATTTATGTCAATCCTGGAATGAGAAACCCTTATTTGTTATTCAGGCTGGAATTGAAACTGAAGATTTAGAGATTGCTCTCGAGCCTGAGGCAGCCTCTTTGTATTGCCGACTAGACCAGAGGCAAAGACAAGAGGACAGTGAGGGTAATGCTTTTCTGGAAAGCTTTCAACCTGGAAGGCGCTACGCGCTACTGGATGCTGGAGGTAAACGAATCATTATCTTTATGGACCAATGGTGTGCTAAAGGGTTCCCACTGTGCAGAGTGTTTAGTCTTTTAGGGGCCATATTAACCCTTTACCAAACACCTAATGTTCGACTCTTCCAAATTGAAAGAGTTTGCAGACTAAATTTCAAAGTCTGATGAGTTTGGAAAATAAGCTTCTGATAGGGAAGAAGACATTGTGGGAAAAGGAAAATTGCTCATCACGAGCAATTTCTCCTTTTTACCACAATGTTTTCCAGAGTCTTCTGCAACAAAGTGGTTAAATGGCGTCATTGTTTGGGAATGAGTTGATACACTGCCTCTTTTGGACATTTTTTCGTGGTTCCGTGTTGAAAGCCACAGTAAACACAAATCATAAAGACGGAAGAATGACAAAATCCTTTGAGACAAACATAAGAAACCATCGTGATAAAAGGAGACAGTTCAGGGTTGGAGATATCTCTCCTTTTGTCACAGTTTTTTCTTAAACCTTCAGCTACAGTTTTTCTAACCCTGCACTTTATTTATTTTATTGCTCCCTGTATATGTTGTTTGTTTGTTTGTTTCACTGTGTTTTCAATCTATATATATATTGTATATATAACATGCATTGTCCTTATCTAGAACAATGAACTCAATTTCATTAATCCTTCGTTTTCATATGACGTTACACCATGAGCGTCTGCAATGGCAGCCATTTTAACCTCCCGGGTACTAGAAGTCGGATAGAGACAGCCTTAGAAATAAGAGATGCCCCCTTGCCTATCCGAGTTTTTTTTTGTTTTATTAAAACCATTTGAATGCTTTGGATTTTTTTTTTCAAAATAATCGTCTATTTTTCACAATTTTCTTTTAACTTTCGATTTATGTGGATGGTTAATTCAGTGTTGTGGTTATTTAAATGTCTCTGCTTAGCTTGTCTGTTATCCGGATGGTTTCTTATGTTTGTTTCAAAGGATTTTGTCATTCTCCCTTCTTTATGATTTGTGTTTACTTTGGGCAAGGGTCGTGGGTTGGAAGCCCGTGAGAAGCAGATTCTGCCTTTCGACGTTTCATTAATACACATTTGGCACGAGTACTGGTTATGTTACAGTAAGCACAATCGAGGTTGATTAATCTGTTGTAAGAACATGTTTCTCAATCGATGTAAAATAAGTAAGTTTAAACAAGAGGTCAAAAACAATATATGGACTCTTTAAATCTAAAAGCACTAAACCCAGAAAGGCTGTATCTACCACGCACACATAAAGAGGTTCATAATAGCACAATTCTTACTTGATATCCTTTGTTTTCATCTACGTCATAATTCATCACGCGAAATCCCTTTATCCGCCATTTTATTACCCTAGAAGAAGACGAATGTAAAGGGCGTAAAGAGCGAGCGCTGGTTAGAATGGCTGTTTTTCTTGAAATAAGCGACAGTGGAAAGTCTTCGTTGGATATATTTCATATTATAAGAATATCCATTTGCCAAAAAAGATTAGTGACTTAGCGCGAAAACATGTTTACTTCTCTTAATATCATTATTGGTAGTTTCAATCCTTGCAAATTCACGCGTTAAGTCACAAATATTCTTTCGCAAATGGATATTCTTGTAAAATTGAACATACCCAATACAGAAATGCACTGTCAATCCAAACAATGACTTAAGGGTCGTTTATTTCAAGAAACAAGAAAAAATCCTCCCAATTTCAAGCCGAGCCCTTCATATGAACAAATTGACAAACCTTGCATATTCATGCGTTCGATCTCCTTTTTTTGGCAAATGTTACGCAAGAACACCCATCGCGGGGGGCCATTTCCCAATATAGTACTTGCAATTGTTAGATACATTCACACACATTATTCTTTTAATTCATGCTCAATTAATTGTCTTTTGAATATACATGTAGTTTGATACGAATTGGACCTTTCATCTTCATGATCGGTGCACTAACGGAGACATATAAAGAATTATTTTCTATAAAACAAAATAATTCAGTAATTGAAACGAAATGGAGCATGGATATGCTAAAATCAACAATGATAATTGGGCTGGCTTGATCAAGTTGCTTTTGCTTTCGGGTCCTTCCTCTTATGAATTCAATATTGTACATGTATTTGAACTTAAGATAAGGCTTTCTTATTGCTGCATTTGTTGACATTATAACACACAATACTCTACAAGGAAGCGACTAAATAGAGTAAATAAACAAAAGAGAAGAAATACAGAGAGATGGAAAAAGGGATAACGGACAAGTAAAGGTGTACAAATGCATATCCACATTTTTTTTTAAAACACAGAGATCTAAAATATATCTATGTCTTTATCGTAAGTAGGTATATATTTTTGAATTAACTGTCAATTGTCAGTAATTTGGAAACCCATTTTGCACGCCGAAGTTGCGATTAGGAAGTATAAGCAGTGTAGTAGGGTTAATGTATAAATACTACTTCTACCTTCTACCGTCTCACTGTAGAAGCCAGCCTTAATTGGCGAGACGGTAGAGTGGTTGGCTGTCTCTCGAAGATAAGCAACGTAGTTCGCGGTCAGCGCCTGGATGGGTGGCCCGCGATGGCTTTACTCCATGGCTTTACTCCGAGAGGGACCCGATACACGTTACCCCCCCCCCCCCCCCATGGCAGGGCGGGGGTTAGAAATTGTCCTGCCACTGCGCTGCTGAGTGGTAGAACCCCACCAAGAGCCTGCCCGTTTGCCGTGGGCTGCGACTCGTGTCGCCTGATGCAGGGATCCTGGTGGTTGAGAGAATCCAGGGTTAGGCTAGTTAATACCCTGTTTTTTCAATACACCACTTTGGCCTGAATTTGGGCTAAACGAGAGGTCAGGAAGGCCCGACCTGATCAATCGGCTGGTCATGCCTTGTCATGGGCAACTTGTTTTTCATCAATCTTCCACCATACAACATATTTTCAAATTTATTTGAAATTTCTTCACCTTTAGTACCCCATGACAGTGGCCCATGGGTCAATCAGATGAAAGATTTGGTGTTTGATTGACATCCTGTATCATCCCAAATTTATGTCGCTTGCTTGGAATGACATCTTTTGGGACACATTTGTCCAGTCTAGCCCTTTCACCCTGAGTATACCATCCTTGTAACCCTGACTTGATCTGCGATGGGTTTCCCCAGATTAAGTCCCCTTGTTGGGCTCCATGGTGGGCGGGGATCAAGGATGGTGAACTTTTTAAACTAATATGGAATCTCATAAAAAAGCTGCCAAGCGTACCCTTTCTGACAGTGATTCAGAGACAGAATCTTCTCCGTCACCACTAAATTTTCCACGATTTATTGTGGTTGAAGCAGAAGATTCAGTCAAACCAATTACTCACATATCACCATTTGTTATCGAGAAAACAATCAAAAGTATTCTCGGTACACCAAAATCAGTCAAAAAACTCAAAAACAACACGATCCTCATTGAATGCTTCACAAAGCAACAAACCATCAACATACTCAAACATAAAACACTATTCAAACAAGCAGTCAAAGTATACCCACATCCATCACTCAACTCATGTAAGGGAGTCATCCGTTGCAAGGACCTCCATTACTGCTCCTCTCTTGACGACATCAAGGACAACTTGAAGTCACAGTCTGTTACTAATATCAGACGCATCAGTGTCAAAAGAGATGGAGTGTTGAAAAACACTAACACATACATAATCACTTTCTCATGTCCCACAGTTCCACCTACACTTAAAATTGGATTTGAATCCTTTAAAGTCGACACATACATTCCTAACCCTCTTCGTTGTTTCAAATGTCAACGATTTGGTCACCACACCACAAAATGCACCAACACACCAGTCTGTGCTAAATGCGCATTTGTAGGCGCAGATCACAGCACTGAACACTGCACCGCACCTGCATGCTGTTTCAACTGCAAGTCTGGTCACGTTGCCTATGCGAAGGAGTGTCAA
This sequence comes from Cerastoderma edule, assembly GCA_947846245.1. NCBI lineage: Eukaryota > Metazoa > Mollusca > Bivalvia > Cardiida > Cardiidae > Cerastoderma > Cerastoderma edule. The sequence continues at coordinate 16,273,308 of OX401410.1, read as the reverse complement.
ACTTGGAAAGATGAGAAGGATATCCTGACCATCAAGTACAAGGAAGGCATTTCCTTTGCAGAAGCACACAAACTTGTCTTGCAACAAAGGCAAGACAAGGAAAGGCTTGTCAGTGGGAACAGCTACTCAGCAATAGCCTCCCCGAAGCAAGACTGCCATACCTGCGATCTTCTCCTCAAACTTCTTTTGGGGAAGTTTCCAGAAATGGCAGAGGAGCTGAAGGGCAAGGTCCCAGCACCACTTCTAGCATCAATCATTGCAAAACAACCATCTGCTGCACCAAAACCTGCAACTGCACCCAAACCATCTACTTCTGCACCCAAACCACAATCAGCACCAAAACCTTCTACTGCCACACCAAAACCTGCAACTACATTGTACACCAAAAGATACTTCTGCACCAACACCTGCATCAACAACTAAAGCTAAACAACCTGCCTCTGAATCAAAATCTAAACAACATCAAAAATCTATTTCTTCTTCCAATGGTCCATCTTCTGGATCAAAGGCAAACCCTTCTCTTTCTAAGAAAGAAAGGAAAAATCTTCTCAAACAAAAATCTTTGTTCAAATGATGAACACTCAGGTGCTGCGACAAGTTCTGTCGCAAGAACCCCCATTGCAACTTCTAACAATTTTGAAGTTCTGGATGCAATAGACACTGAAGAGGTCCTTGAAGGCGACTCATCAGATGTCGAACAGTCCATCTGGGGTGGTTCTTTGGATGATTGGGGGAAAAAACCAAATACCAAGGACCCCAAGTCACCTGCTTCTTAACTTTTTAATCTGCTGCAATGAATTATAGAATGCTTTTTTATACTTTTTTATTTTTACTTTTTAGCGCAATGGCTAATCCAATTATCCAATGGAACTGTCGAGGTCTGAAGGCCAACTTTGATGAGTTGTCACTTCTGATCAATTGATAATCACAAACCTGCTGCACTTTGTCTTCAAGAAACATTCTTGAAAGAGGATGACACTATCTCCCTCAAATTTCATTCTATATACAACAAGATTTACACTGAAGGCAATAAAGCCCAAGGTGGAGTATCTGTCATTGTTAATAATAGTGTTCCTCACGCGCACATACAGCTTCATACTTCCCTTCAAGCTGTAGCTGTGAGATTATCTTTACATAACACTATTACCCTGTGCTCTTTGTATCTTCCACCAAATAAACCTATACACCAAGGTAGTCTTGATGATTTGATAACTCAACTACCTCAACCATTTGTACTTGTTGGTGATTTTAATGCACATAACACCATATGGGGTTGTACAGATACAAACCGCCGTGGTGATCAAATAGAGAATTTTATGTCTGTAAATTCACTTTCGTTCCTGAACGATCCAAGTGCAAAAACATATTTGCATCCAGCTTCAGGATCATATTCTTCTATTGACCTTTCTTTTTGCAGTCCAGTACTTCTCCCTGATTTTTCATGGAGATGTTTAGAAGACACTTGTGGAAGTGATCACTTCCCTATTATTTTAAATGAAAATAAACCCTCAGTCCTTGATCGTCCTCAAAAATGGAAGTTGTCCAAAGCAAACTGGAGTAAATTCCAGATGCTTTGTGAACAGAATATTGTTCACCATGCATTTGAGGACTGTGAGGACCCTTCCTTCCTTTTTTCTTCTTTATTGTTTGATGCAGCCAAACAGTCTATACCTCAGACCTCGACAAATCCCAAACGTCCAGATAAACCTTGGTTCACTTCTGAATGTAAGGAAGCCGTTAGGAAACGAAAGGCCTCTCTCAGGAAATTTAACCTGAGACCAACACAAGAAAACCTTAACGACTTTCGTATCCGCCGTGCAAAGGCAAGATGCACAATTAAAACAAGTAAGCGCAAGTCCTTGAGAGATTATGTCATTAGACTTAATAGTCGCACCTCAACCAAAAAGACTTGGGACATGATTCGTAAAATGAATGGCAAAGGTTCATCTCATATCAGTCACCTCACTTCAAACAACCAAGAAATAGATAACCCTGAGGACATAGCAGATACCTTGGCAGAGACTTTCTCGATAAAATCCTCTGCTGAGAACTACTCTACAAAATTTCGGACCTTTAAAAAGAGAGCGGAGAAAACAAAGCTCAATTTTACTTCTAAAAATGAAGAGCATTACAACAAACTCTTCACTCTTAAAGAACTTCAATCTGCCTTGAAGAAATCACATGAAACTTCTCCAGGTCAGGACCAAATTCACTATCAATTCCTCAAGCACTTACCACATTCATCCCTTTCTATTTTACTCGATATTTTTAATAATGTTTGGCAGACTGGTGAATTTCCATCCAGCTGGCGAGAGGCTTTGGTCATTCCAATTGCAAAACCAGGAAAGGATGCAAAAGATCCAAACAGCTACCGACCGATTACCTTGACAAGTTGCATCTGTAAAACTCTTGAACGGATGGTTAACGATAGGCTTGTTTGGTTTCTTGAATCGAACAACCTTATTGTATCTGTTCAAAGTGGCTTCCGTCAACAACGAAGTACGTTAGACCATCTTGTTCGGTTCGAAACGTATCTTCGAGAAGCTTTTATTAAAAAGCAGCATGTAGTATCTGTATTTTTGACTTGGAAAGTGCATATGATACCACTTGGAAACATGGTATACTTAAAGATTTACACGATTTTGGCCTCAGAGGCCGCCTTCCTATATTCATTGCAGCATTCCTGGATGAACGGCTCTTCCGCGTTCGTGTTGGGAACACCTTGTCAGGTGCTCGCGAGCAGGAAATGGGGGTTCCCCAGGGGTGTATTTTGTCTGTTACACTTTTTAGCATTAAGATAAATAGCATTGTTAAAGCTATAAACCCTGGAGTGGACTGCTCCCTTTATGTAGACGACTTTGTTATTTGTTTCTGTTCCAGAAACATGGATATTATTGAACGCCAACTACAGCAATGCCTTAATAAATTACAAATATGGTCAGATGAAAATGGGTTCAAGTTTTCCAAAACGAAAACCAAATGTATGCATTTTTGCAATCTTCGTAGATTGCATCCAGACCCCGATCTGACTCTAGGCAGTACTAAACTAAAAGTTGTGCCAGAGTTCAAATTTCTTGGAGTCATTTTTGACAAAAAGCTTTCTTTCTTACCTCATATTAAATCTCTTAAAAAGAAATGCCAAAAGCAATGAACTTTCTTAGAGTTATTGCACACTCAGATTGGGGAGCCGATAAGAAGGTCCTGCTAAGGCTATATCGATCCCTTATTCGATCAAAACTTGACTATGGTTCTATAGTGTATGGATCAGCCCGTAAATCCTATCTCCAGCTGCTAGATCCAATACAAAACCAATGTTTAAGGCTTGCCCTAGGCGCCTTTAGAACATCACCTGTTAACAGCCTCTATGCAGAGGCTAATGAACCTTCTCTATATTACAGAAGGGAAAAACTATCTCTTCAATACTTTTTAAAATTGAAATCCAATCCTTTTAACCCTACTCATCGAGTAGTTTTTAACCCCCAATACAAAAGCCTTTTTCAACAGAAACCAAATGCTATTGCCCCATTTGGTATTCGCATGGAGCCCATTATAGATAATCTTTGGGTAGACACTGATTCCATAGCCCAGTACAAGTTATCCGACATACCTCCATGGACATTGGACACAGCAAACTTTTTATTTGATCTTACCTCTGATAAGAAATCAGAAACAGATAGAGCTATCTTTCACAGTAAATATAGAGAGATAAAAGAACAATATTCTTCCTACAAACCTATATACACTGATGGATCCAAGGACGGTGATTTGGTTGCAGCTGCAGCTGTATATGGAGAAAGGGTTAAGAAATGCCGCCTTCCAGACAAGTCTTCTATCTTCTCTGCAGAGATAAGGGCTATTGATATAGCCCTTAACCTGGTGGAAAATGCAAATTCCACCCAATTTATTATATTTTCTGATTCTCTATCAGTACTGCAAGCCTTATCAAATCAAAAGTTGGAGAACCCTTTGGTATGCCAAATTATTCAAAGGATCTCTCGTATTTTGTCTTCAAACAGACTTGTGTTCTGTTGGCTTCCAAGCCACACTGGTATCATTGGTAATGAACATGCAGATAGATCCGCTAAATCGGCTCTTAACCTTCCCATTTCAGATTTTAAAGTACCATACACCGATTTTAAACCTTCTATTTTAACTTACATCACATCCATCTGGCAATCAAAATGGAATGCTGATGTTTTTAATAAATTGCATTCAATTAAGCCTACCCTCGGAGAATGGTACCCTTCTTACAGGTCCGTACGAAAAGAGGAAGTTACAATTGCACGAATCCGAATTGGTCATTCATACATTACACACTCCTGGCTCTTGGCTAAGGAAGATGCACCTGAATGCATTCCATGCAATGCATCCTTTACCATCAAACATATATTACTCGATTGCATTGATTTTCAAAGAATTCGTGCAAAATATTTCAATGTCAACACTATTTATGAGCTTTTTGACACTGTCAGGATTGAATTAATTCTTTCCTTTCTCAAAGAGATTGGAGTTTACAATATATTGTGATTCCTTACACATTCTAAATATATATACATTTATCAATATCATGAGGTGGGTGACATGATAGTCGCTAACCTCTAACAGCCTTACTAAAGTATTCTTATACCTTTCTTTATTGCATAAGCAGTAAACATAGCTACAAATTTTTATCTACTTTTGTTCATTAATTACAAATTCTTATTTATTTTTCTTTAAACAAATACATTTTAACCTGTTAATATTTTTTATATCCATCCATCCATCCACATCATCATAATGCGCGCTAAATGACCTTAGCTGTCGATGCGCCTTAAAACACCATTCATTCATGTTTGTTTTGCAATGTTATGCTACTATGATGATGTATTATGCACAAGTCAAAAATGAAAAAATGCCCGTTTTTAACGCCCTGTTCGGTATTTTTCACAAGAAGACGAAAAGTTCCACTCTTGACACTTCCAATGCATAAATGAGTGTAACCAGCTTATTCGAATTATTCATTATACCCTAATGAAACGTTATAACAAGATGTACATTAAATTAAAGGGATGACAATGTCTCAACACTGCTTATTATCACGGATTTCTTCTTCAAACAGGTTGGAAGGCCCTACGAAATTCGAAACAAATGATCAAAAAGTGTTAACTGCCCCCTTAACCCAGTACCAAACAATAACGAAATTTAACCATTTTGTTACAGACGACTCTTTAAAACATTGTGGGAAAAGAAGAAATTGCTCGTGACGAGAAATTTTTCTTTTCCCACAACGTTTTCTGCTCTACCAGAGGATTATTTTCCAATTTCATAACATTTTGAAATGTCGTCTGCAACTTCTTTCAATTTGGGACAGTCGAAAATTTGGTGTTTGGTAAAGGGCTAAATGTAGTCGTTAGTAACCTCCAAACAATTAAAGCATGACACAAGCGACCGTGTCTCTCTGTCTTTTCTGGGACATACAATGTAGTCACTTGAATCCTTTATAACCTCCCCACAATTAAAGCATGAGGCATTTCGACAATTTCTTTCACTATATGATTTCTAATCGACTTAGTTTTCGATCGCTGCTGTTCTCAAAAGATTGAGGATCCTGGTGCCTATGGCCAGTAACACTCAAAACACCATGTGTCGCAGACAGCAGTTACTGCCCTTATCTGGGGTTGGAACACTATGGACTTCCTATATTGCTGCCTACGTCATCAGAAACGAGAGACTCATGTACTTTGACACACCACAACGCGATACATATTGCTTTTTGTGTACCTTCGCACCGCATCACGATAGAAACACACGAAGAGATGTTTTTGAAATGTTTTAGAAATGTTTAGATACGTTTAAAGTTAAACCCAAGGAATCGATTATGACGTGTAATAACTACAAACATGTTGAATCTACATTTGGGTCAATACCCAGCTAGCAAATAGGAAAATGTTCAGGTTTGCTTGCGTAGAAGAACAATATCTGTGCAAATGCGCACCTGTCGAACACAATGCGGTAAAAACAGCCATTCTGGCCCCTTCACAGTACCTTCCATGAGAAGATTCAGAGATAATACTTGGTGTTTCACTATTCCACACTCCGTACCCCATCAGAATTTCATGAACAAACATGCCGAAGATCAACTACTTTTTTCGCAATCGGCAATCTCTTTTTACCACCCTCAAAAATCGATTCCAAAAATGCTGCGGTCAACGAAGTGCGTCTTCCTCATCGTTTCACCTTCCACAAAAGTAGTTCTGGAAAAAGCAGCAAACAAAAGGTTTAAAACATGGCCAACACCCACAAAAGATCCAAAACTGTCAAAAAGGCCCCCTCTTCTGTCCTAAAAGCATACATTTAACACACAAAGTGACATTCTTAATTTTCATGAACTACTTTTTACTGTACAACGACCACCGGAAGTAATTCCTCAGTGGTCTGTGACCGGTAGTGCAAACGCGCACCTGCCGAACACAATGGAGATTGGATATTTTGTAACGTTGCCACTCTAGAGGCACCATAGACACTACAGTACACGAGATTGTGAGCGAACGTCACTTAAGGGAATTATACAAAGCTAGCGGAGGTCCTTGGGGCGGAGCTAAGGTCGACCTGGCTTTTGAACGCATGCTTAGCACGTTGGTTGGGGACAGGGTGTTTGAGGAGTTTAAACGGAAATGTGCCTACGATTACCTCGACATCTTTCGAAGCTTTGAAAACATCAAGCGAAGTATAACCCCAGACAGTGGTAAAACAGTAGGATTCCGCTACCCCATGTGTTTGGACATAACACTGAGGGAAGTTGCCGACACGGACATCGAGCAGAGGATAGCATCGACCTTCAAGACAGGCGTCGGGAAAAAATTGGATCGCTTAAAATTGTCTGCTGAAATAGGCATAAGCTTTTTCAAGGATGTCATTGATAAGATTGTTGAAAATGTCAAAAACCTCTTGGAAGTTCCGGCCACTCGGGGAGTAGATACACTACTGATGGTTGGCGGGTTCTCTGATTCCAGTTTATTGCAACACGCCATTCGCTCCAACTTCGAACACAATGTCAAGGTCATAAAGCCAAACGACGCAGAGCTAGCGATTGTGAAAGGCGCTGTGCTTTTCGGATACAACCCGTCTTTCTTTCGGGAGAGGATTGCTAGGTTCACGTATGGCGTACACGTGTTGGTGGACTTTATAGAGGGTGTACACGACCCCACAGAGAAAATCGAGATAGATGGCGTCTTTTATTGTGGCAATCTTTTCAAAAGGTTCGTGAAAGTTGGTGACGTCATCAGATTAAATGAGGTCCAGGGAGAATACGTCGGTCAGTCTGCCAGTGTTCGATCTCGTAAAATACGCCTGTCTATCTACGCATGTACCTCCGAGAACCCTATGTATGTTAAAGACGATACGTGTAGGGAAATTGGGAGTATCACCATGGACATACTGGATAGGAGCGTCCCCCTGAAGGAGAGGACTTTCCGTGTACGATTTATATTCAGTCATACGGAAATAAAAGTGTCTGCAACAGAGTTAAGGACTGGTAACACTAAGGAGCTATATCTAAATTTGAAAGAATCACAGTAAACTAGCAGATGTCAATTAGAATATGAAAGGGTAAAATGGAGACTTCTCTTAAATCTTTCCTAAACAATAACGACATTTGACCACTGTGTTGCAGACGGCTTTAAAAAAAAAAACATTGAGGGAAAAGGAAAAATTGCTCGTTTTGAGCGATTCTTCCTTTTTCCACAATGTTTTCTTGCCTATCAGAAGATTATTTTCAAATTGCATCACATTTTGAAATGTCGTCTGCAAACTCTTTCAATTTGGGAGAGTCGAATATTTGTTGTTTGGGAAAGGGTTAATACAGAGACATAGATAACAGAGATTGGCAACTCCTTCTTTACCTAGCCGGTTTCTGTGATATCTCGCATGACGGGTTATTTAGCGAGACCTTTCGAGATCTGTCTATCGACGCCATTTTCAACTAAACGCGAAATAGGCAACACACATATACTCGTGTTTTAAGTAATAATTAGATTATTTTTTTACCGAATTTACTATATTGTTATTGTTAGAAAGTTTCTCCATCCAACAAGACCGATCAGTAAGCGATTATCAAAGAAATAAACATGGCAAATAGAGGTTTTTCACATTATTATCTCCCTTGTGTGTACTCTTTAGCGTGGAGAGTACAAACGGTAGATCATTTCAAATGAGGGTGTAAATTGACTTCCGGTTACTCTTACTGTCTATATTCACTCAGATAACATCGCATTAAAGTATGATTATTTAGTGAGAAAACGGTAAATATCAGGGGGGGATAATTACGTAATATCTGTTTTTTGGGTGTTAATTTTTTGTTATTTTCATTGTAAGAAAAAAGGAAGGTATCTCTTATATACATATCTAGCCTGTTTTACAATGGCCAGTTTCTAACTAAATGTAGCCTCTTACCCCATCGCCAAACAATGATGACATTTGACAAGTTTGTTGTGTTGCAGACGATTCTTGAGGCCATTGTTGAAAAGGGAGAAATTGCTCTAAACTAGCGTATTCTCTTTTTCCCACAATGTTTTCAGCCCTATCAGAAGATTTATTTTCAATTTCATCACATTTTGAAATGTTTTCTGCAAACTCTTTTAGTTTGGGACAGTCGAAAATTTTGATGTTGGACAAAGGGTTCCTAAATGCCAAACTTGAGTCCCTCCAGGTAAACAAAAAAGTAAAAACTCATGTATGCTAGTACATTTTTCTTCACAAACAACAAATTTCCAAAATTACTCACAAAGAGTATGGAACCAGTTAAAAAACAGAAATTGACTTGATGTTCATAATAAATTTACTTGACCCTCTTCTTGACAATATCAGGATTATTCCAATTTGTCAAAAAAAAGCCAGTCCTTTGGTAGAGGGCTAATGATAATGATAGAGTGTGTGCAACAGAAACTCAAATTAATGTATTGTGATGTCATACCTATAAGACAATTAAGCCTTTTTATTTACTTTTTGTAGAGATAATGATTATAGTTAAGCCTTCAGATATACTTTGAATTATGCTTAGTTTTTTTTCCAAATGTTATTTGCATAAGCTGACATATTTATGTTCAAGTATGTTATTTAGGTCATTGATATGTCTGTGTGTATTTCTATTTCTTTTCGACAATAGGACATTTTTTGGTGACAGAAATATAATATCCGTAATGTTTGTTTGTCTTCCTTATGCTAAATAATACTAGTCATCTAAACACATCAAAGACATATTGAATGAGTGTTTCCTGAACTTATTTGAGATTTATATACAGTTTACAGTCAAACTTGTGTTAAGAGGTCAGCCTATGGAACTTAGAAAACTGGCGGTCTTAGACAGGTTGGCTGCTTAACACAAATTGATGTACACTATAAATCCAACAATGGGACTTTCTGTAGTGGTTGTTTAAGGCAGGTTGGCTGCTTAAGAGGGTGGCTACTTAACACAAGTCTCTATATAATCTGACTCGACCATTATATGCATATCGAGGGTTCAGTGCAATACTAAAGTAAGAGCTTCATGGTTATGAAGCGCTTACTATAGTATTCCATTGAACCCCTGATATACCAAACAATACATAATTCACTGCTCAGATTTAGGAGAGTTTACAGAGGATAATTTAATAAAGATAATAAAGTGGTACCTCTGGAAGGAGAGAATTCATTGAAAGGGGAAATTTGCTAAAAATTCCGTTCTTCTCTCTCGAATGTATTGCAATGACGGACTTGATTTTGTTTTTGTTTGGTAATGGGTTAGAAAAACTATGTGTTTTGTTTGTATCAATGTTCGTTTAGGCCTTTCGTGCAGACACAATATTGATGCTGCTGTTCTTCATGGCTACTGTAAAATATGTGAGATTAAAAAAAAAGAAGAAAAAAAGGGGAAAAAAAGAAATGAAATTGTTTGGTTTTTAAAAAATGTCCCTCATAGTGTGTAAACCATGGGGTATGTTTGTTTTGCAATGTTATGCTACTATGATGATGTATTATGCACAAGTCGAAAATGAAAAAATACACTTTTTTATGGCCCTTTTCGGTATTTTTCACAAGAAGACGAAAAGTCTCTTGACACTTCCAATGCATAAATGAGTGTAAACAGCTTATTCGAATTATTCATTATACCCTAATGAAACGTTATAACAAGATGTACATTCAATGAAAGGGATGACAATGTCTCAACACTGCTTATTATCACGGATTTCTCCTTCAAACAGGTTGGAAGGCCCTACGAAATTCGAAACAAATGATCAAAAAGTGTTAACTGCCCCCTTAACCCAGTACCAAACAATAACGAAATTTAACAATTTTGTTACAGACGACTCTTTAAAACATTGTGGGAAAAGGAGAACTTGCTCGTGACGAGCAATTTTTCCTTTTCCCACAACGTTTTCTGCTCTATCAGAGGATTATTTTCCAATTTCATAACATGTTGAAATGTCGTCTGCAACTTCTTTCAATTTGGGACAGTCGAAAATTTGGTGTTTGGTAAAGGGCTAAATGTAGTCGTTAGTAACCTCCAAACAATTGAAGCATGAAACAAGCGACCGTGTCTCTCTGTCTTTTCTGGGACATACAATGTAGTCACTTGAATCCTTTATAACCTCTCCACAATTAAAGCATGAGGCATTTCGACGATTTCTTTCACTATATGATTTCTAATCGACTTAGTTTTCGATCGCTGCTGTTCTCAAAAGATTGAGGATCCTGGTGCCTATGGCCAGTAACACTCAAAACACCATGTGTCGCGATACAGCAGTTACTGCCCTTAACTGGGGTTGGAACACTATGGACTTCCTATATTACTGCCTACGTCATCAGAAACGAGAGACTCATGTACTTTGACGCACCACAGCGCGATACATATTGCTTTTTGTGTACCTTCGCACCGCATCACGATAGAAACACACGAAGAGATGTTTTTGAAATGTTTAAGAAATGTTTAGATACGTTTTAAGTTAAACCCAAGGAATTGATTATGACGTGTAATAACTACAAATATGTTGAATATACATTTGGGTCAATACCCAGCTAGAAAATAGGAAAATGTTCAGGTTTGCTTGCGTAAAATAACAATATCTGTGCAAATGCGCACCTGTCGAACACAATGCGGTAAAAACAGCCATTCTGGACCCTTCACAGTACCTTCCATGAGAAGATTCAGAGTTAATCCTTGGTGTTTCACTATTCCACACTCCGTACCCCATCAGAATTTCATGAACAAACATGCCGAAGATCAACTACTTTTTTCGCAATCGGCAATCTCTTTTTACCACCCTCAAAAATCGATTCCAAAAATGCTGCGGTCAACGAAGTGCGTCTTCCTCATCGTTTCACCTTCCACGAAAGAAGTTCTGGAAAAAGCAGCAAACAAAAGGTTTAAAACATGGCCAACACCCACAAAAGATCCAAAACTGTCAAAAAGGCCCCCTCTTCTGTCCTAAAAGCATACATTTAACACACAAAGTGACATTCTTAATTTTCATGAACTACTTTGTACTGTACAACGACCTCCGGAAGTAATTCCTCAGGGGTCTGTGACCGGTAGTGCAAACGCGCACCTGCCGAACACAATGGAGATTGGATATTTTGTAACGTTGCCACTCTTCGTTTCAGGAGGCACCATAGACACTACAGTACACGAGGTTGTGAGCGAACGTCACTTAAGGGAATTATACAAAGCTAGCGGAGGTCCTTGGGGCGGAGCTAAGGTCGACCTGGCTTTTGAACGCATGCTTAGCACGTTGGTTGGGGACAGGGTGTTTGAGGAGTTTAAACGGAAATGTGCCTACGATTACCTCGACATCTTTCGAAGCTTTGAAAACATCAAGCGAAGTATAACCCCAGACAGTTGTAAAACAGTAGGATTCCGCTACCCCATGTGTTTGGACATAATACTGAGGGAAGTTGCCGACACGGACATCGAGCAGAGAATAGCATCGACCTTCAAGACAGGCGTCGGGAAAAAATTGGATCGCTTAAAATTGTCTGCTGAAATAGGCAGAAGCTTTTTCAAGGATGTCATTGATAAGATTGTTGAAAATGTCAAAAACCTCTTGGAAGTTCCGGCCACTCGGGGAGTAGATACACTACTGATGGTTGGCGGGTTCTCTGATTCCAGTTTATTGCAACACGCCATTCGCTCCAACTTCGAACACAATGTCAAGGTCATAAAGCCAAACGACGCAGAGCTAGCGATTGTGAAAGGCGCTGTGCTTTTCGGATACAACCCGTCTTTCTTTCAGGAGAGGATTGCTAGGTTCACGTATGGCGTACGCATGTTGGAGGACTTTAGAGAGGGTGTACACGACCCCACAGAGAAAATCGAGATAGATGGCGTCTTTAAATGTAAAAATCTTTTCAATAGGTTCGTGAAAGTTGGTGACGTCATCAGATTAAATGAGGTCCAGGGAGAACGCGTCTATCACCCTGCCAGTGTTCAATCTCATGAAATACGCCTGTCTATCTACGCATGTACCTCCGAGAACCCTATGTATGTTAAAGACGATACGTGTAGGGAAATTGGGAGTACCACCATGGACATACTGGAAAGGAGCGTCCCCCTGAAGGAGAGGACTTTCCGTGTACGATTTATATTCAGTCATACGGAAATAAAAGTGTCTGCAACAGAGTTAAGGACTGGTAACACTAAGGAGCTATATCTAAATTTGAAAGATTCACAGTAAACTAGCAGATGTCAATTAGAATATGAAAGGATAAAATGGAGACTTCTCTTAACTTTTTCCCAAACAATAACGACATTTGACCACTGTGTTGCAGACGGCTTAAAAAAACATTCAGGGAAAAGGGAAAATTGCTCGTTTCTAGCAATTTTCCACAATGTTTTCTTGCCTATCAGAAGATTATTTTCAAATTGCATCACATTTTGAAATGTCGTCTGCAAACTCTTCCAATTTGGGAGAGTCGAATATTTGTTGTTTGGGAAAGGGTTAAGATGAGAAATAGAGTTGAATAAGCAGTTTGTTTTGGTTATGGGATGTTATTCCCCGAGTGAAACATTACTTGCATATATAACAAACGCGGGTATTGTTCACGACAGAAATATTCCCCATAAACCAAACATTTTTTTTTAGTATATTATGCATTACAACACATATCAAGCTGTCAAAACTAGCCATTAAAACGTAATTTGTGTAAATGCTCCATCGCAAATTATGATAAGAGTGCTGTATAAATATGGTGTATTATAATAATAATAATAAAAATCATTCACAATATTTTTCTCAATTTAATCATGCAGCACACATTTGAATACATGCTGCATACAATAATGTTCATTAGACGGGGAATTCAAAATCTTCCGGTAAAATAAGTAGCTCTTAAACCATGCATATCAATAACACTGGCTACTGCCCGTTCTATTACGAATAGGGGCGAAAAACAGGGAACAAGGTACTTTTATCATTCACACTGCGAGCTGCGAGTTACTTCTCAGTGAGAATAATGGGATTTATATTTTCATTAAATATAGGTTAGAGGCTAGATAATGAAATTTAAACGATATAGAAACCCCAAGGAAGGAGCGATAGCGACTGACAACATCGTTGTGAAAAAAAGAAACTGAACTATATTAACCTTTTACCCCATAAGGAATAACAATTAAAAAGGAATTACAATTAATATAGGCTAGAGGCTAGATAGTGAAATTTAAACGATATAGAAACCCCAAGGAAGGAGCAATAGCGACTGACGGGGTTTCTATGTCGTTTAAATTTCACTATCTAGCCTCTAAATAATTTAGTGTTTAACCTATATTTCTACAGAGCGCTCTATTTGACGCTGGCAAACCACGCCTCTACGAGTATGATCGGCGAATGGCATAAAACTGCTGCTCAGTATTTTGAAATTCGATATAAACCACGCCTTCCGCGGCTGTCAATTTCATGCCAAGAATCTGCCATACCATATTTGGAAGAAGAAAACTGCACTACCCAGTGATGTAGATTGCAATGTATTTTTTTTACGTCACATATTATCAACTTGATAGCATTCAGTTTATGTTTAAGTTTTGTTTATCAGTGATTGAGTTTAACCCGTTCCTCCATAATTTGTTTCTCACCTACAGCAGAAAACTTGAGAAGCCCTTGTAACAAAAGAAGAAATTGAGCAATTTCTCCTTTTGTCACAATATTTTCTTTTCAATTTCAAAGAGATAATATGATTTTTCATAATGTATACATGTATATGTGTTGTCTGTTGATGCTTTCAATTTGTACCCGTCACATTATTCCTAATGGGGTAAAAGGTTAAGTTTCAGTTCAGTTTCTTTTTTCCACAACGATGTTAGGATAAAGGATTAAACCCTATAACCCAGTTAATTGTAATTCCTTTTTATTTATTTCTGTGTTTATTTCTCCCCGCGACGTCACAGCGATCTTTCCATCGCTACCGTAGGGTAGGCTTACACGTGTCAGTGATTTGGAGGTGGAGCCTAAAACTACACATTTATGCGCATGCGTGATACCAGAGTAATAGTCTCATAGAGCCCAGATAGAACGCTCGAATAGTGGTTTATGGAAAATAAACCGACAAAAAAATTCAAATTGACGCATTCTCATTGGATGAAAATGTAGGTTACACACTAAAACTGCATAGATTCTTATCAAAAATGTAATATAGAGTTGTAACACAAAGTATATCAGAATCCCAATCTGAACACATCGGGTTTATCAAATGAAAACACCTCTGAAATAATAGGAATGACGCCATATTGGTTCCCAGCGGAATGATGTCACTTCACGTTCGTGTTTAAAAATAGATCTTAAATGTGAAATCTAAAAAGTCGTTAAATTTGATTGAGGAAACAGCTTTACATGTCGCAACCACAATTTTGCCATTTGGTATGAGTTACTGATAAAAGGATTTTTCAAAAGGATGTCCAACCCTTCCATACATATTGAACTACTTAACTTGCACGCTTAGAAAATGTGTTAATTGGCGGATGCCGATTTACCCGAAAAATTGTAACACTACACTTATATCCGAGGTGTATTTCACAGCTCACGGAAATACCCGAGTAGTTCCGATTGTCAGAATCCTTGCAACAATACTATTCTATTGAGTTACGTAATCGTTACTACTCGTGTATGTCCGTGACCTGAGAAATACACCTCGTACGTCAATCAGATTTACTCTGGTATGTCCTTGATCTGATAAATACACCTCGCACGTCAATCGAAACTACTCGGGTATCTCCGTGATCCTAAAAATACATCTCGTACGTCAATCGGAACTACTCGGGTATGTCCGTGATCCGAGAAATACACCTCGTATGTCAATCAGAACTACTCGGGTATGTCCGTGATCCGAGAAATACACCTCGTACGTTAATCGGAACTACTCGTGTATGTCCGTAATCTGAGTAATAAATCTCGTACGTTAATCGGAACTACTCGGGTATGTCCGTAATCTGAGTAATACATCTCGTAGCCTGGGGTCCTGGCCCGTTCGTATACCGCGAACTAGGGCCAGGTGTCAGAGAAAGTTTACCAAACACAATAGTGTTCGGTTATGCCGAGGTTTTCCGAATGAAACAACATCGACTGCGCATGCGCGCCGATAAAGAGTCTGCAAGCTTATTCATGAGAAAATGCACCTATTTAGACACCCTACTTAGCGTTGGATCCTTTTGAGATGCGGTCGTGACTCCAGTTTTTATTGTATTTTATAGCGTTGTGTTTTGTAATGGAACACAAATGCATTACACCTCGCAAATCACCCAACCAGGGTTGTGTTTGTGACACAAGTATTGAAAAGTCAAGCTCTTTGCGTCGTGTTTTACCATATAACAAATCAGGAGTAGATCAAAGTAAACTTTATGGTGGAATTTCTGTAATAGATGGTGTCGTGTGCTTAAATTTGTTATAGAAAAGTGCTTAATATTGACAAGATAGTTACAGAATTAAGGAAAGTGTGTCAATCTTCCTAAGTTAGAGTTAAACGTGGTTTTAAAAGACGAGATATGACAATACAAGAATATATCTGGAAAATCGTTTGATAAGCAATATATGTTAGAATAGTATCAATTCTGATATCAAATTCTTGAGATCTAAATGTGTCCAAATCAGTTTATTTTTAGTTCATGCGTTCCCCCTCTTTTTGATGACTTCGTCAACTACAGGTTCTTATGTTAAATCAGACTTTCAAACAACACTTAATAAGCCTATTGCGATAATGTTTAATACTATTTATAATTGATTTTGTAGGCTTCATATGATTTTGTCAAAACGAAAAATAACTGTGTTTAATTTGTCGAGAAGCTTGGCTTTTTATTATAATTTGGAAAAGAAAAATCACGTTCTTTTTTCCTTGTTTGTTATTTAACTTATGACTGCATAAAGGGAATAAATACAGATGCCGTTTCGTTGATATACCAAAACTCTTGTTTGTGGGATTCTTATCTTTATTGCCTGTTAATTGAATTCGTGATTGTTTAACCAGAGATAAGTGAAACCCTTTACCCTTTCCGTTTATGTGTCGTTGAATTTGATTAAAAAGAAGGTGTTATGGGAAAGATAGAAGAAAATCCCATTTTTTTACATTTCTATGTGGTCTTTCTTTCTTCAAAATCTCCTATTAACACTTCACAAGCCTCAAATTTAAGCATCGAAGGATTTAAGATGATATGTAATATTGATTGGTGGAGATATATGTTTCCAATTTGTTCCATTCAATATGTTTTGTGTGATTTAAAACTCATTTGAATATATGAACAATATTTTTGATAGAATTCATTCAGATAGAACTACTTAAGTAAAAAGTTTGAATCTTTTACAAAAGATATCAATTTAATCTGATATTTTGAATCCCAACATTTAAATCCAACAATAAATTAATAGAAAAATGAAATGAAATGAACAAAATCCATTTAAGTGCAATTAATTTATAAAAAATGGAGTATTGTATGAAAATTGTAAAATGTAAAGGCTACCCTGATTAAGGGATGGAAAAGGGTAAAAAATGATAAGGGTAAAAAAGGGTAAATGCACAATTCAAACGCCATCATTTCATATGAGACGAGTGGCAATCCGTTAGCCAATCAGAAGCGACAATTCATTCTCTGACACCTGGCCCTAATGCGGGTTAGCATGAGCCAGGACCCCAGGCTATACATCTCGTACATCAATCGGAACTACTCGGGTATGTCCGTGATCTGAGTAATAAATATCGTTCGTTAATCGGAACTACTCGGGTATGTCCGTGATCTGAAAAATACACATCGTACGTAAAAGTAGGGTTACAATGGTTGAATCGTCCCCGGCTAATAACACATTTCCCATATTCATCAACGTTGAGTAGTTTAATGTATATGGATGTATTGAACAGCATTTTGAATTATTTTTGATCGGTACCTCATACATGATAGTGAAATTAAAAGTTAACTGCTTCCCTAATAAAATTAAATGACTATTTATATTTTACAATTAAGGTCAATATTTGAAACCGAAATAACAATGAAAGAAGTATCGCCAGCAACAATATGACGGCTTCCATTTTACTTCAGAGGGTTTTCCATGTTCCTGGTACTTTTACAAAATTACTTCTTACTCATTGACTGATTTCCCAAATGAATACACTTATTCAGTTGTAAGAGACAATTAAAACATCCTCTCATGATATCATAACATTTTCCCCTGATTAACAACGATAATTTATGCAACTCGTTCTGTCATCGAATTGCTTCGGTCGTTTTCTTCGTTCGAGGTCCGGAACTATTCGGTTCAATGTGAATAGTTCCGGCCCTGACCGAGTTATACCGAGAACTTCCGAAGTTATCCAAAGTAATGTGTTTTAAAATGGCGGGCTAACAAACACGCCTGCCCAAATAGCCTGGGGTCCTGGCCCATGCTAACCCGCATTAGGGCCAGGTGTCAGAGAATGAATTGTCTCTTCTGATTGGCTAACGGATTGCCACTCGCCTTATTATGAAAAGATGGCGTTTGAATTGTGCATTTACCCTTTTTTACCCTTATCATTTTTACCCCTTTCCAACCCTTATTCAGCCTGGGTAGCATTTACCTTTTACAATTTTCATACAATACTCCATTTTTTATAAATTAATTGCACTTAAATGGATTTTGTTCATTTCATTTTATTTTTCTATTAATTTATTGTTTGATTTAAATATTGGGATTAAAAATATCAGATTAAATTGATATCTTTTGTAAAAGAATCAAACTTTTTACTTTAGTAGTTATCTCTGAATGAATTCTACCAAAACTATTGTTTATATATTCAAATGAGTTTTAAATCACACACAAAACATATTGAATGGAAACAAATTGGAAACAAATATCTTCACCAATCAATATTACATATCATCTTAAATCCTTCGATGCTTAAATTTGAGGCTTGTGAAGTGTTAATAGGAGATTTTGAAGAAAGAAAGACCACATAAAAATGTGAAAAAATTGGGATTTTCTTCTATCTTTCCCATAACATGTTCTTTTTAATCAAATCCAACGACACATAAAAGGAAGGGGTAAAGGGTTTCACGTATCTCTGGTTAAACAATCACGAATTCAATTAACAGGATATAAAGATAAGAATCCCACCGACAAGAGTTTTAGTATATCAACGGCATCTGTATTTATTCCCTTTATGCAGTTATAACTTAGATAACAAACAAGGAAAAAAGAACGTGATTTTTCTTTTCCAAATTATAATCAAAAGCCAAGCTTATCGACAAATTAAGCACCTTTATTTTTCGTTTTGACAAAATCATATGAAGCCTACAAAATCAATTATAATATGTATTAAACATTATCGCAATAGGCTTATTTAGTGTTGTTTGAAAGTCTGATTTAACATAAGAACCTGTAGTTGACGAAGTCATCAAAAAGGGGGGAAACGCATGAACTAAGAATAAACTGATTTGGACACATTTAGATCTCAAGAATTTGATATCAGAATTAATACTATTCTAACATATATTGCTTATCAAACGATTTTCCAGATATATTCTTGTCTCGTCATATCTCGTCTTTTAAAACCACGTTTAACTCTAACTTTGGAAGATTGACACGCCTTCCTTAATTCTGTAACTATCTTGTCAATATTAAGTACTTTTCTATAACAAATTTAAGCACACGACACCATCTATTACAGACATTCCACCATAAAGTTTACTTTGATCTACTCCGGATTTGTTATATGGTAAAACACGACGCAAAGAGCTTGACTTTTCAATACTTGTGTCACAAACACAACCCTGTTTGGGTGATTTGCGCGGTGTACTGCATTTGTGTTCCATTACAAAACACAACGCTTTAAAATACAATAAAAACCGGAGTCACTATTTCATCTCAAAAGGATCCAACGCTAAGTAGGGTGTCTAAATAGGTACAGTTTCCCATGAATAAGCTTGCAGACTCTTAATCGACGCGCATGCGCAGTCGATGTTGTTTCATTCGGAATACCTCGGCATAACCGAACACTATTGTGTTCGGTAAACTTTCTCTGACACCTGGCCCTAGTTCGCGGTATACGAACGGGCCAGGACCCCAGGCTACTGCCCAAACTCCTCACAGTGGTCTCCCTTTATGTGATTGATCACTGCCACCACAAATGCCACATGAGTGAGTATCTGCTCAGAAACGAAAATGGCGTTTAAAGATAGCGGTGACACCCAATAATCATTTGTGTTGTATTTATAAAGCAAACGGAATATTTTTCAATTTAACTGGTCTGAAATCAAAACAAAAGGATATGATTACTCAATTAACTAACATGTTTTATTTTTATCAAAACAAACAAACAAAATCTAACATCATTTAAATTCCATCCAAATTTGGATGGAAATCGTGTGGTTGTAGTTTTCGATACAGCGTAGCAAAGGGAACTTACTGCGAGAAGTTTGATTCACATAACGCAGACATACGCACGCATGCACATACATACAAGCATGTTCACACAGTATCCTTTCTTTTCCTTTTATCACAAGAAAAAGCATTATGGAATGAGGGCTAATGTGAACAACATGTTCTTCTGTTTAAGGCGGGACTATCGATAGCACAGTCCATGAGCTACTCGAGGGGTATGGCCTCAAGGAATTATACAAAGCAACGGGTGGACCGTGGGGTGGAATAGAAGTGGACAAGGCCTTCGAGCACATGCTGTCAACTCTAATTGGTGGCGAGGAGGTTTACAAAACATTCAAACGGGAATGTGCTGATGACCACCTGCTTATGATGTGGCGCTTCGAAATCACCAAAAGGAGTATCAATCCCACGGGTGAAACTAAAACCATTATTATACTGCCGATGTGTTACCGCACGCTTCTAGAAGGCACGGGGGGACATTTAAAGCAGAGGATCGCTGGGTCCGTCTACAAAGACGACATAAAGGTACAGCTTGATAAGATCATTTTGTCGGCTGGTTTGTCGAGATCGTTTTTCGAGGAAGTGGTGAAACGCGTCGTTGCGCATGTCACAGAGCTGTTGGGTAAACGGGAACTAGATGGCGTCGATACCTTGCTGATGGTTGGTGGGTTTTCCGAATCAAAGATGCTTCGCCATGCGCTGAAGGCAAGCCTTGACATTAACTTTCTGTTCCCGGATGACGGAGAACTTGCCATCGTTAAGGGGGCCGTGTTGTTCGGGTACCAGTCGCCCCACAAACATGAGCGAATCGCCAGGTACACGTATGGCGTAAAGACCGCCCGCCGCTTCCTAAGGGGCGTGCACGACGCGGCGAAGTGCAGGATATTCCTACTGAACGAATTTAACATGTGCGACAATCTTTTCCGAAAGTTCGTCGAAGAGGGAACCCTGCTTCGGTACGGTGAAGTCCATGGAGAACACGAATTCACGCCGGTCACGGAAACGTCACGAGGGGTCGACGTGTTCGTTTACGCATGCACGGACCGGTTCCCTGAATACGTGACGGACGAAGAGTGTGAGATGGTGAGTACAGTGAGGCTGAAGCTGCTCGACACGAAGGTTCGGTTAGAAGAAAGGATCATTACCATCGCCTTCTCGTTTAGTGGGACAGAAATCACCGTCACGGCCCGGGAAAAACTCTCGGAGAACAAAGTCCAGACCACCGTGGTTTTTCTGTGAAAAAAAAATAGAATGCTGGGGAATCTTCTGAAAATAGATTTTTGTGTCTTCTACACATTTGCTTAATTTTGTTGTGGAAAAATGCCTAAAGAAGCAAACAGGTCGGATCACAGGCCAGCCGCCAATTTACTTGGCGGCTGGCCTGGATCCAACCTGTTTGCATCAGCATGGGGTCGGTTCCAGCACTTTAATGGTTGTCCGTATTCATTTCAACTCATTTCAAGACTTTGAGACAAACGATTTAACATCCTGTTCAGGGGTCGATATCATCAGTAACGACAGAGGTTTGTGCAAAGCGCATCTGTCGAACACAACGATGATTTAATCGCTTGATTCAAGCAAT
This sequence comes from Cerastoderma edule, assembly GCA_947846245.1. NCBI lineage: Eukaryota > Metazoa > Mollusca > Bivalvia > Cardiida > Cardiidae > Cerastoderma > Cerastoderma edule. The sequence continues at coordinate 16,251,885 of OX401410.1, read as the reverse complement.
TGCATGTAGTTGTTTTTATCTGTGGTCGTTAAAAACTGCACAATTTCTCAATCAAAATGTGCCATTTTTAGGCTATCAATTATAATTAGAATATTGCACTATTTTTTATGAGTGATAGGAATCAAATATGTGGAATGCGATTGAATGAAAACAAGTCGTGATAGTGTGTTGTTACGACGTTGTCGATTTCACTGGCTGATTGGCGGAATGTCGATGGTTCTTCCCGTCTTGAACTACTCGGGTATTTCCGTGAGCTATGAAATACACCTCGGATATAAGTTTTGGGTTGCAAGTTTTAGGGTGAATCGGCCCGGCCGATAACACCTTTTCTAAGCGTGCACGTTAAGTAGTTCAGTGTGTATGGAAGTGTTGGACATCCTTTTAAATCATTTTTTATCGGTAACTCATACGAAATGGCGAAATTTCAAGTTGTGACATATATAGTTGTTTTTCTTTATCACATTAAACGACGTTTTATAATTCACTTTTAAGATATATTTTTGAAAACGAAAGTGAAGTGAAGTCATTCCGCGGGAAACGATTATGGCGTCATATTATTTCAGAGGTGTTTTCATTGGATAAACCCGATGCGTTCAGATTGTTATTGGATTTGATAGATCGGTGATCATAAATGTTGTTTTATTCGTAGAAGACATTTCATCTTAAAAGATTTTAATTTTAATCGGTGAAATAGTCTTTTAACACATGTGACTCTTCAGTGACAACCTTCGTAGCAAAACCAGGCAATTCGATGAAAAATATTCTGATAAGCCTTTAATGGTTTTTTGTATACTGCACTTGGTGGCAGTTTTACTAGCCAGTTGTATTTACCTTAGTCACCGCAGCAAAAACTTGACAAATGTTTTGTTATGAAAGATACATGTTTTGTGAATTGAATGTTTAGTAGTTAAACATTCTATCTAAACAAGAGACTTTCTGGCCTATGGTAAATTGCTTATCATTTAAATTTTGATTTTATGCTTATGGATTTTTTTATGATTGACATTCTTTGTATTTTGATATAAAGCCATGTTGTCTTTTTGTTTACCTCTATACATGTTTGTGAATATATAAGTTTTCTGTATATCGTTTTGTGTTTGTTATAATGATGACTTCCTCCTTTGTCACTTATTCAAGATAAAGTGTACGAAAAGAAATAACGGAGAATACATTAAGTCAGTAATGTGTGAAAGTAACTTAACATCGCTATTAACAGTTATTGAAAATGTACATTATCCTACGGAAGGTTTTTTCATTACCAAATTTTCCGAACCACTGAATTTGACAGAAGGCAGAAGCTATAGTACTGGTTTGTAAACTAACTCAGTTCATTTTCTTAACCCTTTCCCAAACAACAAATTTTCGCCTGTCCCAAATTGAAAGAGTTTGCAGACGACATTTCAAAAGGCGACGAAATTGGAAAATAATCTTCTGATACAGCAGAAAACATTGTGGGAAAAGGAAAAATTGCTCGTTACGACAACTTCTCCTTTTCCCACACTGTTTCCTATGGTCGTCTGCAACAAAGTGGTCAAATGTCGTTATTGGTTGGGAAAGGGTTAACATGTGAAGATACCATGTACGTTTGCATTCAGATCAATTGCATGAATACTGGAACTCGGTTTGGGTCAAACTATGTCAATATCCATTCACCACTATATACACAGCCCGGTTGAGATGGAATTGTACTCTTGGGTCTTTTATGGGGATACGCTTAAATTCAAGGTGTAAATAACCGAGAAAATAAGCCTTTCAAAGGTACAATCACATCCGATCTGTGGAAAACATGTGCACTTTCGTCCACTGATCAGTTATGCTGTCTATCTATGTATCCGCATGTTCTCTATAACAATGCATTAGGTGTCCTGATACAGTCAAACTTGTGTTAAGATGTCAGCCTATGGGACAGAGTAAATTGGCTGTTTAAGACCGGTTGGCTGCCCAACACAAATTGATGTATACCATAAATCTAACAATCGGACTTTCTGTAGTGGTTGTTTGAGGCAGGTTGGCTGCTTAAAAGGGCGGTTGCTTAATACAAGTTAGACTGTATGCATAAACGTTCTGAGAACGTTAAAAAGGGTGGTTGTTCTTCAGTATTCCTTTTGGAGATTGTTTTTTTCATCGTGGTTCTATGTGGATAATCATTTGTTACTATGATGACGCGTTTGTAAAGTGGTATGGATTTACTCAAATAGTCTTTTGGAGAACATTCGTTCTTCAGGGTTCCAGTATGTTTTGTTGGCAACTCATACATAACATTCAAATTACAAGTTGCGGTATATTTGTGTTTCCTTTATCAAATTAGATGAAGGTTTAGATATAACGTTTGACATTTTCATTTAAAAACGAACGTATAACGGAAGAAGCCCTGCAGTAAGCAATATGGCGGCTTCCATATTAAGTCAGAGGTGTTTTCATTGGACAAACCCGATGAGTTTGGATTGCAAGTTCATTCTAGGGAAGACCTTTGTTTCAAGTGTAACTTATAAGGTCCCCTAGGGACAGTTAGCAATAGGTGTACGACCATATGGTGATGGAAAAGGAACGATTCATTTTTTGTTCGATTGGTTTTGAGGACCGAAACAACCAAATGACCCGGAAGGATTGAGATCACGTGTTCTGCATATATCGGTTTATTCTCCGGCACGGTGATCGAAATCCCTGTGGAATTGGAACTAATCACATTTAGTCCGCGGAGATTGAAGTAAGTAATGGCGTACGTGTATTGCAGTTAACGTTGATTGACGTGATTTAGAGCAGCAGAACGAGAGAGAAAAAAAAACCGCAATGTTATGCATAACCAGTAAACGAGAGAAATTAGTTACCAACATCCTATTTGTCAGTTTTGCGCCAAACAAAACACCAAACTAAATCTTGTTTAACCCTTCACCAAACGCAAATTTTCGACTGTCCCAAATTGGAAAAGTTTGCAGACGACATTTCAAAATGTGATGAAATTGGAAAATAATCTTTTTATAAGAAAGAAAACATCGGGGAAAAAGGTGAAAGAGCAATTTCTACTTTTCCCACAATGTGTTCCAGAGTCGCATTCAACAGAGTGGTTAAATGTTGTTATTGTTTGGCAATGGGTTAAAGGCGGCAATTCCACCTATGTGTTGTTGAGTCTTACGCTCATCGGGCTCTACTTTGTATCATTGCTATGGTCTGACATCACATTCTTCTCGATTGCAGAATTCATACTATAAAGTTTTGTCTTTTTAGGTTAAACGCCGTTTACAGTATTTGATTCAGATATATTGTGGCTATAGCTTGTTTCCGAAGCTTCACATGTGATTCATCAAATCTGTCTAAAGGACTCTCAACAGCAAAATAGCTACCTGATATATTTAGTCACAAAGTCTTTTCCCCCCCATGGCAGGGCGCGGGGTTAGAAATTGTCCTGCCACTGCGCTGCTGAGTGGTAGAACCCCACCAAGTGCCTGCCCGATTGCCGTGGGCTGCGACTCGTGTCGCCTGATGCAGGGATCCTGGTGGTTGAGAGAATCCAGGGTTAGGCTAGTTAATACCCTGTTTTTTCAATACACCACTTTGGCCTGAATTTGGGCTAAACGAGAGGTCAGGAAGGCCCGACCTGATCAATCGGCTGATCATGCCTTGTCATGGGCAACTTTATATTTTTCATCAATCTTCCACCAATACGACAGATTTTCAAATTTATTTGAAACTTCTTTACCTTTTGTACCCCGTGACGGTGGCCCCTTGGTCAATCAGATGAAAGATTTGGTGTTTGATTGACATTCTGTACCATCCCAAATTTATGTCGCTTGCTTGAAATGACATCTTTTGGGACACATTTGTCCAGTCTAGCCCTTTCACCCTGAGTATACCATCCTTGTAACCCTGACTTGATCTGCGATGGGTTTCCCCAGACTAAGTCCCCTTGTTGGGCTCCATGGTGGGCGGGGACCAAGGATGGTGAACTTTTTAAATTAATATGGAATCCCATAAAAAAGCTGCCAAGCGTACCCTTTCTGACAGTGATTCAGAGGCAGAATCTTCTCCGTCACCACTAAATTTTCCACGATTTATTGTGGTTGAAGCAGAAGATTCAGTCAAACCAATTACTCACACATCACCATTTGTTATCGAGAAAACAATCAAAAGTATTCTCGGTACACCAAAATCAGTCAAAAAACTAAAAAACAACACGATCCTCATTGAATGCTTTACAAAGCAACAAACCACCAACATACTCAAACATAAAACACTATTCAAACAAGCAGTCAAAGTATACCCACATCCATCACTCAACTCTGTAAGGGAGTCATCCGTTGCAAGGACCTCCATTACTGCTCCTCTCTTGAAGACATCAAGGACAACTTGAAGCTACAGTCGGTTACTGATATCAGACGCATCAGTGTCAAAAGAGATGGAGTGTTGAAAAACACTAACACATACATAATCACTTTCTCATGTCCCACAGTTCCACCTACACTTAAAATTGGATTTGAATCCTTAAAAGTAGACACATACATTCCTAACCCTCTTCGTTGTTTCAAATGTCAACGATTTGGTCACCACACCAAAAAATGCACCAACACACCAGTCTGTGCTAAATGCGCATTTGTAGGCGCAGATCACAGCACTGAACACTGCACCGCACCTGCATGCTGTTTCAACTGCAAGTCTGGTCACATTGCCTATGCGAAGGAGTGTCAAACTTGGAAAGATGAGAAGGATATCCTGACCATCAAGTACAAGGAAGGCATTTCCTTTGCAGAAGCACGCAAACTTGTCTTGCAACAAAAGCAAGACAAGGAAAGGCTTGTCAGTGGCAACAGCTACTCAGCAGTAGCCTCCCTGAAGCAAGACTGCCATACCTGCGATCTTCTCCTCAAACTTCTTTTGGGGAAGTTTCCAGAAATGGCAGAGGAGCTGAAGCGCAAGGTCCCAGCACCACTTCTAGCATCATACAACCATCTGCTGCACCAAAACCTGCAACTGCACCCAAACCATCTACTTCTGCACCCAAACCTCAATCAGCACCAAAACCTTCTACTGCCACACCAAAACCTGCAACTACACCAAAAGATACTTCTGCACCAACACCTGCATCAACAACTAAAGCTAAACAACCTGCCTCTGAATCAAAGTCTAAACAACAACAAAAATCTATTTCTTCTTCCAATGGTCCATCTTCTGGATCAAAGGCAAACCCTTCTCTTTCTAAGAAAGAAAGGAAAAACCTTCAAAAACATAAATCTCTTTGTTCAAATGATGAACAATCAGGTGCTGCGACAAGTTCTGTCGCAAGAACCCCCATTGCAACTTCTAACAATTTTGAAGTTCTGGATGCAATGGACACTGAAGAGGTCCTTGAAGGCGACTCTTCAGATGTCGAGCAGTCCATATGGGGTGGTTCTTTGGATGATTGGGGTAAAAAACCAAATACCAAGGACCCCAAGTCACCTGCTTCTTAACTTTTTAATCTGCTGCAATGAATTATAGAATGCTTTTTTATACTTTTTTAATTTTACTTTTTAGCGCAATGGCTAATCCAATTATCCAATGGAACTGTCGAGGTCTGAAGGCCAACTTTGATGAGTTGTCACTTCTGATTGATAATCACAAACCTGCTGCACTTTGTCTTCAAGAGACATTCTTGAAAGAGGATGACACTATCTCCCTCAAATTTCATTCTATCTATAACAAGATTTACACTGAAGGCAATAAAGCCCAAGGTGTAGTATCTGTCATTGTTAATAATAGTGTTCCTCACAAGCACATACAGCTTGATACTTCCCTTCAAGCTGTAGCTGTGAGATTATCTTTACATAACACTATTACCCTGTGCTCTTTGTATCTTCCACCAAATAAACCTATACACCAAGGTAGTCTTGATGATTTGATATCTCAACTACCTCAACCATTTGTACTTGTTGGTGATTTTAATGCACATAACACCATATGGGGTTGTACAGATACGAACCGCCGTGGTGATCAAATAGAGAATTTTATGTCTGTAAATTCTCTTCCGTTCCTGAACGATCCAAGTGCAAAAACATATTTGCATCCAGCTTCAGGATCATATTCTTCTATTGACCTTTCTTTTTGCATTCCAGTACTTCTCCCTGATTTTTCATGTAGATGTTTAGAAGACACTTGTGGAAGTGATCACTTCCCTATTATTTTAAATGAAAATAAACCCTCAGTCCTTGATCGTCCTCAAAAATGGAAGTTGTCCAAAGCAAACTGGAGTAAATCCCAGATGCTTTGTGAACAGAATATTGTTCACCATGCATTTGAGGACTGTGAGGACCCTTCCTTTCTTTTTTCTTCTTTATTGTTTGATGCAGCCAAACAGTCTATACCTCAGACCTCGACAAATCCCAAACGTCCAGATAAACCTTGGTACACATCTGAATGTAAGGAAGCCGTTAGGGAACGAAAGTCCTCTCTCAGAAAATTTAACCTGAGACCAACACAAGAAAACCTTAACGACTTTCGTATCCGCCGTGCAAAGGCAAGATGCACAATAAAAACAAGTAAGCGCAAGTCCTGGAGAGATTATGTTTCTAGACTTAATAGTCGCACCTCAACCAAAAAGACTTGGGACATGATTCGTAAAATGAATGGCAAAGGTCCATCTCATATTAGTCACCTCACTTCAAACAACCAAGAAATAGATAACCCTCAGGACATAGCAGATACCTTGGCAGAGACTTTCTCGATGAAATCCTCTGCTGAGAACTACTCAAAAAAAATTCAGACCTTTGAAACAAGAGCGGAGAAAACAAAGCTCAGGTCAGGACCAAATTCACTATCAATTCCTCAAGCACTTACCACATTCATCCCTTTCTATTTTACTCGATATTTTTAATAATGTTTGGCAGACTGGTGAATTTCCATCCAGCTGGCGAGAGGCTTTGGTCATTCCAATTGCAAAACCAGGAAAGGATGCAAAAGATCCAAACAGCTACTGACCGATTGCCTTGACAAGTTGCATCTTTAAAACTCTTGAACGGATGGTTAACGATAGGCTTGTTTGGTTTCTTGAATCGAACAACCTTATTGTATCTGTTCAAAGTGGCTTCCGCCGACAACGAAGTACGTTAGACCATCTTGTTCGGTTCGAAACGTATCTTCGAGAAGCTTTAATTAAAAAGCAGCATGTAGTGTCTGTATTTTTTGACTTGGAAAGTGCATATGATACCACTTGGAAACATACTTAAAGATTTACACGATTTTGGCCTCAGAGGCCGCCTTCCTATATTCATTGCAGCATTCCTGGATGAACGGCTCTTCCGCGTTCGTGTTGGGAACACCTTGTCAGGGGCTCGCGAGCAGGAAATGGGGGTTCCCCAGGGATGTATTTTGTCTGTTACACTTTTTGGCATTAAGATAAATAGCATTGTTAAAGCTATAAACCCTGGAGTGGACTGCACCCTTTATGTACACGACTTTGTTATTTGTTTCTGTTCCAGAAACATGGATATTATTGAACGCCAACTACAGCAATGCCTTAATAAATTACAAATATGGTCAGATGAAAATGGGTTCAAGTTTTCCAAAACGAAAACCAAATGTATGCATTTTTGCAATCTTCGTGGATTGCATCCAGACCCCGATCTGACTCTAGGCAATACTAAACTAGAAGTTGTGCCGGAGTTCAAATTTCTTGGAGTCATTTTTGACAAAAAGCTTTCTTTCTTACCTCATATTAAATCTCTTAAAAAGAAATGCCAAAAAGCAATGAACATTCTTAGAGTTATTGCACACTCAGATTGGGGAGCCGATAAGAAGGTCCTGCTAAGGCTGTATCGATCCCTTATTCGGTCGAAACTTGACTATGGATCTATAGTGTATGGATCAGCCCGTAAATCCTATCTCCAGCTGCTAGATCCAATACAAAACCAATGTTTAAGGCTTGCCCTAGGCGCCTTTAGAACATCTCCTGTTAACAGCCTCTATGCAGAAGCTAATGAACCTTCTCTATATTACAGAAGGGAAAAACTATCTCTTCAATACTTTTCAAAATTGAAATCCAATCCTTTTAACCCTACTCATCGAGTAGTTTTTAGCCCCCAATACAAACGCCTTTTTCAACAGAAACCAAATGTTATTGCCCCATTTGGTATTCGCATGGAGCCCATTATAGATAATGTTGGGGTAGACACTGATTCCATAGCCCAGTACAAGTTATCTGACATACCTCCATGGACACGGGACACAGCAAACTTTTTATTTGATCTTACCTCTGATAAGAAATCAGAAACAGATAGAGCTATCTTTCACAGTAAGTATAGAGAGATAAAAGAACAATATTCTTCCTACAAACCTATATACACTGATGGATCCAAGGACGGTGATTTCGTTGCAGCTGCAGCTGTATATGGAGAAAGGGTTAAGAAATGCCGCCTTCCAGACAAGTCTTCTATCTTCTCTGCAGAGATAAGGGCTATTGATCTAGCCCTTAACCTGGTTGAAAATGCAAATTCCACCCGATTTATTATATTTTCTGATTCTCTATCAGTACTGCAAGCCTTATCAAATCAAAAGTTGGAGAACCCTTTGGTATGCCAAATTATTCAAAGGATCTCTCATATTTTGTCTTCAAACAGACTTGTGTTCTGTTGGCTTCCAAGCCACACTGGTATCATGGGTAATGAACATGCGGATAGATCCGATAAATCAGCTCTTAACCTTCCCATTTCAGATTTTAAAGTACCATACACCGATTTTAAACCTTCCATTTTAACTTACATCACATCCATCTGGCAATCAAAATGGAATGCTGATGTTTTTAATAAATTGCATTCAATTAAGCCTACCCTCGGAGAATGGTACCCTTCTTACAGGTCCGTACGAAGAGAGGAAGTTACAATTGCACGAATCCGAATTGGTCATTCACACATTACACACTCCTGGCTCTTGGCTAAGGAAGATGCACCTGAATGCATTCCATGCAATGCACCCTTTACCATCAAACATGTATTGCTAGATTGCATTGATTTTCAAAGAATTCGTGCAAGATATTTCAATGTCAACACTATTTATGAGCTTTTTGACACTGTCAGGATTGAATTAATTCTTTCCTTTCTCAAAGAGATTGGAGTTTACAATAGATTGTGATTCCTTACACATTCTAAATATATATACATTTATCAATATCATTTTTTCATCACACACTATTTATTTCATATCACACATTCATTACAAACAATCTATCAACAATCATTAATTTTTTACAAATCTTATATCTACTTTTGTTTAGCAATTACAAATTCTTATTTATTTTTTCTTTAAACAAATACATTTTAACCTGTTAATATTTTTAATATCCATTCATCCACATCATCATAATGCGCGCTAAATGACCTTAGCTGTCGATGCGCCTTAAAACGCCATTCATTCATTCATTCACAAAGTCTTTTGACCTAATTAGAATGAACAATCACATAACATTTCCTTTCATATATTTAGATTAGATTAGATTAGATTAGATTAGAGTCATTAACTGACACAGGTCCCATATGGGTCCTCTTCGTCAGTGCCGTACCAACATCTTTCAGTTCAGGAAACGGCTTTCCTGGATGCACCAGTACTTGGCTAGGGCTTTGAAGTGACTTGCCAAAAGGCAGGTATTTGACACGGTTTGTTCGGCTAAATTTTCCAAATGCTCCAATATCTACAAGGGCACCAACAATTTCCAAGCCAAGACAAAAACGTTAACACTAGAAACAATGGCGATCAAAAGAAGAAAACAAAATCAGACAGACCACTGTCGTAAATCGGTTAATTAGAGGTTCCGAGAGACTGCGATTACATTGATTGCCAAAACATCAACGCTGTTGTGCCATTATCTTCACAAATTGCTTTTAATTTCGAACGTAATATGTGAAAACGAAAGTTAAAGTGAATGTTTCTTTTAGTACTTATTCAAACTTGTTGAAAAAATACCGTTTACGACAAGTCTCCTGTTCCGTATAATTCCCTCTTTATTTCAACCTAGCGTACTTGCGTTATTGTTTCTAACGCCAACCAGATGATATATATATATATATATACTTAAAATATATATATATAGTATATTTCCAACCTTAAAAATATATACATTAGGGCGAACTTATTTTAAGGCGACCAAAACCTGGTCGCCTTAAGTTTTAATTGTAAATAATTACTAAGTAAGATGTTTCACACCCCTGAAACTTATCAAAGATAAAGATGACATACACGTCATTGCAAACTGAAAGTTTGGTTGACTTTTAATGGTTATCATGGAAAATATAGGTCATTAAAAAATGAGGGCCTATACATCGGCTCCATAAAAGTTTCACTTACGGGCATCATTTATAAAACGTTTAATTGTTTTAAAACCTGTCGACAGAATTACTCTCTTTTATCTAAAATGAATCTATTTAACGTTAGCAACACATATATTCATCGGAATTATTTTTTTACTTCCTATGTCACGAGTTATAACTCACAATTTTTCTATACCTATACATTTTTAAGAATATACGTTCGTATTTATGTATGCAACAACAAAACTGCTAAGCGCTCCGATATTGTTGGTCTATAACTTATAATTGAAATGCATGTTTTAATTAAATTGTGTATGGTTCAGTTTTACAAATATTTCTATTGGTTTTAATTATCAATTTTGCTATTTGTGCCTTATCTATCTATAGTTTCTCCATTTATGTTTTGATAGATAAAATGAACGTGCTGGGAGCCTCCCCGTGTTTTCTTTACAATGGTTTTGTATGTATTATTTCATTATTGTGTATTGGTATTGGTATTTAAAACCAACGTCCTACGACAGCCTCTTGCATATAAACCCATAAGCATAGCCCTTCAAACAAAGATGCCATAAGTGGTACTTTTAACGGTATCGGATACCAGAATAAGACACTTAGACTTGCTGCGATTCCGCACATCCAGCAAAACATAGGTGTCTCATCATTGCAAGGCGGTGCATCATGTCATTTAACCTTCAAACAGTTGATATACTGCACATCAACATGCTAAATGCCGTAAATGGTAAGCCATGGCTACCTAATGTCGACCAGACAGTGAACGTATAGGACGAACTCGAGCGTAGAATGCAAAGCAGAATAACGCATCGACAAGCTTTCGTCCGAACAAACCAACGGTGGTCATGTGTGCTTTTCATTATTTTCGTGAATTCCAACAAACACGTATTCCATCATTTAAGATTTATCTGAAAGGAACGTCATTCGAGCAAAAATTGGTTGTAATGATTACTGCGATATGTTCTTTGACTGTCAAAAATAAATCATGATTAAAGAAACTCTCTCAGAGATGGAGATCTTATTTTCTTTTTAAATGAATCGTCTTTTACCGTAAAAAGAACAACACAGATGTCTGAATAACATGGAACTAGATTATCGACAGCTACCCAACACTGATCGTAACTATACAAAGAAGATCTAGAAGATCAGAATCGCAGGCATCGTTTAAACGGGTTAATTTTGGAACCAACGTCTAATCTTAGAATAAGAGGTGGTAATTTTGATACACCATTGTCACGTGGGTCTTCGGAAAAAAATACGTTTTCAACGCATGCACATGGATGCAAATTCATTTCCATCAAACAAAAATGGGTCGAGTGAGGAGGAAAATAATCAGCATAAATATTAAAAAATTGTAGATCTTCCTTAATTAGATTATAATCATAGTTTTCAGTTTAACCTCATCGTCTAGGCATTTGCCATTCGGTGAGCAAGTAAACAAATTGATACATAGGATGTTAGGATATATCTACGCTGAAGATTAAGAAGAGGTATTTTCAGGATAACAAAATTAAAGATTCAAAGGAACAAATGCCCTATTAAAGTCAAGTTACTTATCATAAAAAGTATTCGTGGATTGAAAATTTCCATGTGAAAATTAAAGATTAAAGGGAGGTAATTAATATGAAACATACATTTAGCTGTCACTAAAGCAAAGTGCGCAGACAGAGAATTCCTCCGTTTTTTAACAAACGGCTTTCCAAAGAAGAACAGACAGGTGCGACGGCGCACTTCATGTTCAATAACGAAATAACCAGATTTTTGTACTTTGTAAGTAAAGAAATTGAAAATGGTCTTTGGTAAAGTGACAAGGATTGTGAATAAAAAAATGACGATTATTGCTCCAAATACACACATCTCTGAGAAAGTATCTTTAAAAGGAAATTACAGCACCTAAATAAATGCTCGGGCAACAATAAGTTTTTTTTTGTTTTTGGTATAGGGTTTAATGTGTGTTGAATTTTTCAGTTGTATAGCAACTTTTCTTTTTTTTTGATTGACCGGTATTAGGTTAAGTCTAAGCAGTGTCTTACTTTTTTTATTTAAATTCATTCAATGTAATCATTGTTGATATTTTCCTCTAAAATCTCCGAACAGTGGTACATGTCGTATATGATATATATATATATATAAAGAAAGAAAACCTATTGTAACGGTCACACCATCACGGATGTTTTCAGATACTTGTTTTCTTCAAAGCGGCTAGGACAAGTTGCTTGCTAGAATCTCCATTAATCTTGCTTAATGCTACGTACACTGACATACTTGCCGCGCGTTAAAGAATCGTCTCCTAAACATTCTCGCTAATTAAGGTGGAATACCCACAAAACAGCCATTTTGAAACGCATTCTTTCACTGGATTACTTCGGTGGTTCTCGGTATACATCGGTTGGAGCCGTGACAATTCGGTGTAAACCGAATACTTCCGGCCCCTACCGATTTACACCGACCGCAGTAAACCGACGAAGTAAATAGATTCAAAATCGCGGATTATCGGTATTCAACCTTAAGTACAACGCAGATCAACAACAACAACAACAACAACTGATCGGACTCCGTAGATCGTTCAATGCTGAATAGGATAGTATGTTTAACCTCCGGGTTCTTTAGAATCTGAATCATGGATCAAATGGAGCACGATTATGGTTTGTCACTTGAATGTATATTACTTGCGTACTGTTGGGCCTATGACCTTGTGTATCAATAAGTATCTATCCATCGCGCACAATAAGCGTAACCCCTTACTCCATAATAAACTTTCTTACACACATTCAGCAGGAGCATTAACCCTTAGAATGCTGGGTAATTTTCTAAAAATAGATTGCTATGTCGTCTGCTTTCAAAAACCTTAATAATCTGATTAATTTTGTTGAAGAAAGATACCCATAGTAGCAAACAGGTTAAAATCACAGGCCAGTCGTCAATTTACTTGGCGGCTGGCCCAGATCTAACCTGTTTACATAGGCATGAAGTCGGTTTTAGTGCTGTAAGGGTTAAAGACCACTGTAACAAGACAATAATTTACTCTCTAAAAGTAATGTATCTATGTGTTACAATAGCTCTCAGCCCACTAATAACGAGAATGGCATGCTATGATTGTCGTCTGCGGTTGCTTTGATTTTGGAAACCATATGTGGGAAGCGCAGGGTTAGTGCGCGGTTTCGTGTGCGGTGTGATGCGCGGTTTAGTGTGCGGTTTAGTGTGCGGTTCAATCGTATCTACTCGGCAATCCCCGTAACAAGTCGGTAGATATACCTCGTAGGCAATCGTATCTACTCGGCAATCCCCGTAACAAGTCGGTAGATATACCTCGTAGGCAGTACATGAATACACCAGAAATCCTGGGGTAATTCGCCTTATTTCCGGCGGATAACGCAAAATGCACACAGGCACTAAATATGTATCTAAATACACACAAATTGGTAATATATCACAATTGAATGTTTCTTTTACCCTTTTCATTAAAGATGATCATATCAACACATCTTTGTTTCATATTTTGTCAATCAGCTCTTTCCGGCAATCCCCGGCTTGTGACGGGGATTGCCGAGTTGATACGATTGGCCCTTCGTTGCTGACCTACTTTCAAAAATGGCTCCTCATTACCTCCGAGGTTATTTTAAGAAATGGCCGAGGTGTTCCGATTGACCTCGTAGGCAGTACATGAATACACCAGAAATCCTGGGGTAATTCGCCTTATTTCCGGCGGCTAACGCAAATTGCACACAGGCACTAAATATGTATTTAAATACACACAAATTGGTTATATATCACAATTGAATGTTTGTTTTTACCCTTTTCATTAAAGATGACCGTATCAACACATCTTTGATTCATATTTTGTCAATCGTATCTACTCGGCAATCCCCGGCTTGTGCCGGGGATTTCCGAGTAGATACGATTGCAAACGGACATGCCCTTCGTTGCTGACCTACTTTCAAAAATGGCTCCCCATTGCCTCCGAGGTTATTTTAAGAAATGGCCGAGGTGTTCCGAATGTGTGCGGTTAAGTGTGCGGCTTGGTTAAGGTCTAGTATGCGGACTCGGAATACGATTGCGGATTTAACACGCTGATCCCGAGCGTACAATAAGTCCATTGTGACACGGGCAGTTTTTGTGTGTGTAGAAAGACGCAATTACCGGTTTCACTTTAGGAGTGGCATAACGATTTTCCCCGAGAAGGCGTTTTTGCGGGGATCATCGCTATGTCTTCAGAATTGCCAATTAACGCCTGGTCACTTACAGGTTTTTTTTTCTATCTATCTCGCTCCAGATGATCTTGTGAACTGTTTAACCCTTTCCCAAACAATAACGACATTTGGCCACTTTGTTGCAGACGACTTTAGAAATCATTGTGGGAAAAGGAAAAATTGCTCGTAACGAGCAACTTTTCCGTTTCCCACAAGGTTTTCTGCATTATCTGAAGAATATTTTTCAATTTCATCACATTTTGAAATGCCGTCTCTTTCAATTTGGGACAGTCGAAAATTTGTTGTTTGGGAAAGGGTTAAGTATGGCTAGTCGTTTGAGATGCGAGAACAATTTACCTTTCCTTTTTTTGGGAAAATAGCTGATTCGATCCTGAGGTATATGAATATCAAATGTACAGTTGTACTTATTACGTCTGGTGTATGATTGGTCAATATCCAAAACTAGTTGAATATTGACCAATCATTAACCTTACTTTTTGTGGAGACATGCATGTGGGTTGATATCAAATGAATCGCCAAAGTAGTTAATCTTCTATTCTAATCTTTTTTTTTTTTTTTTTTTTTGCCTTTTCCTGTCGAGCTTGATTTTTATTTTTAAAACTAAACTAAAACGATTTTTAACTAATCTTCAATTTCATTATCGGTGTATATTTCGAACTCAGAACCTCTTTATTCCTAGTCAGTTACTTTACCGATAGAGTTGATGAAATTCGGGTGCCCCAAGAAAATCGTGACTGGTCAAATATTGAAAATAGCAAAGGACGACAAACAATGAGGAAAGTAAAGATACAACG
This sequence comes from Cerastoderma edule, assembly GCA_947846245.1. Taxonomy (NCBI): domain Eukaryota; kingdom Metazoa; phylum Mollusca; class Bivalvia; order Cardiida; family Cardiidae; genus Cerastoderma; species Cerastoderma edule. The sequence continues at coordinate 16,236,600 of OX401410.1, read as the reverse complement.
TCATGCTAATCGGTAGGAACATTGTAACAAATGGCCAGAGCAACTTATCCTTCTGTCAAAGTGGTTTCTGGAGATGCGACAAAGGACATGGTGAGGCTAAATTGAGTAAGTAACATCTCCATGACAGTATTTCATATGATGACCACAAACCTGTCAAGAAAACCCACACGTTATATCAAGAAAGCACAATATTATATAAGAATGTTCTGCCATAATTACTTAGAGCATGTCATTTGAAATCGATTATCATCCATGTTATGTTTAACAACCCGTCACATTTGGCTTACTAGTCACTGTAACATATAATAGCTCCATTAACAGTATTCGATATATCTAAAGTAATCAACGGTAGTTCAGGTGTAGCCAATATTTCTCCAACTGGATCACAGAAGACGCATGTGGACACACACATACACTTGGATATTGATAGAAAAAGACAACTTACATTTGAATGTTGATGGGATAAACATTTGAATATTGATATGATAAACACATAAAATTGAACAATAATATGATAAACACATATATTTTAATATTGATGGGATAAACACATACATTTGAATGTTGGTAGGTTTTAAACACATACATTTGAATATTGATATGTTTAACACATATATTTGAATATTGATAGGATAAACACATATATTTGAATATTGATCGGATAAACACACGCATTTGAATATTGATAAGATAAATATTTGAATATTGATATGATAAACACATGAAATTGATTATTGGTAGGATAAACACATACATTTGAATATTAATAGGATAAACACATACATTTGAATATTGATCGGATAAACACATACATTTGAATATTGATCGGATAAACACATACATTTGAATATTGATATGTTAGACACATACATTTGAATATTGATAGGATAAACACATACATTTGAATATTAATTTGATAAACACATACATTGAATATTGATAGGGTAAACACATACATTTGAATATTGATCGGATAAACATATACATTTGAAAATTGATAAACATATACAGCGCACTCACTGTTGCAATTCCTTTTGTCCAGACTCAATAGAATCAGTTGAGCTTTTATCCTTTTCACATAATGAAGCGTAAGAAATCTCGGTTTTTCCCGAATCATTGTATCTGCTAAGGATTTTTGAAGTATGAGCAGGCTGTTACACCACGGGACAATTTCTACTTTTAAAAAAAAAAGATTAACAACATTCCCTTTTATTTCAAGATTGGGCTAATCAATGTTGAAATGTAACACATCATTGGAATTGCCTCTCTGAGACACTTCCAATGACAAGTCACTATGCAATGTTGTATTTTCATATATTCTTAGATACTCTTCGTGCTTATCAGTTCTAAATTACGCAAATGTTTTTCTCAAGTGAAGCGGTTTCCTGATTCTTTGAATGATGGGTGTTCGCGAACAAGGGTTTTCGTGCAAAGCGTTTAAGCGAATTAGAGCCGATATGTATGCGACGTATCAGTCCTGGGTAATCCTACATCTCAATCATTCGGAACAATATTCCATTACTCTGTGTGGGAGAGTGGAGTGCAAGGGATCTTTAATCGAGTATGTAAAAACGGGAATACATGAATACCGAATAATGAGCAATAGCTAAAAGAGCTGTTTTGAATTACAAATAAGATTTTAAATCGGAATCTTATGCTAGTTAGGGACTATTGCTGACGTTTTTAGTTAGAATAACTTACAAAATAGTAGATATGATAATGTGCCCGCTTTAACAAGAGGTTTAGACAGCATTTCGCGTCTTTTATCTAATCAAAACAATGCGGAATTTTAGTTCCACCGACACAACGTTTCTTGTTTTCGAGACCATTTTGTCTTTTTTATGAAAATGGTTATTCTCTATACAGTAGATTCTCTATACATCGAAGTTCAACGGACCTCATAAAATGTTCGACATTGAGAGAGTTCGACTAATAGATGTCTTGTTTTGTGTTGGACGTGTTATTCGCTCTGCTATCTAAATTGTTTGATGTATTTTGAGTTGATTGCTAGCCGGATTATATGAGTGGTGGGAATTATTTGAAATAGTATCAAGGTATATGTCTTTTTGACAATGATCAGCGTTTGATGAAACTAATCCACTTAACTAAATGGGCAATATGTGATTTCTAGTCTTTTGCAGTAGATGCGTCAAATTGAGATATTATTGAATAAATTGTTAATATTGTATATTTTCTAGATGAATCCCGTTTACCTGAAGTATGGAGTTTACTTTTTGTGATCGCTTAGATTGAAACAGAATCAATAGCTGCGAGGCTTGGCATAGTCCTGTGAAGTGTGGGATAAAGTGAGTACTATAGGGTAAGTTTACATTTCTACATTATACATGCTTTCTATTTTCACTTTTATAATTAGTGTTTTTAATATTATAATCACTCAACTGTAATGTAACCTCATTCGGGGAAATCACTGGTTATGTATCAAAGAAGCAGAGTGGAGACTTATTTATGAAAGTTGTAAGAGTTTGTTTCACAATCGATGTAAGATAAATAAGTTTGAAATATAATGGTCGTCATCAATATCAAATTATCCATATTGTTTGTGTTATCATCATTGTTGTCATCGTCAGTATCATGATAACCACCATTATCATCAACATGATCCAAAAACCGATCGGATAAAATAAATAATTCGATTTTGTGTTTAATTCTAAGTAATGTAAATGAGAATATCAGCTGACCACAATTTTACCGGGAGTGTCTGAATTATTATGACAAAATGGTTTATTGCTCATTACGAACAATTCATGTACAAATATGCTGTACAATTCCCTCCATGTCCTCGTGGTTAGAATACGGAACTTATAATCACAACCTGTTATTCTTATCAAATAAATCGACTTAAAGGCCCATCTGGCTGGGTTCGATAATTATGTTATGATAATCAATGTGTTAAAATATTAACACATGCCACTACAATAAACGATATACTTGCTTACTTAACTAGAAACTTGCTTTTTTACTTACTTTACTAGCTTGCTTTTTACTTACTTTACTTGCTTACCTTTTTACTTACTTTACTTGCTTGCCTTTGTACTTACTTTACTTGCTTGCTTTTTACTTACTTTACTTGCTTACCTTTTTACTTACTTTACTTGCTTGCTTTTGTACTTACTTTACTTGCTTACCTTTTTACTTACTTTACTTGCTATCTTATTACATGGTTCTTCTCTATCTTGGTTCAAATCAGCGCAAGTTGAGCGATTTGGATTTTCATGAGGAGAATATTTCAGCATTAGACCCACCTACAGCTATGATAACACATACATTGTATATCGTTATATAATTGAAATACCGCTGACGCGATTAAAACCCCTTACAAGGCAATAGGTTTCCAAACCAATTCACACGCATTACTTGTACATATTATTGACAGAATGCAATTGTACTAATAATCCCTATGTAGCGTACCGATTATTTCACATGCCACGGTGCTTTTGACTAAGCCTATGTAATAGGCTGTATTCTGTGTAATAATTAGTCCGAATGATCCAGACGTAGATATTTCATTCTACACACAGTTACAGCTTGGATCATCCGAGTTATGCAATAGTAGGTTCATTTTAGTTTTTGACTTTGACGCATCCGATGATTACTAAAATAAGAAAGAAATACCTTAACCCATTACCAAACAATAACGACGTTTAACCACTTTGTTGCAGACAACTTAAGAAAACGTTGAGGGGAAAGTCTAAAATGCTCTTAACGAGCAATTTTTCCTTTTCCCACAATGTTTCTGCCCTATCAGAAGATTGTTTTTCCAATTTCATCACATTTTGAAATGTCGTCTGCAAACTCTTTCAATTTTGGACGGTCGGAAATTTGGCGTCTGGTAAAGGGTTAACTCGGATGTCCCAAGCTGTAACTGTGTGTATAAAGAAATAACTACGTCTGTATCATTTGGAATACCTTTCCAGCCATCGCTAGCATGCTCGAAGTGAAACACGTGCAATCGTAATGCCATCAGCCAATAATTGGTTATAAAAGATGTATAATGAATTCTTTATTTCATTCAAACGACTATATTATCAGATTCTTTGTTTGAAGCAGACAAAATTTATCTATAACGTTGTGACAAAATGAGATTTTGCTCGTGATGAGCAAATTCTCATTTCGTCACAGCATATTTGATTTTCGTTATTTAAGCGTTGTTTTCATTTCTATAATGTTATCAATATAGCATTTCGTTCTCACGATTGTCTTTTTAAGTCGTCTGCTGAAATATTATCTTAACAGGTTTTTATTTGGTGTCTCATGGCTTGTATATGACATTGGTCATATTACGCGCAAAAATCATACAGACTGTACACTAACCATAACCCTTTCCCAAACAATAACGACATTTGACCACTTTGTTGAAGACGACTATAGAAAACATTGTGGGAAAAGGAGAAATTGCTCGTAATGAGCAATTTTTCCTTTCCCCACAATGTTTTCTGCCCTATCAGAAGATTATTTTCCAATTTCATAACATTTTGAAATGTCGTCTGCAAACTCTTTCTATTTGGGACAGTCGAAGATTTGTTGTTTGGTAAAGGGTTAAACAATTGTTATACAAACCGACAGAAAAGGGCACAACAACGCAATAAAATACAAACTATTTAACAGGGAACGGGTTCCAAAACATAATCATGTTTGAGTCGGGCGAGAAGTTCTTAATAGACCTCTTTTCTTGCGTTTCTCAATTGCTATCGTAAAGAAGGTGTTGATAAACATTTATCATAAATTGATTGAATATTTTTCAAACATTCACACTCTATTCGGTGCTGTTTTGTAAATCGGGATTTAAATTTCCAATTTACGTTCAAACCCTCAGAATAAGTTACGACAGATCACAAATGAAATTCACTTTATGATTTCACCTTTTGCCATAGTGAATTCAAACGAAAATTGAATTGTGCCAAAGAGTGGTTCTAGGTCTTTTTATTACTGGTAATACATTGCAATTGCGGCTTACTAAATATTAACTTGATTAACTTGAGTGTTCAATCGCACCATTCAGTACATTCTCCCCTACAATAACATCCTTGAACGATCCTACACATGTGTCTGGGATTTGCTTTCGAGCATGCGTCGAGTAATGAAGCTACACTAATTAACATCTGAAAAACATCCATGCGTGCATCTCTATCGGAATCACAGCACACAGTTAAAGCGTTTAGAAGTTTGTTGAAGGATGTTTCCATTAAACCTTTACCAAACGCAAAATTCTGACTGTCCCAAATTGAAAGAGTTTGCAGACGACATTTCAAAATGTGATGCAATTGAAAAATTATCTTCTGATAGGGCAGAAAACATTGTGGGAAAAGGAGAAATTGCTCGTTAAGAGCAATTTCTTCTTTTGCCACAATGTTTTCCAGGGTCGTCTGCAACAAAGTGTTTATCGTTTGGTAATGTGTCAAGCGTTTAGGAGCTTGTTGAAGGATATTTCCATTAAACGTCCATTAAATGTCGTCTGTTTAGTTTTACCTTTGCAAGAATTCCAAATAAAGGGAAAATGTATGAGTTTTGGTATCGCGCTCATGTTTGAAAAACGGGAACCCTATGCTCAGCCAAACATACCTGCTTCTAAACTTCAATAAAATGGAGAATAAAGATTATGTTCTTTAACCCTGTTTGTGTGATGTCAATACGGTCAGATTGAATTGACTATTTCAGCTTAAGACCTATCGTATTTGTCACTCCAGTAGGTGTATGTGTTTCGTAGTCAATATTTTGCTACCCAAAGATCCCAATTTTTCCAAAATGTCATTTCCATTGTTTTAAGTTGTACTCAACATCTAAACAATAAAAAACATTAAGGGAAACCGCTGTTGCCATTGTTTTGAAGTATTCCCAGCGGGTTTTTTTCCCTTCTTTTTCTTTTTTTCTTTTTTTCCAAAATACAATGGAGGAAAGCCGTTAATACCATTGTTAGTAGGTCATTTCGACGTTAAGGATACCTAAACCAAAGGTAAAACCGGCTTTCCCATGTGGCTTTTTGGGAAATGGGATAGGATAATGTCTCGACAAAATGGTTTCATATAAAAATTCATATATTCTTCATTTAAGTCGCATCCATATACATATACATATTAAAACATTTACACAGCCTAAAAACATCAAAATATATGCATATGGCCATTCAACTTTGAATTGTGAGAGACTATCACAGTTATCAACACTAAAACATAAATTATAGATGAAACATCAACAACATAAAACCAAGATTGTGTTGCTTATTCTTTTGAAAGGCAAGGTTGAAAATAATCATAGATAGAAAAAGAAGTAAGGAGTCCATATAAGCACTCTCGCACCTTACTAAAATATTTTTTTAAGAAATCGAATAACTAATCGAAGAACTAATAAGCAGACCAGTCTTGTTATGCATAAAAAGGCTGAAAGTACGGAAAAAGAAGAAAGGCATTATTTACAGAGATAAAAGGAAAACGATCACTTTTGTGAAGGAGTTTTTGTCTTGTGCTGAAGCCTCGAGTTGGTCCAATCAGATATGAAAAGTGCCACCAATATATAACACTAGCTCTTATACGACCAACCCTTTACCAAACGAGCAAATGTTGGTCGTTTCGATTTGAAAGAACTGCCAGACGACAATTGAAACTGTGATATGTGAATGGTTTCATGCATTGTTGTATGGAATGTATCAATTGGAACACAACGAGCATGGCATACATTTGTCATCTCTCCTTTTTTTCCCATTCATGTGAAAAAAAAACGTCTGTAATTAGAAGCTCCAAATCCAGGGATATGTAAGAAATGGAAAAGTGTAAATACATCTGCGTTCTTTTTTTGTTCTTAGTACAGTTCGTATGAATAATTAAACATGTGCTAAGTTAGATGGAGCTAGATGACACCTACCGACCCTTTTCTTTAACCCTTTCCCAAATGCCAAGTGTTCGACTGTCCCAAATTGAAAGAGTTTGCAGACGACAATTCAAATTTTAATGAAATTGGGAAAAAAGTCTTCTGATAGGGCCGAAAACATTGTGGGTAAAGGAGAAATTGCTCGTTACGAGCAATTTCTTCTTTTTCCACAAAGTTTTCCAGAGTCGTCTGCAAAAAGTGGTTATATGTCGTTATTGTTTGGTAATGGGGTGATTTAAAGGCCGAGATCTGCACTGTTGTAGTGGTTCGTGTCGAGAGACTTGGAACAGGTTCGTCGCTGATTCAAATACCAATAATAATATCAGGGATTCGAGTGTTGGTGCTTCTTCTGCACTGAAGTGAGGTTTTCTTTAGCAAATAAAGCAGGTATTGTTGAAAAGATACATGTTTAAATTACACAAAAATGTTAAAGTTGTTTAATCAGACTCTTCTCTTTTATTTAATAAGAGCATGGGGTTTGAGAAGCGGTAGAGGATCGGGCCAGTGACATTGTAACTTTAGGGTTGTCAGGGTTTTACTTGTTCTTTTTTTTAATATTTTCTCTTAAACAAACTAATTGTCTGGTTCGTCAACAAATATAATTTCTTTTTTGCTGAGGATGACTTGCCTACTATCAAGACACATTCCTTTGTTTCAGAACTATTTGGCGAGGCGATAAGCTGTGACCTAACTTCAGGGAAACACTTCATCTGAGAGTCTCCAAGCATTTACTGATGTGTCGATAATCCCAATATAAGAAGCTTGCCCAAATGTGACAGAATACCTAAGGAAAAAGGCAAAGGCAATTGACAGGTAAAACTGTGCAATTCTTTTCATCAAATCTAGCATGATGCAGCGGATATTTCTTTTTTTACGAGACTGAAAACACTGCCGGAGAATCAATTAAAATGAACATCGATTTTATGCAGCTTTTTCCAAAACCTCCGCGAATATCATAAAACATGCAATGGGGCTAGTTTTTTTGTAAACGACGTAACTGAAAAAAGTTGCAACGAGGACTAATTTTTATCTATATCTCCTTGATTATTAGTACGTAGTACGGTCTCCCGACACGAGTCACAGTGGGACTACTTTTTGTAAACGACGACACTGAAAATAGTTCCACCGGGGACTACTTTTTATTTGGATCTCATCTGATACGAGTTAGCATGCGATGCAGACTTCCGACACGAAAATCGTGTCGACCAATCTACTCTTCTTAATCAAGCTTATAAAATATAAACGACTTTCACCACCCTGGGCGCTAGCTGTCCCCTTGCTCCATGATACCTACCTTATTTTTACGTGTTTGCCACAAAATATTAATCAAAGTACTGTAACATTATGTTTTGATACTTCACTTGACAATACGTGTATCCTCTTTAAACAATGGCTTCGACCAAATTTAACGAAGAACAATGCATTTTCCTTTTCGGCTCTATGGGGAAATGGGTTTAACCCTTTCCCAAACAATAACGAAATTTGACCAGTTTGTTGCAGACGACTCTAGAAAACATTGTGGGAAAAGGAGAAATTGCTCGTAACGAGCAATTTTTCCTTTTCCCACAATGTTTTCTGGCCTATCAAAAGATTATTTTCCAATTTCATCACATTTTGGAATGTCGTCTGCAAACTCTTTCAATTTGGGAAAATCAAAAATGTGTTGTTTGGGAAATTAGTTGAAAAGCTGACATCAGTCTGTCATTCTTAACGAGTGTCGCATTTTTCGTTCAACCATTCAATGGGTAGTATTTGTTTACACTGAATTAGAACCCTAGTATATAAATCAAAACCATGGATGCTGGACAATAATTTTCCCGCCAAGATCATTTAATCCTTTGTCATAATATTTAACAATACCATGTTCACCTGCCAAAAGCTCTAGTAAAAGGGTATTTTATTCTAAGGCATTTTTGAACTTTTTCAATTTGTAACTATTATTATCTGTTATATATTGTCCGTACTAAAAGCGAATATATGTAAGCTAAGTTTTTCTTTTATACCTTTGGTACTAATAGTCTGATGTAATGATCCCAGGCTACTGTTTATAAAAGAAAAAAACACCAAACTTTTGCAGGTTGAACCATGTGTCAATAAGCAAAAACGGGTTTATTTTCTATGGATCTTTCTATAGAATTCCTATCTAACTTTTGGATGGTATCTTACTGTGCGTGTGCTGTAATGATTTAATTAGTTATGTAAAATGCTATCTCGTTAAAAGATAAAAGATGGCAAGCTTTGACCGAGTTGTTTTTATTGATTAAATTATAAAAATCAGGCTAGTACTTTTTAAATTTTCTTACAATTTGTACGTGTATGTTACTTATATATATCTTTAGTTATGCCCTCCTATAACAACGGCATCAAAAGACAAAAAAATCTAATGTCATTAAAGAACTGTTTAGTTTTAATTTTTATTATTTCTTTTCATGATGTTTTGTTATTGTTGTTGTTGTTGTTGTTGATGTTTGTAACTTTTTTTCTTACAGTTTCAGAAATGGCGAGTCCAGAAACAGTCCCGATCGGTCTTTCACTAATCGGCTGCTCCCTTTTCGTCCAAGTTGTCTGCTTCACCCTGACGTGTTGTCTGTCAAAAAGACGCCATGGTGGACAAACCATCTCCATGCGCTCATGGCTATTTATAGCCTCCACGTTCGAACAGATGACGTCACTGATCTTCCACTTGCAGTTTCACTACACCATCTTCCCGATATTGAGCATCAAGTTGTGCATCATACTGCGGGTGGTCTCCTCCTTCTCCTCCACCTTCACGATGATGTGGATCGTTATGATTTCCGTGTTCTATCTCATCTCCACGCTTCATTCGGCCAAGCGAGTGTTCCGAAACTCTCACTTCCTCTCGCACTGCGTCACGTGGTCTTGGTCCGTGGTCGGATGCGCCATCTACGTCATCGTGACGTTTCTCACAGAAAATGGCGGACGGTCGTATCTTCGCGAGGGCTGCTGGACGAATATCGGAGATACGGTACATCTGTACTTCTCGCATGGATACGAGACGATTGGACTGGTTTGTCTTGTCGTCTGCACGGTCATAACGCGGTGCAGGATTTCCTCTCGCCTCCATTTTACGTGTAAACAATCAAAACTGCGTCGCTTGCCGGAGAACCACATCGAATATGATGTAAATATTGTGTTGGTCCTGTCCCTGCTCCTGTGTTTATATTACTGTGCGTTATTCTCACGACTGATTCTCTACTCGGCCGGATCCGACCTGTCTCTGATGGTCATTCATTCGGTCAAGGGATTCCTGGTTGCAACTTTCCTGTGCTTCCTAAACAAATACGTGATCGGTTTATTGAAGTGCGACCTCCCGGTCACAACAAACGAGTACCACTCACGGCGAAGTCAGGGATCACTTGTTTCCAACAGCAGTTTACGAACCATGAGGTCCAGTAATACAAGCAAGTTCGTCTTCGATTGACTCATTACCAACAGCAAACAGGCGACATCGCTTAGGGAAATCTGTGAAACCATCAAACTGTTTGAATATTCGGATGTTTGCTTGTATATGCACTTTTGTTTAAATTCTTGTTGAACTTGAAACTCTTCCTTAAATCATGTATTCCTCCCGCAAAAAGGGTATACATTCACACTTTATCAAATAGATTATTACAACAGTACTGCCCTTCATAATGGAATTCAAAATGTTCTTTTAGCATTTCATACAAGACAATGCGTCATACCTATGGGAAAAAAACTTGACCCCTGAAGCACACAGCTCACATCACTTATTTCATTTTTTTTTTTTTTTTACCTTTTTCTGGTCCAAATCTTCCTGCTTTCGATTGTTTGCCCTTAATTGCATACCAAAGAGATGTTTCCCTAAATCAACCTAAATTTGCAGAGCACTAATGAATCGCAAATGTAAGAAATATTTGGACACGTCAAAAGATATTGTAGATAAAACCCTTTTACCACCTCCTTTGTGTTATTATCGTTCTTTCGTCACAGATATTGAGCGTAGCGTAGCGGGAACTTATTTATTCTGGTAGAATTGAACCTTGTTCCAAATCCGTATTATTTATTTTCATAAATGAATGTTCATGCTTTTGTTTTGTAAAATTTTATGTCAATACGATATGTTTAAGATCTCTTTTGTATAATGGTTTCATCGTTCGTCCGCTGATTGATTGAAGACATATACGGTAGAGTACTATATGCCCCCAATCAGGCATTGCGACTGAACCACCTACACAGTCATTCGGAACACCTCGGCCATTTCTTAAAATAACCTCGGAGGTAGTATGGGGAGCCATTTTGAAAGTAGGTCATTGACGAAGGCAATCTGAACACATCGGGTTTATCAATTTCACAGCTCATGGAAATACCCGAGTAGTTCCGATTGTGACGAAGGGCATGTCCGTTTGCAATCGTATCTACTCGGCAATCCCCGACACAAGCCGGGGATTACCGAGAAGATACGATTGAGAAAATATGAAACAAAGATGTGTTGATATCATAATCTTTTATAAAAACATAAAAAAAACCATTCAATTGTGATATATAACCAATTTGTGTGTATTTACATAAATATATAGTGTCTGTGTGCATGTTGTAATCATGTGAGTTATCCGCCGGAAAACCCGAATTACCCCAGGCTTTCTGATGTATTCATGTACTGCTTACGAGGTATATCTACCAACTTGTGACGGGTATTGTCGAGTACATACGATTGCCTATACAGTTTGAATACCTGTCCGATAAATAGTTCGGTCATCTCTGCACGTTTGGTGAGCAATCTAACACCCGAAACACTGCGGAACTACTACACTTGCTAGATACGCTAGACACCTACCTCAAATTGACTCAAAAAAGCGCCCACGCATAAAAAAGATCCCCATTAGAAACCACCATGACAGAAAGAGAAATCGCTCATTGGAACATGTACCCTAAATTAAAAAATAGAAAAAAGTGTGCTTTCAAGAATATTTACGCTAAAATCAAAAATAAAATAACAGAGAAATCGCTTATAATAATATCTACCCTAATTTAAAAAATAAATTGTCATTTTCCACATTGTATAATTGTGTCTGTTGTTTATATTTGAACATATCCTGAACTCAGATATGAGGAAAAGGGTTGATAAAGCAATAATGGAGATCAACCAGAGCAAGTGTTGTCTTCGGATAACTGTTTTCAAAGGAAACATATCGCTTTTATTCGCTCGAAATTTGTAATTAGGTTAATTGGCCCTTGGGACCAATAATGCGAATATAGTTTAGATTGGCATCCCTCCTTGATCGTACTCGTTTTAATCAACACATCGGGTTTATCAAATGAAAACACCTCTGAAATAATAGGAATGACGCCATATTGGTTCCCAGCGGAATGACGTCACTTCACTTTTGTGTTTAAAAATAGATCTTAAATATGAAATCCAAAAAGTCGTTAAATTTGATTGAGGAAACAGCTTTACATGTCACAACCACAATTTTGCCATTTGGTATGAGTTACTGATGAAAAGATTATTTAAAAGGATGTCCAACCCTTCCATACACATTGAACTACTTAACTTGCACGCTTAGAAAATGTGTTAATTGGCGGATGCCGATTTACCCGAAAAATTGTAACACTACACTTATATCCGAGCATTCGGAACACCTCGGCCATTTCTTAAAATTCTTATATCTACCGACTTGTTACGGGGATTGCCGAGTAGATACGATTGATATCCGAGGTGTATTTCACAGCTCACGGAAATACCCGAGTAGTTCCGATTGCTGCATACGAGGTATATCTACCGACTTGTTACGAGGATTGCCGAGTAGATACGATTGCACAGTAACCAATCGGAACTACTCGGGTATTTCCGTGAGCTGTGAAATACACCTCGGATATAAGTGTAGGGTTACAATTTTTCGGGTAAATCGGCATCCGCCGAGTAACACATTTTCTAAGCGTGCACGTTAAGTAGTTCAATGTGTATGGAAGTGTTGGACATCCTGTTAAATCAATTTTTATCAGTAACTCATACCAAATGGCGAAACTGTTGTTCTGACATGTAAAGTTGGTTCCTCAACCAAATCTAACGACTTTTAAGATTTCACATTTAAGATCTATTTTTAAAAACGAAAGTAAAATGACGTCATTCTCGCGGGAAACAATATGGCGTCATCCCTATTATTTCAGAGGTGTTTTCATTGGATAAACCCGATGTGTTCAGATTGCACAGTAACCTGTTAACTCAATCGGAACTACTCGGGTATTTCCGTGAGCTGTGAAATACACTTTTCATTTGATAAACCCGATGTGTTCAGATTGCTGTTAACTGAGTCACTCTGTGGTATGAGGTAACAATCCCACGTTTAAGTATACCGGTTTCACTATGGACATTTTTTGGTTATTGGCTTTCATGAATAAGAACATGTTTTATTGATAGAAAGGGGATTTCTATAACGAACAATCGCCAGTAGAAAGATGATTATGATAAAACCCTGTTTTCCAAATTGCGCGACTTTGTCGAAATGCCTCGCAATGTTTTGTTTTGGGGTATTTTATTCAACTCATTTAGCCTACTCCTAAAGTATCTAGGTACCATTGTGACAAAAGAATGATATAAGGATTTCCATAAATCATACCAATTTCTATCAAATTTTCTTCAAAAAATATATTTTTAATATTATTTTTGTCGTCTGCTGTTGCTTTAGATTTGGACCATTAGGAAGTTTGTAAAAGATATAATACAGGGGAATAACTAACACAAAAACTTTTGATCGAAAAATAATAAGAAACTGCTCGATTATGATATTTTCCATAGGGACAAGTTGATCTTCTGACAGCCTTTCGATTGACTTAGTGAATAGATTACGATTCAAAAGTATTTATTGAGCAAAACGTTGAAGCAAAATAGACAAGTTAGTCAAATCTAATCGATAGCGCTACTACTACTTCTAAGTTGACACCGATGCGCCCAAAATGATCTTGACTACTGAGGTGTTGTTTCTAAACTGAAAATGTGGAAATAAACATTATAACATAATTCATTACTCTAAAAAGCTTTTTAATTGTTCAAATACGTAACTAAACATATAAGAGTACTAAAACGAAAATAAAACCTTACAAAAGATAAAAAAAGAAAAAAAAAGAATGCACGATCTCGGCAGGGATCGAACCTGCAATCTCCTGATTCGTAGTCAGGCGCCTTATCCATTGGGCCACGAGACCTTGGTAGTAAAAATTCATAGAATATATTCAATATTGTTTGCTAATTTGGGCATCAATTTAGACCTCTAGCCAATTTTATGAAGTATTAACATGTTTTAGCCATTGTAATGAGTATAGATTTTTATGAAACCCATAACGCGCCGTATTTTGTATTTCTCCATGACTTACCGGACATATGGATTCAGTGCATAAAACATACAAGAAAAGATAACTCTGAATAAAATCCAGAGTAGCCTGGGGTCCTGGCCCGTTCGTATACCGCGAACTAGGGCCAGGTGTCAGAGAAAGTTTACCGAACACAATAGTGTTCGGTTATGCCGAGGTATTCCGAATGAAACAACATCGACTGCGCATGCGCGTCGATTAAGAGTCTGCAAGCTTATTCATGGGAAACTGTACCTATTTAGACACCCTACTTAGCGTTGGATCCTTTTGAGATGAAATAGTGACTCCGGTTTTTATTGTATTTTAAAGCGTTGTGTTTTGTAATGGAACACAAATGCAGTACACCGCGCAAATCACCCAAACAGGGTTGTGTTTGTGACACAAGTATTGAAAAGTCAAGCTCTTTGCGTCGTGTTTTACCATATAACAAATCCGGAGTAGATCAAAGTAAACTTTATGGTGGAATGTCTGTAATAGATGGTGTCGTGTGCTTAAATTTGTTATAGAAAAGTACTTAATATTGACAAGATAGTTACAGAATTAAGGAAGGCGTGTCAATCTTCCAAAGTTAAAGTTAAACGTGGTTTTAAAAGACGAGATATGACGAGACAAGAATATATCTGGAAAATCGTTTGATAAGCAATATATGTTAGAATTGTATTAATTCTGATATCAAATTCTTGAGATCTAAATGTGTCCAAATCAGTTTATTCTTAGTTCATGCGTTTCCCCCCTTTTTGATGACTTCGTCAACTACAGGTTCTTATGTTAAATCAGACTTTCAAACAACACTAAATAAGCCTATTGCGATAATGTTTAATACATATTATAATTGATTTTGTAGGCTTCATATGATTTTGTCAAAACGAAAAATAAAGGTGCTTAATTTGTCGATAAGCTTGGCTTTTGATTATAATTTGGAAAAGAAAAATCACGTTCTTTTTTCCTTGTTTGTTATCTAAGTTATAACTGCATAAAGGGAATAAATACAGATGCCGTTGATATACTAAAACTCTTGTCGGTGGGATTCTTATCTTTATATCATGTTAATTGAATTCGTGATTGTTTAACCAGAGATACGTGAAACCCTTTACCCCTTCCTTTTATGTGTCGTTGGATTTGATTAAAAAGAACATGTTATGGGAAAGATAGAAGAAAATCCCAATTTTTTCACATTTTTATGTGGTCTTTCTTTCTTCAAAATCTCCTATTAACACTTCACAAGCCTCAAATTTAAGCATCGAAGGATTTAAGATGATATGTAATATTGATTGGTGAAGATATTTGTTTCCAATTTGTTTCCATTCAATATGTTTTGTGTGTGATTTAAAACTCATTTGAATATATAAACAATAGTTTTGGTAGAATTCATTCAGAGATAACTACTAAAGTAAAAAGTTTGATTCTTTTACAAAAGATATCAATTTAATCTGATATTTTTAATCCCAATATTTAAATCAAACAATAAATTAATAGAAAAATAAAATGAAATGAACAAAATCCATTTAAGTGCAATTAATTTATAAAAAATGGAGTATTGTATGAAAATTGTAAAAGGTAAATGCTACCCAGGCTGAATAAGGGTTGGAAAGGGGTAAAAATGATAAGGGTAAAAAAGGGTAAATGCACAATTCAAACGCCATCTTTTCATAATAAGGCGAGTGGCAATCCGTTAGCCAATCAGAAGAGACAATTCATTCTCTGACACCTGGCCCTAATGCGGGTTAGCATGGGCCAGGACCCCAGGCTAAATCCAGAGAGAATGTCAGTTCTAGGCTCGGTTTGATGCCTTAAAATAATGGATAACAACATCATTCTTATACGTTTATGATAGAAACAAACACTTCATAAACATAGAAACAAGTATAAACTGTTGAATTGTGAATACGGGATAATCAGTTATCAGAGGGAAATTAAACCAGTTACTTGTATTTATTTATTTTCTGCTTCGACACAAGCTGACATATCCACCTTTAATTAAGTGGTCTATTTATAGCACATCGAAGATATTTAAAGCATATGCCCATACATGTAGAACCAGGAAGTTAAGTTACGTAAATTCCACAGCGTGTATCTTTAGATCTTTACGTATTGGAGATAGAAGAAGGTATGTATTCATGTCCGTTTGTGATTGAATCTTGGGATCAATAGTAGTTTATCAAACGTGTTTCAAACTGAGCTCTTTAACGTTTAAAATCAAGACAGTCTAAGTGTAGGCAGAGACCTAATAAGTTTATTAGGTCTTTAATTGGTGTAGGCTACTTGTGTAAGTAGAGATCTCTGCAGTTCAAGTCAAGATACGGTTCATATTTTGCATGCATTTATTTCACGTTGAGTGGATCGTATATCGTGTTTATCTTTTGCCAGAGAACTAATAAACATTAGGACTGATTTTTCCTAACAAGAACGCCATTTGATTGGTTTGTTGCGGACGACTCTGAAAAACATTGTGGGAAAAGGAGAAATTGCTCTTAACGAGCAATTACTCCTTTTTTCACAATGTTTTCTGCCCTATCAGTAGTCCGAATGATCCAGACGTAGATATTTCACTCTGTCACGCAGTTACAGCTTGGATCATCCGAGTTACCCTATCAGAAGATTCTTTTGCAATTCCATCACGTTTAGAAATGTCGTCTGCAACTCTTTCAATTTGGGACAGTCAAAAATTTGGTGTGTGGTAAAGGATTTCAGTGTTAAGTCGAGGTCGCCGTGCAAAAAGAACA
Source organism: Cerastoderma edule (assembly GCA_947846245.1). Taxonomy (NCBI): domain Eukaryota; kingdom Metazoa; phylum Mollusca; class Bivalvia; order Cardiida; family Cardiidae; genus Cerastoderma; species Cerastoderma edule. The sequence continues at coordinate 16,219,645 of OX401410.1, read as the reverse complement.
AATTGCTCATTATGATTATACAAAATTCAAATCGTTGTTGAAGTGGTTGTCACGAGTCTCCTGTCGCTCTGGACTTGCAACGATCACTCATTAATTACGTGATGGAATGGGTGGATAAATGGTTATTTGAAGGGGGTTTCAGGCATTTTCGCTTGTTCTTACATTCTGCTTTAGGATGATCCAGATCAGAGACATATATATCATGTTATATATGTCTCTGTCCAGATGTATTATGTTTTATACGTTATGGGCTGGAAGCCTGAATATACTGGATAAACCATTGATTTGAATTGAAAAAAGACATAAGGTCTAGCTAGATTGTTGTACTATGCATTAAATTTAAGCTTAGGCTAAGACTATGACGTTTACTTAATCGATAATTTGACTTATTATTGTATTTTATACAAACAATCGGCAACATACTGTTTATTCTCGCCTCCCTCTTGTTTGAACTGTATTTCCACAAAGGTACAGGTTTACAGGCGAATAAGCTATTGCGTTAAAAGAGAAATCGCTTATTACGATCGTACAATAACATATTTTCTCATAATGCAGTAAAAGATAAGATTGTTTACTTACTAGAATAATTGTTTTGATTTATTTTCATTGAATATTCATGAAATAGGACATGTTAACTTGATTATCAACAGAATATAACTAAGACCAATACTTGTATGTCTAACCTATAGATATATTCTAAAGACGCTACAGAAGCCTGCAATTTCATTAAAAAAAGTTAATTGCCAATTATTCTATAACTTTCACAATTTCAGTGTAAATGAGCAAGTCTCAGTATGGCTTTGAAATATCGTTAACGGAGCATTTGGCCCATTCGGAGCTTTGGTGGAAATAATGGGTGTATAAATAGTCATGGGATTGCTCTTTATAGCGTCACGTGATCTATGTCGCCCACTTTGTTGTTTGGGTCCCAAATGATTTTTTCTCATTTTGACGAATTTTGACGCAGGAACGAAATACTCAGCAGCAATCCAATTTTAGAAAGGATTAAAAACTCAATCACTTCATGTACATACATTTTGATAATATGTTACCGATTTTCTTCAGATGTTTCGTAATTGATAACCATGGCAACCACGAAGAGATCTTTAGATTGGACCATTTTACCAGACGACATATTGGTTCACGTTCTTGGTTACCTAAAACCTCACGACCGTTACCAGGCAGCGAGCACGTGCAAATCCTGGAGCGAAGTTTTTAAACACCCTCAACTCTGGCAAAGCCATGACTTCTGGTTCTTTTTGCCATGCCACGTTAAGAACTTGGACGGCCTTGTCTCGTTTGGGAGATACATGAAAAAGGTGAGGATTGGCGTCAATCAAAAGTTGGAGTCGAACCGGGCTAATGCATGTAAACTCTTGGAACAATTTTCGAAGGTTCCCAGAAGACGCCTATCGCACATTGAAATAGTATTTACGGGAGAAAACCCATATTTCTATTCAGGCCAAGATTTTCTGAACAGCTTGGCGATCTTCTTCTCTTCTCCTGCTGAAAACATTGAACCTCCGTTGTCATGGTTACAGCATGTGGATTTGGGCGGGATCGGCGTGCCATATGACGATCAAGTGATGGATATACTGTCTCTCAATCATAAACAGTTACGATATCTCAACATTCAGAACAAGGTTATCGTGTGTAAGGTTACGCCATCAAGCATTTTACGTTTGGTAGAACGGTGTAGAATGCTTGCGGACCTTCGGCTCTTCCACTGCACCATCACAGACGACATTCTGAAGGCGCTGGCAGGCGACAATCGCTCTCCTATTGAACATCTGTCAATTATGTGCAGGCGAGATGAAAAATACGGTAAAGATTTAACTGCTGATGCCTGGACCCAGTTTGTTAGATGTGTGCCGGGTTTGCGGGTTACTTTAGGCTTCGATCACACTTGTCCTTTTAACCTTATACCAGTTATCATTAAACCGGAAATACCCGTGAAGACATTAAAACTGGAGACGTTTGCTATGTGCTTTGACGAGATCAACATGGCGGCAAGCTATTACAAAGACACATTGGAGAAGCTCGTTTTGCAGACGAGAAATTCCCCGGAACTCGAGGAGGCTTTACTAAATGTGGCGCGTAAGTGTATGCGACTCAGGACACTTATCGTTTATTGTGTGGTTCGGCGAGAAGTGATAGACGAAATATTTAGCCTTCACCCGGACATGCAATCACGTGGTACTTATATCCTGAAGTCGGAGGTGGAACCCGAGCCATGGGTTGTTGGAGTTGAAGAAGGGGACTGAACTCCCTGAACGGCATTGCTTATGTACGGAGATTTACGGCACAACGATAGATGGTGGAAATCGATCTCTACCCGAGTAAATTGGTTCCCGCTACGCTCCCGAACGATAACCCTGCATAGGAGATTGGGTGGAAATAACAACATTGTACTTCAGAAAGCCTAGTTTTGAGAGATGGCTTCAAACCAACAGTCGTATACAAGCCCTGCGTTTTTGTGTCATGGAAGGGATGTTACGTTCTCTTTGGTTTATAAACAGACAGATTGTATATTTTTAGAATTAGAAAAAAATCACAAAGAACCCTGTTGATAGAAATGATCTCGATAACAAAAAGGAAAACATTTTTCATTTGGATACGCAATAATATCTTCTATAAAACATTTAGGGAATAGAAACACTTAATATTGCAATGTTTAAAACGGAGTCTTTACAGGCACAATTTGGTTACGTTTGAAGTGTTCTAGTGCTGTGTCAATCCAGAGACCTACTAAAACATTTTTTCTCACTTATCTAACAGGTTGTGAATAAGTGTGTTGTTTTGATCCCGCCAAATTAATCGTTAAATGTCACAAATAATCTTCATTGTTTTTCAATGCAATATACCATTGATAACTCACATTGTCTTAGTCAGTATCAGTTGGCCCTATCAACCATGTACCAACATATTTAGACACCAAAGCCAGTATATTGGGACATTTGTTTAACCCTTTCCCAAACAATAACGACATTTGACCACTTTGATGCAGACGACTTAAGCAAACATTGTGGGAAAAGGAGAAATTGCTCGTAACGAGCAATTTCTCCTTTTCCCATAATGTTTTCTGCCCTATCAGAAGATTATTTTCCAATTTCATCACATTTTGAAATGTCGTCTGCACACTCTTTCAATTTGGGAGAATCGAACATTTGCTGTTTGGGAAAGGGTTAAGACAAATAGATTAATGATGTCAAGATTGTTTGAGCAATATTTACATGAGAAAACGAAACTATATACTGTGGGTGTGAGTAAGTCTAGACATGCATACATCAAAACTATCCAGTAAACCACAGCGCCTATATAGCTGTGGGTGTGAGTAAGTCTAGACATGCATACATCAAAACTATCCAGTAAACCACAGCGCCTATATAGCTGTGGGTGTGAGTAAGTCTAGACATGCATACATCAAAACTATCCAGTAAACCACAGCGCCTATATAGCTGAGGGTGTGAGTAAGTCTAGACATGCATACATCAAAACTATCCATGAACCACAGTTGTGGGTGTGAGTAAGTCTAGACATGCATACATCAAAACAATCCAGTAAATTACAGCGATTTTCATTGAATTGATGGGATTGTGTTTTAAGGATTCACTGCTTTCTACAAAATAGTATGTCAAAGGTAAGGGTCTGATAAATGAGAGTTATGTCTTTACATAATTTCAAAGAAAAAAAAAGCATATGCTGACAAAACCAAGCCAAAATGAGTTGTAAAAAGGACTTATGACAAAAGCAAGCAAAAATGAGTTATAACAAGGACTTATGACAAAACCAAGCAAAAATGAGTTGTAAAAAGGACTTATGACAAAAGAAAGCAAAAATGAGTTGTAACAAGGACTTATGATGAAATCAAGCGTAAATGAGCTGAAAAAAAGATTTATGCGAAAACAAAGCTAAATGAGTTGAAAGATCTTATGACAAAATCAAGACAAAATGAGTTGAAACAAAGACTTATGACAAAACCAAGCCAAAATGAGTTATCTTAAGTACATTCTGAGAAAACAAAGCACAACTTAGTTAAAACCAGAACTTATAACAAAACCAAGTCAAAATGAGTTGTAATAAGTACATACTAAGAAAACCAAGCCAAAATGAGTTATAACATGGACATTATGACAAAACCAAACAAAAATTATTTATAACAAGCATATTCCCTGTTGAACAAAACTTTTATAAATAGTTCTAGTGTTTGCAATGAATGGCTTTTATATCTATAAATTCAATTTTCGAATAAAAAGACAAACAAGCTTTACATAACAAATCATTTATTTTATAAATCATTTTTCAATTTGCACTTGAAACATTTCTAAAACATATCTAAAATATATATCTATGACTATATTGAGCCTACAAAAATAAATTAACTCATTGAATAATGGAAAAAGTCTACATCTTATTTATTGGTAGCCATCTCATGAAGTAATGGAAAATCTGTTTAACCCTTTACCAAACAGCAAATTTTCAACTGTCCCAAATAGAAGAGTTCGCAGACGATATTTCGAAATGTGATGAAACTGAAAATAATCTTCTTAAAGGGCAGAAAACATTGTGGGAATAGGAAAAATTGCTCATTACGAGCAATTTGTCCTTTTCCCACAATGTTTTCTAAAGTCGTCAGCAACAAAGTGGTCAAATGTCGTTATTGTTTGGGAAAGGGTTCTATAAATTGAATATGAAGAATGTGTCAAAAGATTTTGCTCATGATATTATGTGCATCATTATGCTTTCAGAAAATATTCTAGAATCATTGTTGTCATTTAATGCAATGAAAGTGGTGACCAATGTATCAAAAGGTGAAGAGAAAAAGTGACTCGCAAAGGTATATCCCCTGTTGAAATTTAACCCTTATAGTTGTGGAACCCACCTTCATGCTTATGCAAACAGGTTAAATCCAGCCCAACCACCAAGTAGATTGGCGGATGTCCTGCGCTACTATGCGTATCTTTCCTCAACAAAATTAAGCAGGTATTAAAGATTTTGAAAAGCAGTTCATACAAAAATCTATTTTCTTTTTAAATTACCCAGCATTCTAAGGGTTAACATAAAGCTGTTGTGCTTCAGGGAACAAATACATGTAATGGCTTCAATGCTCATATGTTAGGACTAGTGTTAATCATTTAAGTTTATTCAGTTTCAGATTGACGACACATGGTAATGATGTCAGTAGGAAATAAATATGTGGAGAGTTAAGTGCAAGATTACAATAAAATCACCAAAAATGTGAAGACCTAACCATTCTTAAGTACTGCATTGAACCGTCAACAGCATATTATAAAATCATAGCCTTGGGAAATGGTATCACAAGGCTTTTGCTTCACAATGTAAAGCAACAAATATTTGAAGACAAAAATCAATGAATGAATAAAAAATGAAAAGAAAAGATAAAGTTAAAAAAAAGAGGCAGTATATTCTAAATAGAAACAAGTTAAACAAGTCTAAATGTCAATCATTATTCAGATATATCACTCCTAAATAATCAAAATTGGTAATATTATTCAGTAAAACATTTGAATTTATAATAGTAGACTGTAGGAAAAAGAAAAAAAGCACAAAGAGTGATTGAAGGTCTGAGGAAAGTCCTAAAAAACCTTGAATATATAAGGTTTTTGGTCTGAAAAAGTAGATAATTAGATAAGTCACTTAGATCACAATGCATTTCTCCCATTTTGTATAATATTCATTAAGAGTACTCCGATACAATTTGGATTTTCAGAATCAGTGAACTAATTTGCCAAAGTAGTTTTCCCCCTCTGTATCCCCAAGACTTTCTCTTCCTTTGAATCCAGCCACTTCTCGTAGCAGAAGTATGAATTTCCTCTACGTCTGTCGTCGAGGGATCGTAGGTAAGTTCGTAAATAGCCCTCCTGTTTCATATCGCTGCTCATCATTCTATCCAAGGTCACATTTTCTGTGGGTTGGGGTGCGGGCTGAGGGGCCTGCAATGTTGGGACTCGCCCTTTCTCTGTTTCTTTGTTGGCCAGCCAGGTTTCATAGGACTCACTCTTCTCTGCCTCTTGCCTTTTCCTGTAAGAATCAAATGATAACAAAATAATCATTTGCATGACTAAGAGTTATTCAACTTCATTTGGCGCACATCTTTTAACAGTAGGGTCTAAACACTTAGCTTGATATAAATGAAAGCCAAAAATGCAAACTGTTCATGCATGTAACTTTATATAACAACACTTTATTACTAAGATAGTCTTCCATATGACCCATATGTTTTTATGATTCATTCCTTTTCTTTACTGAAGAATGTCTTCCAATTTTAACAGATTTTCATTTGTATTCCAAACCTGTTTGATTTGAGATAGCCATTGGCCATTGTTCGATGAAAGCAAAAACATGTGTTTAAACATCAATAAAATGATCTACAGCATTTTCATCTATTAGATGTCGAAAATAAGAATATATTTAACTAATACATGTACATGTACATTCAAACTTTTGTTGCATTTGTCAAAAATTAATTACATTGTGACCAAACACAATTTGCTGAGCAGGAGCAAAATCAACATCTTGCTTTTGATTATTTTGAGTAAAATTCAAAATGTTGCCATTTTTGCCACTTATTGCAGAGGCAGATGACTTATTTATGCTCCCTATGTAGAAGTCTTTGGTTACAGTTTTTTATTGCTTCTCTTATTAAATCCTTACCATATGTACTCCTCAGAAATGATTCTTAGAAGAGGTAACTAAAAAATATAATTTGGCATTTTAATTTTAAAAATGCTGCATGTAAAAGGCCCTAATATGCCCCCTATCTATACCACTTAATACCATATTTATAAATGTATTATCATGTCGTTGAAAGTGATGAAGCAAGGTGCTAAGTTTGAATCCAGAGAGGGGCAGGCTTTAGATTGTTGTTCTATTTCTCCTAACAATCCTAAGCTGCTGTGTCTGTGGACGCAGCCTATCATCAAGTCAGTCATCAAAGTTGAAAAGAAAAGTTCTATACAATGAAATTGTTAATATTGACAGTTTGAAAGCATTGTGACAAAATCTTTTACAATGTTTTTTTCTCTAAATGTTCAAAAATATCTGCAGCAAACATAAAGTGATTAATATGAAAAGGATAAGAATAAACTCATTCCCACATGTGAGTCTTGTCCAAATTGAAAGTGACAGCAGACAAAAATATAAACAAGAAAAAACTTGTTTTTCCTTTATAATACTCAGTGGAAACTATAGTGACAAAATAGTAAATTGCTCATTATAAGCATTTTATTCTTTCATCTGAGTGGTTTTTAAAGTCTTACAAAGAAAAATTTGTACAATGGAGGAACGAATGCAACATTCTAAAGAATGCAAAAATGGATCGAAACCATTATGACTAAAAGGAGATATTGCTTGTACAAGTAACAAGCTGTTTCTCTGCTTGTGTCAATGGTTTCTTGTAACTTTTACTGCAGCTCTGTCAAAGTTAGGTTTTGCAAAGTAAGGGTATTAAACAGGTAATAAAACTTGTTCACTTTATTTGCTTTCAAAGACTGACTTAACTCAAAATGTCCACCCTGCTCACCTTTGTAAGAGTATAACAAAGTCACAAAATTTAATAGAAATAAATTCACTCTAGATGGGAATGGTTTCTTCCTAAGAATAAACTTTCTATTCAACAAAAGAATAGGAAAAGACTGGCAAAAATAACACAATATTCGGAAATTAAATATTTATCTAATCTAAACAGCTTGATAATAGGATATCATTGTCAACGAAGTTGGTCTGGTTATTTTGAGCAAATACATCCTCTTGTTGCAATGTAGCCAAAAAGATGCCTACTTCAACACACTTACCCTTAAAATGCTGGGTAATTTTCCTAAAAAAGATTTTTGTGTCGTCTGCTTTCCAAACCCTTCAATATCTGCTTAATTTTGATGAAGAAAGTCAGTCAGAGTAACAAACAGGTTAGATTACAGGCCAGCCGCCAATTTACTTGACGCCTGGCCTGGATCTAATTTGTTTGCATAAGCATGAAGTTGGTACCAGCACTCTTAGAGGTTAACAACATTTAATAACCATAAGTTGAAGCTCAAAGATTTGGTTTACAATACATTTCTTATCTCTTCAAAATAACTGACTAGACCACAGAAACCCAGCCCAATTTCTGTAGGAGGGGTTTTCACATTGGAGCTATTGAAAATAATGCCAACAAGCATTATATTTTGTTTGTCAGAGTTTTGTTAACAGTTTTGTTGGTTATAACATTATGAATACTCGTTTTGAGGCATTGTTTGTGGACTACTCAATTATCAAGAGTAACTGTAACTAGATGTGAAATAAGTCACCATAAATCACCATAATTGTTTTACATCGATTATGAAGGAAGCTTAAAGCTTGTTCAAAGCCACTCTCCATGACTGCTTCCTGGATACTACACCAGTAATCGCGCTGGTTTGTGGGTTAGTCCTGGAAATTTTCACCTCGCCTGATGGGGATTCGAACCCGGGACCCTTCGTACAAGAGCCCGACACTCTACCCCTGCACCAATGTCGCCCACAAAAAATAAAATGGCATCCACAGCTAAAAATATGGTGTGCAAATAAAATGGCATTGACAGCTATAAAAAATGTGTGCAAATAAAATGGCATACACAGCTATAAAAAATGTGTGCAAATAAAATGGCATTGACAGCTATAAAAAATGTGTGCAAATAAAATGGCATACACAGCCAAGAATATGGTGTGCAAATAAAATGGCATAGACAGCTAGAAACACAAACTCCTCACAGTAATCTCCCCTTGCTACAATGCGTCGATCACTGCCACCACAAATGGTTGATATTTTTGGTGTCACCCCAATCTTTAAACTTGATTTTTATTTCTAAGCAGATCATCATCAGGTGATGTGACATTTGTGGCAGTGTTCAATCCCATAAAGGGAGATCACTGTGAAGAGTTTGCTAAAACAATGTGTGAAAGCTGAAGCTCTTTGACCCACTACTTAATATACAATCTGTAAATACAGAATTAGTAGATTTGATCAACCATTGAATTAAATAGAGTATTTATTTTTGTAATAGCAATGTCTGTTTTGTCAATATACTCTTTTTTATTCTCTATCTTTTTTGGCTACTGATGCATTTAAAATTGATCCAGTCCTACCTAAAATTGTAGATTATGGGGTTGGAAAAAAACCTTTCAAATCATAAAGGCTTCTCAAAGCTTTCTTACTATCATTGTATGATAATAGTGAACAGTATAAATTTTTAGTAATTTAACCCTTAGAATGCTGGGTAATTTTCCAAAAAGTGTTTTTTTCCAAAACCTTTAATACCTGCTTAATCTTTTTGAAGAAAGATATTCAACGTAGCAAACAAGTTAGATCACAGTCCAGCCGCCAAATTTGGCAGTTGGCATGGATCTAACCTGTTGGCAAAAGCATGGGTTTCACCACTATAAGGATTTATGTAATAAGTAAAGTTCAACAACATTAGATGGTATGGTGCTATTGAAACTATCATTCATAAAAAGCTTAAAATGATGAATAGCAAATGTATGTTCATATTCAAAACTGTTTAATCAAAAATTCTTCTAGGATACATCTGAATACTTGATTGAACATTCTTACAAATATCAAACTTGTGAGAATTCATAAAAAAGATGAACTAAATATCTATCCAATATACATAAGAAATAATTTGAAAAAAAAATGAGGAAATAAAGAGAACACAGGCATGTTACTTCACAAATTGTTGGGGCTAGAAGTTTTGTCATTCTCATTTCATCTTTCCTTAACATTTTATCTGGTTTTTGATAGACAGCTAAAAATATTGGTAGGTGCACCTTTTTCAACATCTCGTTTGTATTTCATGAATGAAAAACTATATATCTTGCAGAGAACCATAGAAATATTGTAAATGTTCTATCTGTTTATTCTTTTGACCTGCAAGTCACTTGTCAAATTTGAAGACGGATGCAATATTGAGGGTTCAATGCACAAACATGAAGCTCTTACTATAGTCTTGCATTGAACCCTCAATATGGTGATAAAGTGCGGGACTGATGGACATGCAGGAGTACTCAGTCAATTAACATCTCTTCACCATCATGATGGGAGACTTAACCCTTATAGTGCTGGAACCAAGTTCATGGTTATGCAAACAGGTTAGATCCAGGCCAGTCCCCAAGTAAATTGGCGCCTGGCCTTTGATCAAACCTGTTTGCTACTCTGAGTATATTTCCTAATCAAAATTAGGCAGATATTTAAGGTTTTGGAAAGCAGATGACACAAAAATCAATTTTTAGAAAATCACCCAGCATTCTAAGGGTAAGACAAAAGCAGAAAGATGTTGCTTAAGATATGATTGATAAAACTTTAAAGGATGAGTAACAACAGTATAATGTACGAATGAAGACCTATGTTTGACACATATAATCAAGGAACTATTTGGAAAAGAGTTAAGTGCAGAGTAAAATGTGACAAACAACAATGAATAAGGACAAAAATGTTACGAACAACAATGATTGAGGGCAAGACCATTATTGGTTACAACAAAGACATTCCTGTTTAATCTTTTAACAAACACCAAATGTTCGACTGTCCCAAATTGAAATAGTTTGCAGATAATATTTCAAATCTTGATGAAATTGAAAAAGAATTTTATGATAGGACAGAAAGCATTGTGGAAAAAGGAAAAATTTCTCGTCACAAGCAATTTTTCCTTTTCCCACAATTTTTTCTGGAGTCGTCTGCAACAAAGTGGTTAAATGTTGTTATAGTTTGGTAATGGGTTAAAATTGAAAATCGAAATAACATCCAGTATCCAGGTATTACATAACTGAAGGTGAAGGACATTCTGGGGTAAAGTGAAAATAAATCTGTTGCCATGGTAATAAAGAATTTTACCTGATTTCTTGTTCTTCTTGTCTAAATACACGAATGTAAGGCAATTAGCAAAATGGTCAAATCATAATGAATATGAGCATAGTCATTCAAAAGCTCTTTTTGATAATCATTTTAGGGTTGAAACAAACTTTATTGACTGCAAAGCTGATTAAGTAAACCACGCCACAGTGACTGTCTTATCTGAGCAATCATTGCTATTCTTCAACAAAACACAAATGTAAACAATGAAGTCATGTGTGCTACACAATATGTGAAAATAGCACTTTGAACCATCGCTTATAAAAAGTGCACTGCAGGACTTATATTGTCATGATCATGTGGTGTTTTGCTATGTTTTAACATATCACTTGAAAATTCATAACCCATTTTACCAAGTTTTGTAGCTCTTAGGCGACATTCTGGCATTTAGAGGTTTTTCCCAAACATAAAATAAGTTAGCTTATTCAAAATTACAAATATAAAGTTACTGCTCTCTTCCATCATAGAAGCTAAATTATTTTCATAAGTTATGAATCATAACTAACTAGCAACATTTCCTTATTTCTCCATGAAAGGCTAGCAAAATGAAATAAATAAGGCAGAGAGAGAGAGAGTATTCTTATCACAACTTCTTTTTTAAAAAAAAAAGTGCGTAACTAGTAAAATTACCACATCAGCTATAGAAGAACCCACTGTGACAAAGAAAGAAATTGCTTGCAACAAGTGATTCCTCTTTTTGGCACAAAAGTTTCTACCTAAAGTCACAAAGCAAATGTCAATTTTTTTATGAATGTCATCTACTATTGCTTCAATATGTACGAGTCAAAAATTCCCTTTGAGGAAGGCATTCCTTCATCATTAAGAGTTGGGCATCTCAACATAATTGAAAGAATGTTGAAGGAATGTAAAAACCCATATAAATATAAACAAACTGTTACACCTACATTTTCACTCATTTACATACACATGTACTTATAAACCCTTACAGTGCTGTACCAACTTCATGCATATACAAACAGGTTAGATCACAGACCAGCCGTCAAGTGAATTGGCCTGTGATTAACCTGTTTGCTTCACTGATTATCTTTCCTCATTAGAAATTAAGCAGATATTTGAGGTATTGGAAAGCAGATGACACAAAAATCATTTTTTAGAAAATTCCAAGCATTCTAAGGGTTAAACAAAATTGTACCTGTACCATGACAGAAGATGCTGATAAATCCATCACACGATGATTGATGATAATTGAGCATAGTATGATAATATTAATACACATTTTTCAACCTAATTGGTCGTTAACATTTTTTTTTTGAAACACAGACATTAACTAAGTAAATCATTTAATTATGTACCCTTAAAGACACCATGAGCACAAAAAACATTGAAATGGTTGGAATACCTTAAAATGTCATTTCCCTACAATTTTCAAGAAAATATATATTTTTTTAACATAAATATTTTTCAAACCATTAAATGGCTACACTTGCTTAAAACTGTAAAATGATACAGAGGTATATATAGAGATATGTTATTATTGATGGTTTGAGCAGCTTAATTTATCCCTTAGAATGCTGGGTAATTTTCGAAAAAAATATATTTTTGTGTCATCTGCTTTTCAAAACTTTCTGGTTAATTTTGTTGAGAAAAGATAGTTACTCAGATTAGCAAACGGGTTAGGTTTACAGGACAGCTGTCAATTTACTTGGCAGTTGGCCTGGATCTAACCTGTTTGCATAAGCATGAAGTTGGTTCCAGCACTATAAGGGTTAAGACGCATTTAAACCACTAAGTATAAAAGAGACGGTTTGAAGGTGATTCATTGCTTTATCTCTTTCTGATTTGACATTAACATGCCCGCTATAAAAAAAACTTTAGAAACCACTGCGACAAAGCATGAACTTCTCCTAATGAGCAATGCATCCTTTTGCCACAAAAAATCATAACAATCCAGCGTCATTAAAAAAAATTGTTACTTTTTGTCTTTGGTTGTTCCTTTCAATTTGGACCTGTCTCAAATTCCAATATTGGGGAATTGGTTAAATGAAATCTCTAGTCTTTGTAAATAAAAGAATGAAGGAAAAACTACCATCCTAATGACAAACGGTCACCATTATATATCATCTCATTACCTATAGAAGTGAGTTTTAAAAGTTTGGTAGCTTAAAAAAATGATTAACCCCTTTACATCATAATAACTCTTTGTAACCATTACCGCGCCAAATTTTTAAGAAAGCACTGGTGCTCATTTTTCAATGCCATTTTCTAGGAAAACTGAATATTTGGCACCAAATAAACTCTAGGGAATTTCCAGAAATGGCACCAGGCATTTGATAATCTTTCTAGTTTTATTCTTTCAAATTTTCAGCATTTGTAGGTAAGACAAATCACAATAGATTTAAATGCAATATAGGATAGCATATATGATTCTTAGTATCTTAATAATGCATATAAGATACAATTTATAATATTCTTTTTCACACACTGAATTCTTCAAGAAGTCTAGCATGTGGCTTCCTCCCTCTATTGTAGAGAAATCTTGCCTGTGACACCGAAAGATTTAACTCTACTGTAGCATACGAGATAAAATATCCAATGTGGACAAAATAAGAAATTGCTCATAACTCTTGTTTTGTCACAATGGTTCCTACATATCAGCACTATATAAGAACACATTCAATTTTCCTATTTTGAAACTGCGACCAGCTGCAATTAGTGCTCTCAATCTTGACCATTCAGCCTCATGCAAAGGAAAATGTTAAGTTTACGGCAGTAATTTGATAAAAATAACAAAAAAGTTCCATTCTGCATCAGATTTTATACTATAAATAAAAGCATCCTAGTATCTTGATATACCTTATACTTTCATACTTACGTTTTTTCATCTCTGGTGATTCAAAAGGAAAAGAAGCAATTAGCCATATTATGATTGAGGGTTGATAAAAAAGTATTAGCTACATGTATTTTTATAGTGTTACGTCTAATATGAGTTGAGTTTTTTAGAATTTAACAGCTAAAAGCATAAAATATATCAGGAATATGATAACAACTGTTTTGATTCTAATTCAAAAGTCATAAACAAAATGGACAAAAGGTGAAATTGAATCAACCTGAGGTTAACAAAATTATCATACACTAATTCTCCATTAATCATACTGTTTGAAGACGCAATAAAAAGGCGGAATAAATATTAATAGAACTTCTACATTCAAGGACAGATAAGTCACATTTCTGAAAAGACCTACACAAATACTAAGGCTTCTAAAAAAATTTATAACAGAGATAACTGCTTGAAATAAGTTCCAATGCACTTGCAAGCTCAACAACAATGATTAACCTCCAGGAGCATTTCATGTACTACCATTCAAAAAAACTTGTAAGAAAAGGTGCACAAAAAAACATTAACAACTCTGTATTGAATTGAAATGAAGTCGGCAAAATTAATTCATTTTGGGACAGCTAAAAAATGTGCAATTTGATAAGTTTCCACACCTTTTTTAAGTACTTAGATTAAACAAGATTATGAGGCCAATACCAATAATATACCCAACCACAGCAAAATACTTTTGGCATTAACTTTTCCCCCCACAAAATCCATTATGTTGGGGGTACTTTTAACAACTATTTTAACAAAACTTTTCAAATCAGTGTCCACACCATAAAGAATTAACATGGGTAGTTCTCCTTTATGTAACTTTGCTTTAAACTTATTACAAAACAACTTTTTTTCCAAACATTTTAAAATTCAAAGCACAATTATTTTAGATACATATCTGGAACAAACTCAATAGAACTTAAAAAATTGTTTATCATAAACAAAATATTTATGATCCATAAAAGCGTTTGATGAAGTCAATGATTTTAGAATGATATTGGACGATCTTTGTCAAATATTGACTAATCAGAATTCAGAATCTTTGAGATTATTTTTACAGATCATCCCTGACTGATATACTTTTTGTATTCACGCTGTTGGTGTAATATTAAATAGGAGATGCACTAGAATGCATCATTGGACTAAACATTCACACTAGAAATCACTTCACCACTTCAAACTCATGCATTACAATCAAGCAAACACTTATCAGGTATTGCAATTAATGAGTTTATTCTCATACCATCTTTCTTTGTACCTCTTTGCTCTTCAATTAAATTGGGAAACATAAACAACAAAGAGGCCAAAGTGTAATAAACTGTTCTGCATATCCTATTAACTACTTTTTTACCCCCCTGTGAATTCTTTTTGACGGGTCAACTTAGCTATAAGTTGATCTTTACAAAAAAGAACATTTATTTTTTAAATTTGATAAACTTTAAATTTTTTTTTTTTTTTGCCAAAAGTAATTTCTACTGTTATCAAAATATCTTCATAATCTGTTATTCGAGAACTGCCCTAGAATGATTATATAAAAGGAAAAGTGTAAACTGCATAAATAAGCAAAATAAAAATTCAAAGTTAAATTTCAAAACTGACTCAAAAGGATAAAGCAAAAGGATTTCCCAATACATGTTTAAGCTCACCTTTCATCTTCGGCAACCTTCTTTTTCTCATCCTCTGCCTTTTTCACGTTGAGGATTTTTTGCTCGGCTGCTTTCTTTTTTCCCAGCCAGTCCTCATAAGAGAAAGTTCCCCTCTTGCCAATACGGGCTGGTCCACTGTGTTAAGAAAATATCTTTTTATTAGAGTTTTACATCATCTTCAGCTGTTTTCATCTATATCATCTTATAGATAAACAAAACAAAGAAAACTAGTAATTAACTTTCAAAAGAAGTTGATGTTTAATGAAAATGAATCAGTAGTAAAAATACACTTCCTAACAATTTTTGTTCTTCAGTTAACATCCATGCTTTTATAATAATGTTCTCTTATATGTTCTTTAATTGTCATGAAATATTTGTATTATATGAATATTGCTATAAACTGTAACTAAGAGACGACTCAAATGATGTGTTACTTTGCAATATTTCTTAGCCCATTATTGAAACAGGAGGGAGGTTGTTTTGAACTTAGGCGAATTTCTAGCATGTACAGTGATGTCTCGTTAATCCGAACACGTCCGTTCCCAACAAAATGTCCGGATTACAAAATCATCCGGACTAATGAAATAGAGCATGTTCTTATACAGATTAAGACATAAACGGTCTGTATGCACATGTATACTTATAACACTTTAGCAAACGCCTAATTGTCGACCGTCCCAAATTGAAAGAGTTTGCAGACGACATTTTAAAACGTGATGAAATTCAAAAATTATCTTCTGATATGGCAGAAAACATTGTGGGAAAATGAGAAATTACTCGTCACGAGCAATTTCTCCTTTACCCACAATGTTTTCAAAAGTTGTCTGCAACAAACTGGTCAAATAATTCCGTTCCCTTACAACTTTGTTCGGATTGCGAGACATTCGGATAATCAGGGTCCGGATAAACGAGGCTTCACTGTATTTTTAGTAAAACGGTACCAGGTGCTGTATCAAACCACTTTAGAATGAAACACAGAGGATAAACTTGATAGTAGGTGCATGAGCTAGTGCACTACAATGAATTTCTCTCTCAGCTACTGACCGTTTTCACAAGTTGAACACATAAAGCCAGTGGCAAGAGAAAAATCACCATGTTACATTGACTTTGGTGAATGTACATACTAAGTTGAAATTTATACTTGTAACGCCTATGTTCTAAGTCATAATTATTACTGACTGAGATCTGTCTTTTGAACAATGTCCGCAACAAAGCATAGCTAGAAAAATCCACTTTGGATTTAAAGTACAGGCTGCGGGGATTTGATCCCTGTTCTCCGGGACGAGAGACAAGACCATTACCTTTGAGCTAAAGAGTTGGCTCAATAAGGCAGAGGTTAGATTTTGTCCTTATTGATTGTTGCTATACTGTAGAGAGTGAGGTGGTTACATAAAACCTGATAGCGTTTGTAATTTTTTGAAGTTGGAATACTAAAAGGATCAATATCATCTAGGAATTTGTGACAAGTACAAAGTGAAGCCTACATGTACAGTGGACAACAAAAAAACAATAACATGGAAGCCACACATTTTTATGTCTGTATTGGTTGGAAACCATTGTAACAAAAGGATAAATAGCATTGTCCTTCTTCATTTTGGGAATACTAAGTTTCTTGATTCAAAATAAATGTGTTACATAATGCAACTGTTAAGTTAGCAAACAACTCTTAAATCTTCTTTACAAAAAGTCTAAAAAATCCAGGGGGAAAACATGTCACATTCATGCAATTAAGGAACACACAAAGCACCACTGTACTATATAAAATAAACATGCTAAAAACCTGAATATTACATTTTGATTACAGTAAATGCATGGGATTTAAACATTACAGCAAGAGAACACAGTTCTATTAATCCTTTACCAAACGGCAAATTTTCGAACGAAATTGTGAATATCCTTCTGATAGGGCAGAAAACATTGTGTGAAAAAGAGAAATTGCTTGTTTTCAGTTTCTGCAAAATTAATTATCTATATCTTTTCTGTACAGTTATGAATGGTGTCCAGGGAAGTTGTCAATAATTTAGTCTTATGTTAATTTTGAAATCTATATTTTCATTCATCTGTAGAAGACAATTTATTTTAAAAAGCTGAAATCCCAATCTGTGAGATAGTCCTTTCAAGAAATCCAAGTGCAAGGTGAGAGATGGTATCAAACTATGAAGAGGAAACATTATCAAGGTGTATACAAATACCGGTAAATGTACCAGAATTGTGATAATGTTAGAATGATCTCCCCTAGTTTGCTTCTGTAAAAATTATTAAAGAATATTCAACTTTTAAAATAATGCGCTGTATTCGTAGACCTAACTGATTGTAAGTTATCTTATCAAACTAAATTGAAAAATGATAGAAGAAATGAAAGGTACATGTAGTGAACTTTGAAGGGGGATAAAAAAAAAATACATGTACCGGTACATGGTTTTAAAGAGAAAATTATTCTTTATAAACAGAATAGTTCTATGTAAATCAACTATAAAACTACACTACTGAGCCATGTTAGTCATCATTCCCAAGTCTATTAATGGATCTGTATAGATATTTAATAATGCACTTGAGATAACAGTCACATAAAAAAAAAAGAACTGTGCCTAATATTTTCCTTATGCAAGTTTGAGGATTAAAACAATCAAAATAGCCTTTATTTCATTGATTCTTTTCACAATAAAAAAGAAGGACTTCCTTTTCTTCCATCATATTCAGGACTTCAAACCTATTTACAGCAGATGAAATACATTTATGTAATTAACACTTCCAGCTACTGAAGACAAGTTTAACCTAGTGACAAAGGACTTTTTAAGTACAATATTTTTACTGTTTAAAACTCATTCATGCAGTTTTTCACAGATATGTTTTCTGTCATTTCCTTTACTTTTTTTTTCTTTATTCTAATATTTGATTTTAATATTGCTTGTAGTACATTACATAGATACCATATTGTGGCTGATATTTGATAGGTCACCAAACAGGAACAAGGAGGCTTACTAATAACATTACTTCTACATATTATATAGAACCAAGGGAAAGTAATACATTTATGTTTCTCATTATCTTAATTGAATTAGTTTTACTTTGTAAATTTATTTCCTTGGAGGTCATTCAAAATCATTGTAAGACTATGATGATTTGCTCATGACTTATTTCAATTAAACCTGCATCTTTGATCCCTAACCTCATAATACCTCACTTTGCATATCTGCAACAGAAGCCTTTTAACCCTTATAGTGCTGGAACTGGCGTGCTTATGCAAACAGGTTAGATCTCAGGCAAGCCCCAAAGTAAACTGATGGCTGGCCTGTGATCTAACCTGTTCGCAACTCGGAGTATCTTAAACGTCAAAATTAAGTCGATTCTTAGGGTTTTGAAAGACAGATGACACAAAAATCTATTTTTAGAAAATTACCCAGGATTCTAAGTGTTAAATTGTAAATGATCAGAAGCTGTCAAAAAGGGGAGGGGGTACAGGGTATGCTAGAGTAAGGGAAAACCTAAACTGAGAAAACTTACAATTTGAAACTGTAAAGATGTAAATAAAAATATTAACTACAGAAATGGCAATGTCAATTAGAGGAAATATTCAACATCAGACGATCACAAAATTCTACATATTGAAATTCTATATGTTAGAAAGGGTTAAAAAAAATATGTTATTTTTTTTGGAACTGATTTATTTTGTTTTCTATTATTTTTCATGGCCTCTTTCAGTTCTTAACCCTTTACCAAGTGCCGAATTTTTTACTGCTCCAAATTGAAAGAGTTTGCAGACGAAATTTCAAATTGTGATGGAATTGAAGAACAATCTTCTGATAGGGCAGAAAACATTGTGGGAAAGGGAGAAATTGCTTGGTAAGAGCAATTTCTCCTTTTCCCACAATGTTTTCCCGATTCGTCTGCAACAAACTGGTCCAATGCTGTTATTGTTTGGTAATAGGTTAAACGATCAGCTTATTCCAGACTCCTCACATATGATGGAGAATGTGACAAGTAATTTAAACGAGTATCTGAATTAACTAGCTAAACATTTAATTGCATGCACTAAGTAAATCTCATTTTGTCCTGTCACCAGTGCAATTTACAGACCAATAACAGATTGATGTATAACATTTGTGATATCCGGAACTAGCCATATAACATATCACATGTTAAACCATGATGTCACATATGATGTCACATATGATGTCACATATGATGTCACATATGATGTCACGATAAATGATGTCATGTATACATCATTCTCAACTTATTTACTGGTGCCAATATCAATTTTCCATTTGGATTCTGTTTTTATCTATTTTTTATTCTCATTTGTATCTGTTTATTTCAATCCATAGAGGTAACAGGATAAATAGAATAGATGGTTGGTGTCTTTGAATAGGAAAGGTTATCAGGCTCGGCTTTGGATTATTACCCGTTTCACCTTCGTCTCACCGGATAATATTCCAAGGCCTTGCCCGATGACATTTCGAGGGTTCAATGCAAGACTATAGTAAGTGCTTCATAATCATGAAGCACTTACTATAGTATTGCATTGAACCCTTGATTTGGGATTCACGACACCAACCATCTTTTCTCTTTTTCTTCACACTATGTCTCCTTTCGGAAAAGGTTATATATCTACACTAAAAAATGAAAAGTTGCTAGTAAATAAATTATAATTCTCAGTTTATTCAAATGAAAAGGTCTAGTTACTCAATTTATAGAAGTGACCTTGAGAGAAAACATCTCCATTTGATTAAAAATTAATAAAAATTAGTCTAAAGAAAAGTATCATGCAATTTAAGAGTTTTAGTTCATGAAAATTGATTTGAGAAATGAATGTGAGTTTTCCGCACAGCTGCGGAAGCAGTTGGCCATAATTATTGCGCTAAAAGGAGAGTTTGCTCCAAATGAGCAAATTATCCTTCATTTACCATACTTATTTCTTCACAACTACATGTACAATGAAATAAAGATGTAAAAATGCATAGTGACAAAAGGAAAGATCAGTGAAAACTTGCCTTTGGTCACAATGGTTTTTATTCAATACATTGTATTGCAAAAGGTATCATATTTTTCTTACTTAAAGCATTTTAATCGACTGCTACTTTCAATTTGAACTGGGGAAAAAAGTATGCAGATGAATTTTGACCAGTCTCGAATTTAAAACAATTAAAAAAAAAGAAGATTATATCATAACCATGCTCTTCTTTTGTCAAATATTTTCAAATACATATCAATATACATTTGGTACATAATTACAGGTTATTTATTCATTTTCTGTAAAAAAAAAAAAGATGATTTTTTTCTTATCCAAAAAGTAATCTGCTGTACATTAGTCAGTGTTATGAATAAGTAGAATGAGAGATTTCTTCAAGGTCAAACTCCTTGGGCCGCCAAAGTATTAAAGATGCCTTAATGATTGACGTTCACACAGCAAAATCCCAGATTAGCCTCTAAAATGACTCATCTGTGACCTCAAATTCTCCTATTGATTAATCCTTTACCACACACTACATTTTCGACTGTCCCCAATTGAAAGAGTTTGCAGACCCCACCCCCACTTAAAATGTGATGAAATTGAAATTATTCTTCTGAAAGGGCAGAAAACATTGTGGGAATAGGAGTAACTGCTTGTTAAGAGCAATTTCTCCTTTTCCCACAATGTTTTCAAGAGTTGTCTGCAACAAACTGGTCGAATGTCGTGAATGTTTGATAATGGGTTAAGGCTTTATCTTTTGCTATAATTTTGACAATATTTGGAAACACATTCAAATACCAACCCGTAGCATTTTCTTTCGTAAAGACTCAACTTGCTGTGCTTTCGGCTTGATGGTGGAAACCATTGTGACAAAAGAAAATGCTGCTCAAAATAAACAATTCCGCCTTTCATCACAATGGTTTTGCACTAATTCCACAAAAAGGTTCTATCTTTCATATCTAAACATTTCTGTTAAATTTGGACCAGACGCATTTATCACTGGGTCACTAGTCTTAGTAAACTTGTACAGGTTGATTCCGAACAATGATTGGTGAAGATCTAAGGCAACTTTAACCAATCGCGGCCCATTCATTCTTACATCCTAGAAGTGCTCTTGTCTGCTGATCCTAAGTTAAACCTAACACTGTGTGATCAACAAAAACAGAAAAATTAATATACAATTTAAACAACATTTTCAACAACATATGATAATCACAAAAAAAACAATGCCCTTACAAAAAGGAATCTTTAAAGAATATTACTTTATCCTAAAGCTTAATCAATCTGGTATACCCACTTCCCTATGAAAAAGTCATGAGTTAAGATCAAGGGGTCAGATGGAAATTGCCAAAATTCATCTGATATTCCCACGCCCTAATGGAAAAGTCTTGAGTTAAGATCAAGGGGTCAGATGGAAATTGCCAAAATTCATCTGATATTCCCACGCCCTAATGGAAAAGTCATGAGTTAAGATCAAGGGGTCAGATGGAAATTGCCAAAATTCATCTGATATTCCCACACCCTAATGGAAAAGTCATGAGTTAAGATCAGGAAGTTTGATGGACATTGCCAAACCATCTGTTATACCACCTCCCCAATGAAAACTTCATAAGTTAAGATCTAGGAGCCAGACGGAAATTGCCTAAACCCATCTGTAATACCACCTTACCAACGAAAAGGTCATGAGTTCAGATCAATGGATCTCCTGGATAGTGCCAAAATCCATCTGAGTTACCGCCTTCCGAATGAAAAAGTCATGAGTTAAGATCAGAAAGTTTGCTGAAGATTGCCACATCCATCTGATATACCACCATCCATATGAAACATTTACTCCCCAACAGTACTGCAGTTTTATCATTTCAAAAAGATTAAGACAAAGAATGTCAATTAGGTTGCACAGAAGTCAGAAGGCATAGATTGGAGTGCTGTTCACACATGTCATTGTTTGTGATGTACCTTGCTGTACTGGACGGATTGGAACTGGTAGAGTAAAAGGTTGTGAAATAGGTTGTGCCTTTCGTGGAATAGGTTGTTTTGTCAGAACTTGTGTCACTGTTTACAAAGAGCATCAAAAGTCGATGAAAAGTACTAATTTTATATTACAATTACATGTACGCAAGTCATTGAAACAACTCTAGGTCACTTTGAAGTTGAAATCAGTTTAACAACTCAAAATGGTGCAATTCTTAATTTCTCTTGACATTAATTATGAACTTCATTGTGTCCCAGTCTGCTTCAACATGCATAGAGCAAAAGATGAAAAAAGAAAGGCTTTGACAAAAGAAAGAATTTTATCCTGTCACCAATGCCCTTTTGGGACCGATTAAAAGGTGCCATATAACATTAATTATATACCGCACTTACAATATAACACCCAGTCAGCTCGGCTTCGAAATATCATTCGTTTCGCCTTCAGCTCACTGGATAATATTTCTATGCCTTATAGGATAACATTTACGATTCACAAACAAACCATCTATTCTCTATATCAGAAATTGAATCCACTTGATCTTTATCTTTGTTATGTTAACATTGTACAAGATCTGACCTTTGTACCAAATCTGACCTTTGTACCAGATATGACCTTTGTACAAGATCTAACATTTGAACTAGATCTGACTTTTGTACTAGATCTGACCTTTGTACTAAATCTGACCTTTGTACCAGATCTTACCTTTGTACTAAATTTGACCTTTGTACCAGATATGACCATTGAACTAAATCTGACCTTTGTACCAGATCTGACCTTTGTACTAAATCTGACCTTTGTACCAAATCTGACCTTTGTACTGGATCTGAACCTTGCACCAGATCTGACCTATGTACTAGATCTGACCTTTGTACTAGATCTGACCTTTGTACTAGATCTGACCTTTGTACCAGATCTGTCCTTTGCACCAGATCTGACCACTAATTAATCCAATGATAAATCATACATTAATTGAATGATATTTAATCAATTCAAATTTATTCTATTACAATTCAATGAATTTATCTATGTTAATTTATCTACAGAGGTGGCAAAATCAATTGTCTGTTTTGCATGGCTTGTCCAAAAGCCTCACTGAACAAATGAAATTTTGCTAAAATTTACTATTATAACCATTACACGAACAAGACTTGGTGCTTTCAGAAAAGTAAATCAAAATAGGATTTCACCACCCCGGATCTATGTTTGTAGCAATGAACATCAATGACCTGGAATGGTTCTAAAGATACTAATGTTCAAAAAGACTAGGACCTGATGGTGCATGGTTAACGTGATTGATAACATCTAGATTGACACATGGACAAACATACATAACTAAACTCCACAACTTGTGACACAAGTAACATACATGAACATTTTTTTACCATATAAGTATTAATAAGCTAAGCAACAAATGGTTATATCACATAAGCCTATAATGAGAACATGGTGACCAGTCAAAAATAAAGTATCTGCAGAGAGCAAATTTTTTAATGGCGATTTTTATCTTGATACAGAAAAGTGCAAATTGTGACAAAAGAGTGAAGCTACAAAAATTGTCTTCTTCACTCAAAATGTTTTCCTTAGATGTCTGTAGCCTTTGTATTATCTATTTCCATGTTTAGTAGAAATCGCAGTGGATGAAATTCGGACAAATGATTTCTGGAATCAAAGTATCGAAGATACTTAAAGTAGAAAACCCATAATCCATATGGCCTTTTGAAACTCATTCTATCGTTTGATTACTACTGTTGTTCTCTGTTAACATCAGGCAGGGCTGACACTATTCGGTTTATTGCAAATAGTTCCTGCAAGGACAGATGTATATCGAGAACAACCAAAGTAATCCGACTAAGAAAGAATGAGTTTTTAAATGGCGCATTATGAATATTCTACCTTAATCATAAATGAAAATAATATGACCAAAACATTGAGAGAAAAATAATCAGTCATTGTTTAAAATGCAAAAAATACATTATGACAGCAGGAGATTTTGCTCATGTTAAGCAGATTCTTCTTTAATCGTAAGTTTTTCTTCTCTGCTGCAAAGAGTAACAGTTAAAAGCAATCTATATAACTGAAAGGATTAAGACAAGTGATATATGGATATGAATCAGACGAATGTTAGTTACGACCCACGTACCTCTTGGCCCGCTGTTTTCTCTCCTCTTTGATGGCCGGAAGCTTCCCATCTACAAAAACACAGAAATATAAAGCATCAAATAACTCCTTGTGTCCACCTTCAATGCAGTATTAGTAAATTACCCAGGAATCATTTGTTCATTTTATCTAATTGATAAATGACCCCCAGCCTTAACCCTAAGAGTCCTGGGTAATTTTTCTAAAAACAGATTTTTGTTGTGTCTGCTTTCCAAAATCTTCAATATCTGCCTAATTTTGATGAGGAAAGATACTCAAAGAAGCAAACAGGTTATGTCATAGGCCAGCTGCCAATTGAATTGGTGGCTTGCCTGGATCCAAGCTGTTCGCATAAGCATGAAGTCGGTTCAAACTTTTACAAGGGCTAAAACACTAGTTGAAAAAGCAGAAATTCCTTATCCAAGTAATAAATTCTGTCTCATTGATAATTTCTACCCAACTAGAACACAATTATATCCCTTTCTCATCAAAAGTTCAGGTTAACACAGAAGTTATATAACTCTTGTAACAGCGAAATTGATACATTTCGATTATAATATCATTTCAGTTATGTTGCATTGCCCAACTTTGAATTATGGAGGAAACACCCACACTCAACTGCACATGAGGCTGGTCAAGCCCGGTAGAACCATTGGCACTCTGTAAGTCAGTCAGAAGACTGCCTCTCATAAAAATCCAAATGCTAACACAAGGATAAGAACCCACACAAAGAGGGGCCATGTGATTTCAAGTTCTGTACTGCTACTAGGCCGCAGAGGCTCCTGATACAATTAACCCTTTACCAAACAATAACGACATTTGACCAGTTTGTTGCAGACGACTCTGGAAAACATTGTAAGAAAAGGAGAAGTTGCTCGTTAACAAGCAACTTCTCCTTTTCCCACAATGCTTTCTGCGCTTTCAGAAGATTATTTTGAATTTCATCAGTAACAGCCCGATGGACAGAACCAATTG
Organism: Cerastoderma edule; assembly: GCA_947846245.1. Lineage (NCBI taxonomy): Eukaryota > Metazoa > Mollusca > Bivalvia > Cardiida > Cardiidae > Cerastoderma > Cerastoderma edule. Next base: position 16,194,245 of record OX401410.1, on the reverse strand, counting down.
GAGATTGGGTATAAGAAAATCTAGCCGCCTGCTGCCCACCCCAGTGAATGGGACTCCCGCAGCAGATGACAAATAAATTCAGGATAAAGTAAGTAAATTCATCATATTGTTAAAATTTAAGGTGGTCTGCAAATTCTTTCAATTTGGGACAGTCAAAAATTTGACATTTGGTAAAGGGCTAAAACAGTTTAAACCCTTACCTCTGCCGATTGAGCCCAGATTTTCCATCATCTCATCCTCATCTTCCATCATCTCTGCCCGCTTCTTCGGAGAGCCAAGGCGTGTCCCTTCGTACTCGCTGGGCGGCAGGATGTTCATAAAGTACAGCTGACACTTCCCCCCTCTCTTCCATACGGGGAAAGCAGAATCATAGTACTGATGGGCCATGAGGGGCGGATCCTTACTGGGCCTGCTACGCTTCGCTCTCTCCTGCCAGCGGAACAGGAAGAGATGGCGCTCACACGTTTTGTGTCCGAACTTTGCGGCTATTGTGAGGGCGTTTTCGCCCGAGTTGTCCTCCGCGTCAATATCCGCGCCTGTAATAGTGTTAGGTAATGTGGTTAGGCAACAGCAAGCACACAATCACGCATCCCACGGCTTAACACACAGTTACACATGGCATTGAGTAAGCATATGTATGGCATATAAGTAAGACAAAAAGCACATGAGAATGGATTCTATATGAGGAAGCCCATGTCCAAACAGAGCTCTCCTAATAATGACACAGTAATTTTTTTTAACCCTTTACCAAATGTCAAATTTTTGACTGACTCAAATTGAAAAGTTTTTTCAAAATGTGATGAAATTGAAATATAATCTTCTGATAGGGCAGAAAACATCGTGGTTAAAGGAGACATTGCTCGTTAAGATCAAGTTCTCCTTTTCCCACAATGTTTTCCAGAGTCATCTGCAACAAACTGGTCAAATGTTGTCATTGTTTGGTAATGGGTTAACAGGGTTTTTAGCACTACACAGCTACAATCTAAACATTTGGGTTAAGGGGCATGAAACAAGAAAAAAAAAACCATGAGAAATCATTAAGAAATCCCATCATTTCACTGATTGACATATCATTGGTTTATGGCAAAACTATGACAACTCCCTTCAGTGCAAAATGATTTTTTCTTTTTTAAAATATCATATCAAGAAATCCCTTTACTTCACAGGTTGACATGACCTTGGTTGATGGCAAGACTTGGCTAGAGTGAATGAGTTGCTATAGTCTTGCACTGAACCTTCAATACATTGCACAATAAATACATTGTATGTTGGCTAACCCTTAGATGGCTGGATAATTTTCGAAAAATAGATTTTTATGTCATCTGCTTTCCAAAACCTTTAATATATGCTTAATTTTGATGAGATAAGATACCCAAAGTAGCATATACCCAGAGTAGCAAACAGGTTAGATCACAGGCCAGCTGCCAACTTACTTGGGGGCTGGCCTGGATCCAACCTATTTGCATAAGCATGAAGTTGGTCCCTGGTACTGTAAGCGTTAAGGTTACAAGGGTTAAGCATACTTTACCTTTCTCGAGTAAAACATCTACAATACTTCCATGCCCCTGGGAGGCAGCAATGTGCAGGGGGGTTCTTCCCAATGGCGTGCTTGCATTTACATCTGCGCCTAAAATAACCATAATATTGAATATATTTATATGTTTGCACTTTCCATCATGTTACTGTTGATGATATTTCAAATTGTAATATTTTACCAATATCTAAGACACCTTTTAGGGGTGAAAGTACATCACTTGAATCTAAATTGTAAGAATTTAATTTGTTTCACAATTGACGTAAAATAAATAAGTTTAATCTAAACTAAATGAGTACATTAATAACCTCATTCTCTCAATATATTCTGCGACAGTTTACCTGCTGAATAAAAAACTGACCATAGAGAAGACAACAATTTAAGACACAATACAAATATTTGTTATGATTAAGTATTGTAATTATATGTAAAAGTTGTCTCCATGATTCAATTTTATCTATCATACTTCAAAACTAGGATGACAAAGTGACAACATGGCATTTCCTCATGAGAAGCACTTCCTGATTGTTGCTAAATATATTTTTGTAAGACTTAAATCTCCTCTCTCAAGATTAACTCATGCCTGCATACCTGAACCAATTTGACCAATCACTGTATCAATATTTCTGTTATGACCATTTTTAACACAAACATTGTTGTAGGATTTAGTCTATGAAAATTTATTAGGCAAGCAACCATGTATATGATAAAACTCCTCACAGTGATCTCCCTTTATTGGATTGATCTCTGCACCACCACAAGTGTCACATGACCATCTGCTAAGAAATGAAAATCATGTTTAAGATGGCGACAACATCCAAAAGAACCATCCATTTGTGCTTTATTTGAAAAGAAAGCGAAAACACTTTCAGTTTAACTGGTCAGAAATCAACACAAGACATTAAAATATTACTTTATTAACTATGATATCTGAAAAAATTGAAAAACAATTTTTTTTAATTCAATTTCATCAAAATCTCGAGAAAAAATCTTGTGGTGGCAGTGATTGATGCAGAGTTGTAAGGGGAGATCACTGCGAGGAGTTTGGTATATAATTAGGTGTCATGTTTGTTGATTCAGTTATTCTTAGGCTAAGTAGAGAATGTCAATAACAATCAATCTATTTCTGTAACTTATGTCATGCTAGCAATAACTCGAAGCTTAATGACAACATGCTATATAATAACTCAATTTCCTTTCTGCAGCTGAGTAGTGTAAAATAATGACTGAAATCCATGGGTAGTTTGGTTAACGGTTTACTTAACACCATATTTTTGACTGTCCCAAATTCAAAGAGTTTGCAGACGACATTTCAAATGTGATGTAGTTGGAAAGTAATCTTCTGATAGGGCAGAAAACATTGTGGGAAAAAGAGAAATTTCTCATTAAGAGCAATAATAATGCTGTTATTGTTTGGTAATGGGTTAAGGGATATTATTAGGACCATGTAAGGTATCAAGGGTGGCGAAATATGATTTTTATCATGTCTGTTAATGCTAAATCTTTTTCTGCACTTCCCCATATAATGGTTTTGTAGTAAATATCAATAAGAATTATTTTGTCTGTTGATGCTTTTGGACAAGCTTGGCAGTACGGACAATTGATTTTGCCACCCCTGGATATGTATAAAAACATTTCTAGTACATTTAGTTAATTATCTTATGGGAGTGTAATCATGGGATGTTATGATTGTGATTTTATCTCACTACATTGGTATTAAGATTATTTACCTATTCTTGTGTATTGAACTTTAGACTGGTCAAAATTGAAAGGAACATCGAACAAAAGATTTAAATGTTTCAAGAATACTTTTTCCTTGGTGAAACTATGAGAAAACCATTGACAAAAGCAGAAATCGTTTATCATGAGCAATTTCTCCTTTTTTTAAAATGGCTTCAGAAGTCTTCTGCTGCAGGTATATTAACCCATTTCCAAATACCGAATTCTCGACTATCCCAAATTGAAAGAGTTTGCAGACGACATTTCAAAATGTGATGAAAATTATTGAAAAACAATCTTCTGAAAGGGCAGACAAATTAATGGAAAAAAGAGAAATTGCTCATTAAGAGTAATTTCTCCTTTTCCCACAATGTTTTCAGAGTCGTCTGCAACAAACTGGTCAAATGTCTTTAATGCTTGGTAATGGGTTAAAGCAAGTATATGTATGTAGGAAATGTTCAAACTAATTAAACTTGGTATCACCTACATACCGTAAGTATTTATAGAACTTATTCCATTATGAGCAAACTTTACTTTTCTCTAAATGTTTTTCTATTGTCAACTGCAGCAAAGATGTTTAACACTGTCCAAAGAAGTGTTAAAAAAGCTTTTCATGAAAGAATTGTTTCATCATTTCCTTACTCCAGAAAATCTGTAGCATTAGTTTATCTGTTGATTAAAGTTAATTAAGCTAATCATATTTTCACATTTGTGATTATTCCATTCAAAGCCTTAAGGTTGTTTGTTCACATATAATTTTGAAAGTCAAAAAAGAATGCCTTTGAATCAATACAGTTTTTGTATTGTTGTATGATGATAATTTGAAATAACTCAATTAATGAAAACAAAGTTTATTCAGAAGGCTTCAATATATCTAAGTATGCACAGCCTATATGCGGCAGATCTCAAAACCATTGCTACGCTTTTCATTTTTTTTATGATTCAAATGCATAACAATCCACTTTATACAGGCTTTCAATACATAATATCAAACCAGTATTGCTTCTGATGTCTTTTCTCCAGTGTGTATCACACAACAGAACAGTGTTGTGCAGTTTTAAAAGAAATTAGATTTTAACATTCCAAATTTCCTTAGATCCATGAGCAAGCAGCTTTAAAGGTTTTTTTTCTCGGCATTAACAGTAGTACCAGTGATATGCTTTCGCAGCATTTCAGATGTACAACTGCTAATAAAACATACAGATGTGTATGAAAAACATTTGAACACGCCTGCAATCTTTTTGAGCAATTCTATATCTGAATTATTGCTGAACATCTGGACTACCACAACATGCATGGTTTTAATAGTTATTTCCTCTATAGCTATTAATTGCCTAGTTTGTTAAGACTAGCTGTATACCATCTTCACTGGCTGTAAAATCACAAAACAAGAAGATTAATTAAAATAAGATAAAACACCAATATAACTATAACAATAGTATGTCTTTTTGTACAAGTCATGTTAAAAAAGTTTTCTATCAAGGACTTTAAACAGAAATTAAGTACTGAATGTAATAAAAAAATTGCTTTGAGCAGTTCAAAAAAAAAAAATAGTGAATGTAATAGACAATTAACATCATTTCTTCATGTGACTAAGTTGAATTCACAGCTTGAGGAATCTGCAAAGATCAATCAATATGAAGTACTTAGTAATTGAAGAAATAATTATTGTACCATATGCAAATACTATTAGGCAGCTACCTACCTACACTCAGTTTTATTCTATAACAGTAAAAGCAAAACTTACAAATAGCCAAAATAAGGATATTAAAATTACAGGATTCAGATAATACAATGTAATAATTTAGGGCAGCAGTATGCCAGTTTACCCAAGATGTTTCACCAATGAATGGCTAGAGATCCAGATAAAACTAAGTAGCAGAACTTTTTCATACAGTTTTTGAGAACCTTCTCAATATATCCTGGTGTGTGTATTGTGGCACATTGTGGCACTTATACAGAAAAACAAATATTGTTAAAAAGCATCTATATCGCTTACATCTAATACCTAATACGATTAACCCATTACCAAACAATAACGCCATTTGACTAGTTTTTTGCAGACAACTCGTGAAAACATTATGGGAAAAGGAGAAATTGCTCTTAACGAGCAATTACTCCTTTTTCCACAATGTTACCTGCCCTATCAGGAGATAAATTTTCAATATCATCACATTTTGTAATGTCGTCTGCAAACTCTTTCAATTTGAAACAGTCGAAAATTTGATGTTTGGTAAAGGGTTAAGGAAAATAAATTTGATGGGAACCAGCAATATAGGGTTTTGAGAATAAATAAAGCAGTAAGCAAGGTACCTATTGAGGTTTCATTTCAAGACTATAGTAAGTGCTTCACAAACATGGAGCACTTACTATAGTCTTACATTGAACCCTTGCTATGCCTCTTGTCTGGACCTTTAAATGCGTGAACTACTTTTAAACTGTGTCATCTAGGGTTCATTGTAAGACTAAAGTCATTTACAGAAAAGAATGGTTAATAATAGTCCTGCATTATACCCATGACATGTTCATATCTAGACTTATGGTAGCCTATCAAACCTGAAAGCTTGTTTGATCATACAAATGCAAGGAGGCCTTGCTGTTGGCTCCACTAATAATACTGTAGACCTAAGATGAACTCTGTCAGTGTGGTATATATTGTGGCACATTGTGGAGCTTATACAGAAAAACAAATATTGTTAAGAAGCATCTACATGTATATCACTTACATCTAATACCTAATACGTTTAACTGACTAAAAACTCTCATTCGGTGCAATAAAGAAAGCCAATACCTTTGATACATCAAAGACAAAATTATATTTTCCCCTTCTGTCTATATCAAAATAACCATTACATTTAAAGGAATAGCTGTATCTCGTATCACAACTTGACAGAACTGTTATCTTTCAATAAGAATCGTATCAAGCCGTTCATACAAGATTTTATACTGTGGGTACACAACAATCATAATGAATTCCAATAGAAAGAAATTTGACAGAGATTATTTTTCTAATGATGTATGTATAAGACCCTTTTATGCTGCCTTTATCTAGATTACTGCCTATTTTGTTGATTTTGTTGATACCTTTTGAATTAAGCTGTAACAGACTATTCTAAGGAATATCTTCACCATAGGATTCTGGGAAATTGAAGATTGATTATCTGGCATTCTGTCAAAATGTCTTGATGCAGACTATTCAAATAATTCCTTTATTCAATACTTTTTGTCTCAATGGAGAATATGGTTTATTTGCAATTAGCATACAATAACTGTCTATTTCTTTTTGAACTGTAGACAACTTTTATCATTTTGCACATCTTCGAAAACATTGTGAAAAAAGAAATATTTGCTCATAAATTGATGAGCAAATTTATTTTGTGGTGCAATGTTTTACAATTTTGACAGTTGTGTATTAATCCACAGAGCTTAAAGGGAAGATTGCTTGTTTTTTCTTTATCTAAAACCATCTGCTTAGAATTTGCATAAGCTCTCTACAGTTCATAAAATGTTAATTGTATGGTGATATTTACCAAAACCTTCTGGATCATCGCACAAATCAGCTACCACACCAAACAACAAATTATTATATAACCATGTTAAATTTACAAATCCTTAAAACTATTCCAAACATGCCCCCCTCCCAAAAAAAAAAGGGTCACCAAAAGGAAACAGGGTGACGTTGCTGAAAGTGTCATACCATTTGGCAGAAAAAGGAAAATTCAATCAATTAACAGCCAAATCCTGCGCTATTCATAATACTTTCAAAGTAGATCTATTACAAATACATCGTATTTGAAAAGTTCAGCTTTAACAGTGAAAAGGGTTTTGTATATAATGTGAAATTAATCAAAGAAGAAATCATTTTGAAACAGAAAATAACAAAAGTCACAAAGCAACATCTTATATCAGCCTGGACAAAACAAAGTTGAAAGTATAAACATTCTGAGTATTGCTTGTCAAAGCTTATTCCATTAACCCTTATAGTGCTTGAATCGACTTCATGGTTATGCGAACAGGTCAGATCTCAGGCCAGCTGCCAAGTAAATTGGCGGCTGGCCTGTCATCTAACCTGTTTTCTACTCTGAGTATGTTTCTTCATCAAAATAAAGCAGATATTTAAGGTTTTCGAAAGCAGATGACACAAGAAGCTATTTCTAAATATTACCCAGCATTCTAAGGGTTAACCCTTTACCAAACGCCAACTCTTCAAAATTGGAAGAGTTTGCAGACGACATTTCAAGATGTGACGAAATTGGTAAATAACCTTCTGATAGGGAAGAAAAAAACTGTGGGAAAAGGAAAAATTGCTTGTTAGGAGCAATTTCTCCTTTTGGGACATTGTTTTCCAGAGTCCTCTGCAACGAACAGATTAAATCTTGTTATTGTTTGGTAAATGGTTAAATCATGCTGTATTACCTTCTTCTATGAGCCTCCTGACTAGTTTTTCGTGGCCACGGTGAGAGGCCAGCAGTAAGGCTAGAAAAGCGCGCTCCTTCAGCCATTCCCTACGCGCTCGCTTTGTCATGTAGTCACTGCCAGGAGTGTGAAAGGTTGTCTGAGCTGTAACGCCAAGTCGGAATACCTGTAAATTGAAAATGTATAAAAAACATCATGCATATGATTTATTAACTCTGTGAAACTAGACAAGCTGATCTGAGAAGGTATTTTGTATATAAATGGTTTAGTGCAAAGAGTATCAGTGATATTTTTCTTAATTAAATCAATGGGGGTTTTTCGACCAAAACTTAAAACTCAATGGGTTTTTCTATAGATAAATGATTAAAATGAATGAAAGTAATGAGGTTTTTGGAAATTTAATGAGATTTTCGGGGCCAAAAATTATCACTGGAGTATGTAAGTCCTTCACTTTTATGAAGTTTTTATTATACATTTAGTTTCACACTGAACCTTAATATCCCATTTGATCATTTCATAGTTTTTGATCAGCATATATCAGAACAGTTTGCAGACACCAGTTTATCATGCATTACAGTAGGAAGAAATTTCTCTGATAGTTCACAAAGACCTGTTGGAAAAAGGTGAAACTGCATGCAAGACCAATGTCATAAGAAAATGCAACTTTGGTACTTTTTGTTGTCTGCTGTTGGTTCCATATTGGTACCAAATTCATACAAAGGGAAATGGGTTGAGTGGACTATCTCCCAGATTGTGTTTTGTAATAAATGACAACTTCCTTATTTTCAAAGAATCTCAAAACTTGTATTTTCATTAAAAAAAAGTATGAAACAAGCTTCTGTTTCCTTCAGTGCTTTGATGTAAATCTCAGTTAAAATTCCTGGGATTGCTGTCTGATGCAGCTTCCATGATTGTATTGTCACCCCAGTTTGTAGTCTGTTTCTCAGATGGTCTTACACATTTTGAATATTTGAAGGACTAATAAATAAGAGCATTCTTTTGCGAAATAAACTGTTTAAATAAACTGTTTTACCCTTTCCAAAACGCAAAATGTTCAGCTGTCCCAAATTGAAAGAATTTGCAGATGACATTTCAAATTGTGATGAAATTGAAAAATAATCTTCTGATAGAGTGGAAAACGTGGGAAAAGGAGAAATTGCTCATTATGAACAATTTCTCCTTTTCCCACAATGTTTTTTAGAGTCGCCACAACAAAGCGGTCAAATGTCATTATTATTTGATAACCAGGGTTAAACAATTAACTATATCTGCAAAATAATATGCAATATCTTTGCCAAACGGTTATGCATGTGGTTCAAAAGTCAATTAACAATCTAGTTTTGGGCAACTGTAACAAAAATGTATGTCGTCATTTTATTCATAGAAGACAATTTATTTTAAAAATAAGAAAGGGATTAAATGTCAACCTGTGAGGAGTTTACAAGCTATGCCAAATTTGAAAATCATTCCTCAAAAATTCACAAGTAGTTCAATGTTAAAGTACAGGACAGACAAGCAATCAAAGAGTTGCGCTCACAAACAGACACAATAAACAAAATTTCCTTGATTAGGTGAATTGATTAAGATACCTCTTTGTTATGTTCAATGATTAACCAATTACAGATTAATCGACCAACCTACCCATTCCACATCATTTGTAGCTACAGCCTCAATAAGATCTTTCCACATAGGCCAGACCCCCATCTGTAGGGTTGCTCCTGGTACAATGTCATTGCTTCTTATATCTGTTGAGTTCAATAGCTCTCCTGCAAAAAAAATTAAAGTTCAATGAATGTTTTAGAATAACCAGTTCCTTATGTCATCTGAATTTTATGACGACAAATCCATATTCAAAAGTACATTTTTTATTTCATTTTTCTAATTGTATTAGCCCTGGTTGAGGCCAAAGCAAAAAGGGAATTTGAATAACAATATCATAATTAGTTGGAGGCAAGCCCTTTCATCACCATTACATCAGTTCAACAGCAATTCTTTCCAAAAACTGTTTCAAAATAGACACCAAACTCTTTGACACAATAAATAATCTACAAGAATTAGATTAATCATATCTATTGAATTCATTCTACATGAGATTACATGACATATTTATGTAACGTTTGTTGAACGTTTATGCAAATTAGGAACCTAATGCATTGTTTGAGAGAATATGCTGGTATATATACATAGATATATAACACAACCGCTCAGTGTATGACAGTGTTTTTCACTGATCGGATGTGTTTGTGTCTTTGAGAGGTTCATTTGCTTGGTTCGTTACATTTACAACAACAGATTAACATGCATTGAAAGGCAAAAAATTGTTGCAATCTTCTTCTTCTGCCATTACTGGTCACTTTCGTCATTATTGAATATTTTACCAGGTATGTGTGTGCGCATGATAGAGGTAGTTAAAAGAGGGAAGTATATACAGGGTGAAGATAAAAGACAAAGATGAAGTTTCTACTTGAAGCATTTGGATGGGCCATAAGGTATAACAACATTAGCTTACATGGATCTATTCTTAAAACTATACAAAACTTGAATATGATCTGCCTGCAGCAGACAGCATTTTTAAATGATTATCAAAAGCAAAGAAATTGCTTGTATGAGCAATCTCTCCTTTTCATTTTTAGTTTTCTTTTCAAACTGTTCCAAGAGAGTCTTTCAACTTTCATCACAAATTCAACTGTCACCAGCTACCGTTTTGAAGTTAGATAATTCTGAAAGATTGATTGTCTGGTAAAAAGTTTCAATGCATGCCTTTGTCTATGACATCGCTACTTGAAATGTTTTATCGCTGTCTTTTCTAGATAAGACTTTTCGTTGGTTCTTGGTAAAAAAAAGAAAGGAAAGAAAAGAAAAGGAAAAGAGTTGGTTTAATTTTTATGCGGATTTCAACAATATCTAAAATATATCATGGTGGTCAGTGCACACAACCATGTTCCTCACTAAAACAGCACCATATTCATTTGAAGTTACTGGCTACTTTTCAATGAATACACATATTGTGTGGTTAGAGATACACAAATTATGTCACAGTGACTTCATTAAACACTTGATGGGCTGACTCAGGGTCGACATCTCTAACTATGGACCCAGTATTTCAAGTAGGGCTTTTTTTCCCTTCAATTGGGAAGAAGCCCAAGCCTGTTGAATTTGGGAAATTTTATCGCTTAAATTGCTGAATTGGGAAGCCTAAAAGCTGGTATGATTTTGAGTTTTTGGGAAAACTGCATGATTTTAAAGAAATTTCCAATTGGGAAGGTGCTTTTTATGGGAGTCTGTTATATAACGGAAAAAAAGCCCTGTCAAGCTTGATATAAAGCATAATAAGCTCACTATGAGGCTTACCAATTAACACGACATTCCACATGAGGCAGTGTGCCATGTCAAAAAAGTTATATCCATGTTCTTACCATCGTCCAAATAACTTATTCGCTGCATATGAACTGGAACACCCGTGGCAAACTCCATGTACATCTTTAGTTCTTGAATTTTCATGTCAAGTGTGATATTTTTAAGAGGAAACTTTTCCCCTGTAAACAATTTCACAAATATGGAAAATGAGTTCTTTTCTTTATCACGAGACTGACCTCGCGTTTTGGGCTTTTTATCACTTGCCATCGTTCGTTTGTGACTTAAAACTTCAATAAAGTAAGTACCATCCCCTTTAGATTTTTCTTGATCTGCGTTCTAGTCAATGAAAGGAAAGTGATTGCTCAGGTCAGTTGTTTGATTATGCTGTATGACGTGTTCGGTAGTCACACTTAAGTGACATATTCCTTTTCACGAATATTCATTCAATATTTTTTGTTTTCGGCCGCCATATTGTTTACACACAGTGACCATGAGGAACGCAGATAATCTAACGAAGATGTAAAATATTTAGATAATCAAAAACTTTCTAAAACAAAACCATGATTTTTAGATTTAACTTAAAGTTTGATTTTTATACCATTTAGAATTAAATCATTAAAGTATATTTACACTACTTTATGATTCTCTTCATCGCTTCCTTGACAAACGGGAAAGTTACTTCCGTTGACTTACAAAACGACTTCTTCATAAAAATATCTGTCAAAATGTTGTCGGCAGGTCGCCGATTATTGACAGCTGTTGTAAGCATTCCAGATTTTAATTTTTCTTATCGTTAAACTTACTGACAAATCAATGCTTTGGCCACTTCAACCAGTAGCACCAATCCATTCAGTTCAATGCATTATGAATTGGTGGGTGGGGTAGACTTTCACATTTATCTGACAATCCGCCTACATACGACAGTAAACTCACTTGTTAAGGCATCTAAGAAAGATTGTTAGCTTAAGTTCCTTTACAGCACAGGTGATCATTTATGAAGATATCGTCTGAGTTCCTTGCCAAGATGTCCGATAGCTCTGTTGGCTTTAGGGTTTAATATTATATTTTAATTGTACTTCAGTCATATTGCAGTGGTATGACGCTTATGCATGCACCTTGTACTACCTCGCCAATCCCATATGAACTCAACCTCTTTTTATCAGATTAGTCAAAATAATTTGACGTGAAGATTGCTTTCTATTTTCTGAAGGGGCAATCCAACATCGAAACTTCGAACGATCCAAATAATGTCAGACTTTTTTTATTCATATTTTCGGATAAAAAGCAGAAGTCACCATTCAATGTCAATTGAAATGACAAGATATGTTAAATAAACTTATATACCAGCAAACAATGGCATCAATTGCCGTTAAACAATTAAAAAATGCTTATTAGGTTTTCACATTCGAGTGCGCATGCCCAGAAAAGAATTATCTGGAGCAAAAAAAATGTCAACTAACATCAATTAAACCGTTCTTACAAAGTAAATATGCTAAATACAAACCTGTTAAGTGCATGGATTGATTAAAAAAGGATTAATTCACGAGTGTGAGTACAATAATTTGATAATTTTCAATAACAATGGAAATATGGGTCTTCAAACGGTGCGACAAAAGTTTTGTTCCATTTGTCCTCCATTAAATGAATCGTTCGAAAGTTTGATGTGACGGGAGAAATTGCCCTATACAAAAATTTCTCTATATTTTCCGATCCCGTCAAATTGGTTTGACTAATTATCAGAGCTGAGATTTAAATATGTCATATTGCATCAATTTCATTAACTGTAGAAAAGAACTATTGGCGGAGTGCGTATCAAACACAGGACTTCTATGTTGGAAGCCAGACATTCTACGGAATGAGCTGATGAGACTTTGCAGAAAAAATCAGAAGAAGTATATTACCAAAGTGAAAAAAACAGTGCTCCCAAACAACTTTGATCTTCTGTTCATGTCAAGTATCAGGATGAAAGTGTTTGAAAATCAATGAATTTGTTCTTTTGAACCCAACTATATTTCATTGATTAACCCTTTCCCAAACAACAAATTTTCGACTGTCCCAAATTGAAAGAGTTTGCGGACAACATTTCAAAATGTGATGAAATTGAAAATAGATAGAGCTGAAATCCTTGTGGAAAAAGGAGAACTTGCTCTAAGCGAGCAATTTCTCCTTTTCCCACAATTTTTTCCAGAGTCGTCTGCAACAAAGTGGTTAAATGTCGTCATTGTTTGGTAATGGGTTAAGATTGCTTGTCAACCAACCTTTTAGTAAGATGGGATATTTCAATAACTTTCAGAGAGTTTCTCATAAAGAATAATTCTCTCAATTAACAACATATAACAATTTGATATCAGCAATTTAAACCTTTGAAGTTTGATACACACCTAAAATTTGTTTTGCTATGGTTAAAGAATGGTTATTTATATATAATATTTATCTTTCAGTCACAGCAAGTCAGGAAGGTTCATGCTGCTACACCAACATGCAGTGATCACCTATTTGTTGTAAGTAACGAGTATCTTTACAGTCCAAGTAGGCTGCTAGATAGTCAGTCTACACTGACTCATTTGAGTCAGTTTTGTTTCTCCTTCCTTTTTCTGTACATGTATGTGTATTCTTGAAGTGATGACTTCACTATTTGAAAAAAGTGAAAGAAATGGTAAGATAGATAGTTAGTTCAAGTGTTTGAAATCAACTGAAGTGTGAAAAAAATTATAGAACTCTTCACAATTTAATAGATACGTTCCTTAACATTGATTGTTTTTTGGAAGTAAGAAGAAAATGGAAGATCAATAGCTGCATTTATCACAATTTCAACCCATTATCAAGAAGAAAGTGGGTTTTTTTCTGGTCACTATTTCTCTTTCTCTTGTTATAGTTCTGGACCTAACATAAAATCTGATTTGAAAATAATTTGTTCATCAACATGTCAACATGTGAAATGAGGTAAAAAGCAGAAAAATAAAACTATGAAGATGAATGTACATTGCCATGTAAAACATTAAGAGAAATCATCCAACAAAATTTATTTATCCCTTCAATGCTTTTCAGCACAGACACACAGCAGACAACAACCCTGATACTCCTTTTGAATTTTCCCCTGAAAACATAAAGGTACAGTTTGTGTTGCTATTCGTCTAAACAGTGTCTTTTCCCCAGTTTTGCTGAGTTTACATTACTAGTTGTCTGTCTGATAAATATTTTCAATGTATTCTTTGTTACAACTTTTTCTCTATTTCATAACTCATTCCATCATTTCGGATTTGGTGACTTGACGATATTAAAAGCAACTGCAGATAATGAGTTTATAGCTTGAAGAAAAAAATGTTTGTTATGATATTTGATAAAAGTTATTGTGCCAAAAGTTGATGATGAGCAGTGATTTCTCCTGTCTTTTAGGGTGTGTTAAAATGAGTACACACAACTGAAGGGTTATCTTTTTTAATGCAATTGAATTGAATGATTGTGAGTTTGTTTCTTTTGTAAGCCATTTTTGTTTGGAATCATCATTTTTGATACTTTAAAGATGTAAACACTCTATTACCTCTTAAGTCTTCAAGATATTCCAGTGAAATGCTTTTAGAAAATGTGTGAATAATAATTTAACAAAAGTTGATGCTGGGACATTTTTGCACCTTGGAGTTTGCATGATGAATTATGGAATTGGAGAAAAGTTTGGTGACTATCAAAGAATGAGTCTTAAATTATTTGATTTCTCCTTGGATTTAGTGCTAATTACCAAGACCATTTAATTTGCAATATATTGAGAATTATCGCTAGGCAATTGTAAGTTCTTGAAAGTCTCATGTTCTAACCCCTTTTTATACTGAACCCTTAGAAAGAAATTTCATTTCATGTTCGGAACAATAAATTAAAACATTGTGCAAAACAAATGGGGAAAAAGCTAAATGGTGAAACTTAATATTTGTGAATGGTTATTGATTGCAGTCAGACATGTTTTATTTTCCACTTACAGCGGGCTGACATGATAATCCAGAATTACCCAGAAGGACACGAAGCAGCTGCTGTGATGCCTCTGCTGGACATGGCACAAAGGCAACATGGTAAATATCATAGACATGCGTAGCTTTTGTATAAACATTTTATGCTAAGAATGTGCGTAGGTTAAAAAAAACACATCTTGTTTCAAAATATGCAATATTGAAAAGTAACACACCATTTGAATCATCTCTCTGAGACACTTCAAATGATGTGTCACATTACAACATTGTACCTTCGTTTAAGGTACCATCCATGAATATCGTTTTTACTTCCTTAGATTGTTAAGTAAAATGCTACCTAGAGGTCAAGATAAGACACTTTTTCCAAGGATTACTTTCACATTTGTTCTCTAAACCCTACATTGTAGGTTCTCATTAGAAATCGCCTCACTGAGATGATTCTAATGAGTATACACAAAGTGGGATTCATTGTATAGCTTTAGATACGCTGCATGAAGAAGACTCTTATCTGAACCATGTTATTGAGGCTTTCTGACTGTGAACTATCCCTAATGCACAGCATGACAGTTCTGCCTCATTAGATTGGAGACATATTAAATAACAAAGCCAGAGGAATATAAACTGCTTTACATAATACCAAGAAGGAGAGGTTGCTTTTTGAAAAATACTTTCCTATTTGTCACAATGATTTGAAGCCATTTTTAAAATGATCCTTAGTGTTATTTTTGACCCATCATTACTTCATTATAGTAATATTAAATATTATTATCAAAGCCTTCATGTTTAGGAAAATTCACAATGGGACCCATTTAAAATTATTCTTATTTAAAGCAATAAAATTACCTTTTAACTTATTATGAAAGGTTCTATGATAATGGGCCATTTTCCCTTTTGTCACATGTAATATGTTGCATGTTTGTTTTTTGTGTCATTTCTTATTTTGTGTGTGTGTCTTGAGACTATTAAAACTTATCATCAGAATGATTTCCAACAAGAAATAACTTATATTTTTCTAGATAAGATGTCTTAAATACTTTTAAGCATGAATAAGTGAAATTTAGTTGATGTATTAGAAAAGCTGATTTTGTTTCATTTTAATGCACCCATTGATGTAAACTGAAATGACACATGTATGTTTTTCTGTTAATTTCAGGCTGGTTACCCCTGTCAGCCATGCATGCTGTTGCAGACCTGCTGCGGATGCCCCGCATGAGAGTGTATGAGGTGGCTACATTCTATACCATGTACAATAGGTATGTCATCAAATTAACGAAAAACATAACTGTCATACCAATGGTTCAGATTATACCAAGTGTAATTCCTTCACAAAAAATGAATGACTGAGGCATTGAACCGTTGATATATTTGCACATATCAATGGTTCAACTCCTCAGGCATTCATCAGGTACAAAACCTCATCCCTGTTGGCAATTAGAAACCTAATCTATTGACAATAGCAGTGTCCCTCTCAAGCTTTATTTAAAATAAACATTGAATTCTAAGTGATAGTTTGTCATGAGGTATATATTGTTTTGTCACAATATGTTTAATTGCTGAAGATGGGGGAAGAGGTAAATTTTCTGCTGTCCAGGAAGAGTCTTGAACGAGCATTAGCATCGATAGCTCAGATAATTGTTTGATCGAGTTTGAATATGATTGCATGTATATAAGTTTTTCCCTTACTTTATGATTGTACTTTTATTATGACCAGACTCCAAATTCCATATTTTCCCATGATTATATTTCAGACAGCCAGTCGGGAAATATTTTATCCAGATCTGTACCACCACACCCTGTATGTTGGGGGGCGTCGGCTCTGATGTCATAATGGACTGTATTAAACAAGATCTAGGTATGTAGAAATGGTAGGAATTAAAAGAAACTATCATAATTTGTAGTTTATACTTTACTTAAAAAAGAAATAAATTAATTTAAAAACAAGGTTTGTTGAGGTTTGGATTTTCCATGGAGTATAAAAAGTTTGTTTATTTTATAATTAGGATTGGGAAACCTACAGTCCTCATCTTACCTGATCCCTTGAATACTTTAAGGAAATGTAAACCAACATAGTTCTTCTAGCATCTATACATAGTCACATAATGATCACGTTTATTATTGCTCTATAATCACTTGTACTTGAAGTAAAACACATATTTGAACTTGGTTCTGTAAGCTGTATTAAATTCTCCTAAAACTGCAATTTCTTTCTTTGTAGTTCTTGAGATATTTGGATAGTTATAGTGCAATTGCCTATAAAAGGTACTGGTGTCTGATTAAAAAGCTGATTTATAACCAGAATATTTGTTTGACAAATAATTGAAATATCATGAGCAAATTCATCTTTTCTCTTAATATTTTGAATATTGTATGTTTAAGGGTGTATACAACCACGCTTGTTTTGTTATTTAGGTATAGAGGTTGGAGAGACTACCGCTGATGGTAAATTTACATTGGCGGAAGTGGAATGTCTCGGGGCTTGTGTTAATGCACCAATGGTGCAGATTAATGATGATTTCTATGTAAGTAAAAAAGAAAGATCTTATTGATCACCCAGTTGACTGGTCCCCATTAATAGCTAGAGTTTGCTTCCTTATTTTGAAGTTTTACGATGTGTCCAAATAGGCAGCATCAACAAATAACCATTTAAAGCAAGTTCTAGTTTGGTAACAAGTTCGAGCCTCAATCAAAAGCATGATCGGTTTTGATGATGTTGTAAGCAATAGATACTAAAGTTATTTCTCCATAGTTTTCAAAATCCTTTTGAGGACAATGCTACAAGGTTTTTATCCATTTTTTTCCCACATGACTAAGGATGGTTCAGTTTAAAAACAATACACAACTTTGTTTACAAATCACGAAATCATATCATTTTTTATTTGATTTGAGGAAATGATTTTGACTAAAAGGAAAACTATTCATAACAAACAAGTTCTTCTTTTAAAGCGGAGATTCTTCAGTTTTGCGCGTGTCTCTAATATTTTTTTAAGTAATTTGTCATAGTGATTTAGAATTATATTTTTTTCCCATTATTTATACTCTGGGTATAATTCCTTGGTTTCAGGAGGATCTTACTGTAGATGATATGAAACGAATTCTCGGTGACTTTAAAAAGGATGTCGTACCCAAACAAGGACCGCAGTAAGTTGTTAACCGTTATCTTACCTCATGTGTTATAAACAGGATCAAATTGAAAGTAGCATCAGTCATTAGATATCAAAAATGATAAAATAACATTTATTTTGTGGTTAAAGGTAGTAAACATGGTGGCAAAAGGGACGACTTGCTCAAATGGAGTATTTTTTCTTTGGTCACAACTGTTTCTTGTGCCCTCTGCTAATTGTGCATTTGATATGTATGTATGAAGAAAAATATTGGAACATGCTTCCCTATGTTTGGGCAATGCTTACTCCTAAGACACCAATTCTAGTGTCAATTTCAAGACCATTTGAAAGCCTTTAAGGTAATTGAGGGTGTTAAGACATTAATTACCAATCATCAAAGCATATTGTGTATTAACTATTTAAATGTAAATGCAATTCTGAGATCGAATATCAAATGAGTTGTTGTTGGTACAGAAAGGTTTCTGTCCCAACCAATGAAAATCAGCCATCAATTCATAAGAACCTTGTTCTGAAAAGAGCATCCATGTCACACCGGCTATATTGAAACACTAGTGTCCTTTATGCAACGAAGACATGTTTAAATAGTGACATTCCATGATTGCCAACTAATACTTACTGTGTCAAATTACACCTCAGTTTTTTTCTTGTCTGATAAAGCCATATTTTGATATCTATGATTTGTCCAAATGGAAAGGTTCAGCACTGACGTTATGAGAAGTACATTTTATTTAAAAAAACAAAACAAAGTTAAGATGTTTATGAAATGAAAAGAAAATATTTTTGAACAATCTTGAAGTTTCTGTGGGATGGTAAATCATTTTAACTTGTGAGTTTGTATGGTATTGGGGTTCATATAGAGCTGATATTTATATTAACACATTTCCACATAATGCCATATTTTTTGCATCTTGCAGCAGACGATTTTCAAAAAGCATTGTGGCAAAAGGAGAAGTTTTCCCTATTGTCACATTGCTTTTCTTATCTATTCCCATATCACAACAGCAGGACTGAAAGGTTTTTCACATGTTTACAAAGCTTTTCAAAAGTCTTTTTCTTCATGTAAAAAAGACGTTGTCTGCAGGTGGTAAAGATTTAAATGTATGATTGTACATTTTAGGTCAGGAGAAGGATTCCGGTTTTCTTGTGAACCCAAGGGAGGTCTTACAGCACTCAACACACCTCCTAGGGGTCCAGGGTTTGGTGTAAGGACAGACTTATAAGTTATAGTGAACTAGTATTGACATTTTGTACAAAAAAAAACATGTTTTTTCTCTTGTTAAATAATGTGAGATATTAAAATTGTGGAAAAATAATTACCTTTGTTTGTGATGTAATCTACTAGTTATGTCCATTTATCATTGTGTCAATAGGGAGATATTGACTTTGTTTGTGCTGTAATCTACTAGTTATGTCCATTTATCAATGTGTCAATAGGGAGATATTGACTTTGTTTGTGATGTAATCTACTAGTTATGTCCATTTATCATTGTGTCAATAGGGAGATATTGACTTTGTTTGTGATGTAATCTACTAGTTATGTCCATTTATCATTGTGTTAATAGGGAGATATTGACTTTGTTTGTGATGTAATCTACTAGTTATGTCCATTTATCATTGTGTCAATAGGGAGATATTGACTTTGTTTGTGATGTAATCTACTAGTTATGTCCATTTATCATTGTGTCAATAGGGAGATATTACCTTTGTTTGTGATGTAATCTACTAGTTATGTCCATTTATCATTGTGTCAATAGGGAGATATTGACTTACCTTCCATTTATCATTGTGTCAATAGGGAAATATTGACTTACCTTCCATTTATCATTGTGTCAATAGGGAGATATTGACTTACCTTCCATTTATCATTGTGTCAATGGGGAGATATTGACTTACCTTCCATTTATCATTGTGTCAATAGGGAGATATTGATTTAACTTCCATTTATCATTGTGTCAATAGGGAGATATTGACTTACCTTCCATTTATCATTGTGTCAATAGGGAGATATTGACTTACCTTCCATTTATCATTGTGTCAATGGGGAGATATTGACTTACCTTCCATTTATCATTGTGTCAATAGGGAGATATTGATTTACCTTCCATTTATCATTGTGTCAATAGGGAGATATTGACTTACCTTTCATTTATCATTGTGTCAATAGGGAGATATTGACTTACCTTCCATTTATCATTGTGTCAATAGGGAGATATTGACTTACCTTCATCTGTCTATCACAGAATTATGTCTTCTCTCTGATTTGAAATAGTCATCCGATCGTTACAGCTTTAGCCCTTATAGAACCGCCTGCATGCTTACGCAACATGTTGGATCCAGGCCAGCTGCCAATTTAATTGGCAGCTGGCCTGTGATCTAACCTGTTTGCTACTCTGAGTATCTTTCCTCATCCAAATTAAGCAAACATTTAAGGTTTTGAAAAACAGACAACACAGTCTATTTTAGGAAATCTACCTAGCATTATAGGCTTTAACAAAATCGTTGCCATGGTATTCCACTCAAGTTGGTACCTGGCGAGATCATTCCAGAATCTCCATGGTGAAAATGAATTGAGGCAATAGTATTTAGCTGAAGTTCTATATATTCCAAATAGCCATGACGCTCATCAAATCTTTATGAAAATGATTGTCGCTAAAATAGCTTGTACCATATCCACCCCTATGCCATAAGGTTTTAGAACTTGTAGCCCTTGAACAAAAGAACTTTTTTCGGATTATTGGAATGCTGTCAAACCACAAACTGGTTTATTCAATTACCTATCGAAAATGTGCTAAAGTGGTGTACACATGAAATAATTACCTAAGGAATATAGGTATATATTCCTTTTGCAAGATAACAGTAACCAAATTAAAACTTAAGGGCTACTAGGGACCTCCAATCAGTAAATGACAAAACTTAAGATCACAAGGCCCCTCTTCAGTTCAAATCCAGATGACTGCATTTGAATTTTCATGAGAGGCAGTCTCCCTACTGACTAACGGAACCCAGCTCTACCAGCCCTTATGGGCAGTTGATAATGGGTCTTCTTACATCATAATGAGCCAGGCATAGCAACAGAACATCTTTTAACTCTTATAGTGATGGAACCGACTACATGCTTTTGCAAACAGGTTAGATCCAGGCCAACCGCCAAATAAATTGGTGGCTGGCCTGTGATCTAACCTGTTTGTTACTCTGGGTATATTTCCTAAGCAAAATTAAGCAGATATTGAGGTTTTGGAAAGCAGACGTCAGAAAAATCTATTTTTAGAAAATTGCCGAGCATTCCAAGGTTTAAAAGTATGTTATACAAATCATGATTGTTTGGTTTGCATACAGTTGCTTATTACAGTGTTAAACCAGAATGTTTCTGCTTTTATCTTGCCGTTTTCATCACAGATTTCTGCCATTATATCACATGAAATTGCATCTGGTTGTACAAAATAATTAAGCATTTGGTCCATGTTCATGATTTTATTTCTCCCAGATAGCAACAAACAAAAGCAACATATCAACCCATGCATACAACATAATTAGAGGTGCTTGTTCTCAAATGTAAGGAAATTTGGGAGTTAAAAATAAACCATAAAACTGCACAACACATGTATTGTTATATGATACACACTGAAGAATATAAATCGTTTTTAATCTTTTAATTTGTGTATATAGTGAATTAACATGTATTTCAATCAAAAAGCGTGGTATTGCTTTTGAAATCTACCCCAAATAAACAGTACAATAGTAGATAAATAGACGCTTCCTGGATTAATTAGGCTTTAAATAGCTACCTTTTTAATTGTAAATCAAAGAACAATACAAAATCTGTAATGTTTCAACGACATGTTTCTTTGACTTTCATATTTTCTCTTTTGTGAACAAACACCTATAAATTTTGTTTCCTTATTTTCAAGTTAAAGGTCCAAACTAAAGCACCATCTGATGATACTTTGGAGAATTTAAGAAATGTAATTTTTATATTGAAACATTATAAACAATCTATTAAACCATTACCAAACAATAGTGACATTTGACCACTTTGTTGCAGACGACTCTGGAAAGCATTGTGGGAAAAGGAGAAATTGCTTGTAATGAGCAATTTCTCCTTTTCCAACAATGTTTTCTGCCTTATCAGAAGGTTTTTCTTCAAATTCATCACATCCTGAAATGTCGTCTGCAAACTCTTTCAATTTGGGACAGTCGAAAATTTGGTGTTTGGAAATGGGTTGAAGCAGTAAATATTTGTGACAAGCTTTTGTTACGATATTTTGAAACAGTCTAGGGTTCAATTTAAGACTGTAGCGAGTCCTTCACAAACATGAAGCACTTACTATAGTATTGCACTGAACCTTAGAGGTTCTCTAAACAAGCATACATAAGGTGAAGGTGATTCGGATGATAAATTCTCACTTAAAATATACCCGATATAGCAGTTTCATGAGATATTGATATTTTTGAGGGTTAATTGGATCAAAACAAGTGAAGCAATACAGTTATTCAGTTTATAGAAATGGAGAATGGTTAGTTTGTCGCTCTCATGAATTGAATTCTGTATGAATGGTGCCTGATCATGTAAGTATACCATCACAAATCCCAGACTTACAGAAACATTTTGTCAAAACTGCATTCGTAACAGAGCTTTATCTATTATGTTGTATAGGATATTGTGCCAAATATAGCAAAAGACAATTATTTAGTTTAAGAAAAAATATAAATTTCTGTAACAAAAGGTAGAAAGTATTATGTCAAAAGGAGGAATTTGCATTTTTAAAGCATTTTATGCTGCAATGGTCATTTTAAATTGACTGTTCATTAAAATATTTTAGAAGAAGTTAGCATTAAACAGAGGAAGATAAGAATGTAGAAACTTTTAAAACTTAAAATATGTCTATCTGTCTACAGTAATCCATGACAGGTATTTTAGATCGTTTTACTCCTAGCTCCATAATGGCTCAATTTGACACATTTGCAGAAGATGACAGAAATCAATGTAACAAGAAGAAAAATATGCTTTTATCAATCAATAAATCCTATTAATCATATTGTTTTCCTTTTGCATACTTTCTATTAGTGGTCTGCTGTTACTTTCAATTTGGTCTGGCACCAAAATCCTACACAAGTGAATCATTTAATGCATATTTATAGACAATCAAACAAAATTCTTGTAAAGTTCTTGAAACAGTACAATAGAAACCCATGGGTACAAAACATACCAACTAAAACCTCATTTGAAATAACATGACTTCATGAACAGTATGCAAATCTTTAAAATGAAAACAGATTTTGACTTTCTTACAACTTTCATCTTTAGAAGGTTTCAGCAAATTAAAGCACCTATGTCATATGATAATACCATTCGTATTCTTGTATAACTTACACAAGTAATCTACGAATAATCATTCATTGAAGCACTGTAAACACAAAAAAACCTTGATTTAGAAACATGATGGAAGAACAAGTCTAGATAAAACCATAATGTTGTACAAATAATGAAACTCTATGAAATTTTGTGTCATAATCCCCATTTATTGAACAGTAATCTTACAGTAAGATAAAACATGTGTTTATGTCATAAAAGAAGCAACATTGTGACAATAGTAGCAGTTACTCATACATGCATATTTCTCTTCCCCTATAACAATATAGGAAAGAAATATAGTTAAGATTCAGGGTTTTCCTTGAACCCCTAGTTATATAGTAAATGATCCCTAATTTCTGGATATGAACCCTAAAGATCATTATTTTCCACTCACAATTCCATATATAATGAGACCCTACCATTGATGGTCAAACTTTGTTTCAATCTCGGTCCATTCTTATGTTATTATGTGTCTAAAATTTTAATTTTGAAAAAAAAATTAATTCCAAAACTACAGGTTTCAATGCAAGACTTTTGTGAGAGGGTTCCTATAGTCTTGCATTGAACCCCAAATTGTTTTTTATAGATGTTTTCAGCTACGAAATATGGTATCCAGGTAGATATGAAATAAGAGAACTATAGAACCAACACTTGATGAACTCATTGGACAAACATTGAAGAAAGCATGCATTCACTCACACAATGCCCAAAGTATAATGAAATATAACACATGCACAAAATAAAATACATACTCATTAGAAATAAAATAAAAGGGAATTCAAATCTCAATAAATGAAAGACATATACCATAACTTCATATTAAACAGCATAGACTATTTTGCTTTTTCTCATCTACACATGATTTTCAGGGCCAGATAGGCAACGTTACTGTTACAGCGCTGGAACCGACTTCATGCTTATGCAAGCGGTTTAGACCACAAAGTAAATTGGCGGCTGGCCTGTGATCTAACCTGCTTGTTACTCTGGGTATCTTTCCTCATGAAAATTAAGCAGATATTTGAGGTTTTGGTAAGCAGACAACACACAAATCTATTTTAAGAAAATTACCCAGCATTCTAAGGGTTAGAAAGGAGGAATGAGTTTTCACTTTGATCTCTCAATGAATATAATGCATGACTTGTACAGAATACAAACAAAAATTGAGTAAAAAGGGGAGACTTGGCAATGTTAGAGTTACAATCAGGAGATCATCATTCAATTGAACTACATGGAAAATTGAGCGACCTTTTCTCATGAAAGTAATGTTCACCAAATGATTTTGCTCTAAATACTCCTCGCATGATAGGATGGTTATAGATAATTTATCTTTTTGAAGACTGATTATATTTGGAAATGTTTATGAAACTGAAGTGAAACTGATGTGAACAAGTTATGTGAACTTTGGAAGCTAATGGAGGATGATCATTTTGTACATTTGTACTTAAGGTAGAGTCCCTATAATCCACCATTTTGAAACTCAATCTTTCATCAAATTTCTTTCCACCGTTCTAAGTATACATCGTTCATGGCCCGAACTATTCAGTTTGATATGAAAACCTCCGCCCCAAACCGATGTATACTGAGAACAACCAAAATAATCCAACCAAAGATTGAGTTTCAAAATGGTGGATTATGGGGATTCTTCCTTAACCCTTTACCAAATGCCAAATTTTCGACTGTCCCAAATTGAAAGAGTTTGCAGACAACATTTCAAAATGTCATAAAATTGGAAAGTGATCCTCTGATAAAGTAGAAAACGTAGGAAAAGACGATATTGCTCATATCAAGCAATTTCTCCTTTTCCCACAGTGTTTGTTTTCCAAAGTTGTCTGCAACAAAGGGGTAAAATGTTATTGTTTGATAATGGGTAAAAACAGCACTGTAAATAAACACTTTCTGCTTCGATGCTTTTACTGTAGAATAATTTTCTACAGCTTTACATCAGAATGCTTAACCTATTACCAAACAATAACAACATTTTACCACTTTGTTGCAGACTTTGAAAATCATTGTGGGAAAAGGAGAAATTGCTCTTAACAATGTTTTCTGCCCTATTAGAAGATGGTATTTCAATTTCATCACATTTTGAAAAGTCGTCTGCCAACTCTTTCAATTTGGGACAGTTGAAAATTTGTAGTTTGGTAAAGAGCAAGAAGAAAACAATCATTGGGTAAAAACATAGCATTTGGATGAAAACATAAGCTTATAAACATACAAAAACATATTTTTTCCCCTTAAAACTTGGGCATGCATGCTAGAAAAATAATAAATACATAGAATAACATTACTCAAAATTTACAATACCCAAAAAGGTTCATTTGAATGAAAAAGTCATAGCATGACATCTTTTACTAACAACAAACAATACATCAAGGTTTAAATGCAAGACTAAAGCAAGTTAATCACAAATGTGAATTACCGGTGCTCATTATACTGTTGCACTGAACCCTTGATAATATTTTCTTATTTCGATACTAATAGCCCATTTGAAGATTGTTACAAAATATTACACTACTCATCTTCAAAAGGTTTAACAATTCATAAGTTACGGGCTATTAGAAGTAAATAATTGTTTACAGGTAAGGATGAATAAATGACATTTAAGCCCACAAATTGCATGCATAGATTAGAGTTTATATATATGGATTTGAAGCAAAGATGAGACAGATAAACATATATGTAAATATATATAAATATATTTGCGACCATTACTTTTTGACAAATTGGGTTCGAAGGTATATCCATCATACCCGATCAACTGTTATGATAAGCTCCAAATGAAATGATCAACAAATTGAAAATATCAAACACAGTTATATATTACAATTTCTATCCCTTGCTCAATTTGATATTATGTACAAGGATTAATTCTCTTAACCCTTCACCAAACGTCACAATTCTAGACTGCCCGAAATTGAAAGAGTTTACAGAAGACTTTTCAAAATGTGATGAAATTAGAAAATAACCTTCTGATAGGGTAGAAAACATTGTGGGAAAAGGAGAAATTGCACCTTATGAGCAATTTCTTCCATTCCCACAATGTTTTCCTGAGTTGTCTGCAACAAAGTCGTAAAATGTTGTTTTGTTTGGTAATGGGTTAACTTAAGGTTATTTCCCTATATTGATGTCTGTGATTTACACAGAACTATTCACAGTAGGTAATGGTTTAGACAAATGAAATTCATAATGAGAAAAATCATGTTTACAACATTTTTCTTCTTTTCAGTTTTGGCACTCATTGTTTTATAAGCTGTTCACTGCAAGCATGTTAAAAAGAAATCCATACAGTGATAAATTTACTCTCTCCTGGGTTTTTTCAATGCATTTCTAAATGGTATATATTTTTCAAAACTTTGTTAAGAAAGAAAAGAAATTATTTGCGTAGACATAGTTTCCTTTTCGCACAATGTTTTCTGTGTGAATCCAAGATTGTTGTTTGATATTGGGTTAAAGATTTTTTCAACATCAAAATAGAAACCTACCCAAGAAACAATAAAAATACTGGGATAATCAAAATAACGTGGGTAAAGTTACTGAACAACCTAAAGAAAATATTTGTCCAAGTCAAAACTGAGAAAACTGGAAAGTTTCTTTAAAGAAAACACAATATTGTCATGTGACATGTTGTTGGAATTGTCTCTCCAACTGCATTAGAAGCATCTCGGAGACACGCATCCAATGATGTTTTACTGTACAATATTGTCTCGCCAAATATTGAAATAAAAGGAAACATTCGTTTGAACTTACTCATACTTTTGGCATCATTATTTATTAAAACAGGGCTGTAAAGTCCAAAAAGAGATTGCTGTGTTTTGAAGGGAAAGAAAAGTTTTGGTTAAACACGAAAAGTTGATGAATGAATGGTATCACAGATGTATGAATGAACGCAAGATCTGGAAAGGCATGTCTGAATGGTTCAGGTAGATGTTTCACAGTACATTACATTCCCAGTCTTTACTGCATCACACAGAGGGCTGTTTAAATCCGTAAATCACATTTTGGAACTTCTTCATCCGTGGACGTTTACGTCTTGGTTTCGATCGCCCTTTGTAATATTGGTTCAAAAGGAAGAGCAGAACGAGCAACATCCCAATGAAGGCCACGGCCGGGAATACAGCCGACTTATCTACCTCCTGGGGATAAGGGAGTCCAGATTCCTTCACCTCCGTTGAAATACCTGGATTGTCTTTGATTGCACTCTCTGCCTTGTCCAGAAGCTGCTCCTTAACAGCATGCGGAATAAGATGTGGGGCATCCAGCCCGTTTATGGATAAAAGTTTTTGAGGCTGGTATACGTTCCTGAAAGTTGATGATTTTGTGTATAAGATAAAACTCAATATGGTAACTTACATGAAATGTCAATATTTAGTGCTCTGTAGATTTGATTCTGTCTTTATAAATTAACCCTGGAACCTGGAACCAACTTCATGCTTATGCAAACAGGTTGGATCAAGGCAACCCACCAAGTAAATTGGCAACTGGCCTGTGATCTATCCTGTTTGCTACTCTGAGAATCATTCCTCATCAAAATTAAGCAGATATTTAAGGTTTGCGAAAGCAGATGCAACAAAAATCTAATTTTGGAAACTACTCAGCATTCTAATGGTTCAGGTTCATTTTTCAGCTGTAATAAGCCAGGTAACGTAAAAAACATAATTAGATCTACAGCTACTGCTAAATTTAATGCTAAATGAAATTGGTAACTTTTTCTCTAGAAGCACAATTTTATATAAATTAGTAGAGAGAAAACATTTGAAAGCATTTGACAAAAGGAGAATTTACTCATTCCTGGATCCATCAGTACTAGGCTGCCAAAGGTCACTTTAATGAAACCAGAGGTGTCAGTTGGGGCTGGAATCCTGGACCCCCAAGTTCTAAGTATGCCACCTCAAACAAACAATGTCCACTACAAACAATGTAGCTAGAAAAATTCACCTCGGATTTATAGTCCCCTGTGGAGATTCGATCCTGGTTCGCCGAGGCAAGAGTCCAAGACCATAACCATTGAGCTAAAGAGTCGACTCAGTAACACAGAGGTTAGATCTAGTCTTTATTGATTGTTGCTATGCTGTAGAGAGTGAGGCAATTACGTAACACACCTTAACCACTGGACTACACACCCTGTTATATTTAATGGATAAAGTTTTGGCATCAATACATAAGGGCATGCTGGTAATGACCTCCATAAACAATACTTACGAAGGGACTGTTATATTTAATGGGTAAGGTTTTGCCCACATCAGATTAGGGCATGCTGGTAATGACCTTGACCGGGGAGTGCCAAGGTGACCCTCGATGACCTTGGAATATCGATGTAAATGATTCCCTGTGGAAAAAAACATTTGTTTAGTGACAATACTCATGTATGGAGTAGTAAAGCTTCTATGCAAAAACTGGATTTTGTGTAAAGAATTTAAGAACCAAGTTTGAGAGAAAAACATACTTGTGCTTTATAAAAGTGAACTTATTATTAACCAAAATTTATCTTGTTACAATGATTGAAAAATCATCTGCTTCTACCAGGCAAATAATTATTTGCAGTAGGCAAAAGATTAAATGCAATTAAAAACAAAAACATGTAGCAAATTGTTTTAAATTGTGCAAACAAAATGATTTCGAAACACCAAAATATTGATTAGTTACTTAATGCTATTGACAGTAATTGTCTGCTTAATCAATACAGATAAAGACATGAATCTGAGGGCAATTCTAAACACTGTTAATAACTTATGGCAAATCCTCTCTTGATTGCAATGTTCTCGCTTTTATCATTTCATTTTTTTTTCAAAATCATTTCATTTTCACTGTTCCCTTTCAAAAATCTTTTGTGAGTGAAAGGATCTTCCAAAAATGTACTTTGTAATAGATTTTTTCGGACTTCAAACAAATCTTTAAATGTTAATAAAGTGTGCACCTGTACCTCATTCATGACAAATGATGCTTTTTATGGACAGCCAATGAGGCATATTCTCAATTTTTCACAGGACAGGATACAGAATATAAAGGCCTTTTGAATGCAGTGTTCATAAAACTAAGCAATAAATCCTAGTTTGTATTTATATGGGTTTTACATCACATCAACATTATTTCATTTATGTTGCAATGTCTGACTTTTAATGATGGAGGAAGACCTCATACTCAAATGCCCAGAAGGGCTGGTCAAGCTGGGTAAAACCATTGCCATTCCGTAAGTCAGTCCAGAGACTACTATCCTTTACCGGGATTTTAGCCTACACAGAGAGAGGCCATGTGATTTCAAGTTCTATACTCTAACCACTCGGCCAAGGAGGCCCCTTCTATTTTGTAGGTACTCATAAGACCTGACCTAACAAGACAGTTCTAAAAAAGGCCACTGAAAAAAATCAAATAGAAGTACCCTCAATAAAGAATCAAGAGAAAAAGTATACATTTAGCAAGGTAAGTACTGCGCTATTACTCTCTCACCTTCCATCCTCTCAGGTAGGACTGGAGATAGGGGTAGAGTGACCTCCCCTATATTTGAGAACACTGGTGGTGTTATGTTGTGTGATGTATACTCTAACAGGGCACTCAGCATCCAGAAACAGTCTGAAGGAAGAGAAAAATGGTCGGTTTAGGAACAATTCTACATTTTATATCATGGAGGTTTACACATATCTTAGCTGAACTTGAAATACATCACATGAGTGGATACCCTCTAACCCTTTTATTCCCACCAACTTCTTTTCACATGAACATTCAAAAGAATTATGTGACATCCATAATCTATATTTATACTTTTGGGGAAAAAATGGCAAAGCAGAAGTTTAAAGGTCCATGTGAGACAGGCTATCAACTGAATATTGAGACTCAGCATAGCCTAAGGTTAAGGAATCATTAGAAACAATGTTGATAAAAAAAAATATCCATTATTTCGCTGACAATTTCATCTAAAGTTCTCAACAACTATTAAACATTGTTACATAATGATTTTCTTTTTACCATCTTATTTCTCAATAAATCACTATGACATAAGGATGTTTCACTTGTAATTAGCTGTTTCTTCTTTTATGTCACAAAATCTTCAACTATGTCAAAAAAGAGAAAAACATGTTCTATGCTTTTTAAAGTTTGCCTATTGTTAAGTTTAAACCTATTTATTTTACATATCAGTACTCGACCCAAATGTGGATTAATGAAAGGTCCCAAGGCGGAACCCACTACTTATGGGATTCAAATCTACGACCTTCATGTCCGGAGGCCTTTTGTTGATTTAATTTAGACCAATCACAAAATCAAATGTCATCTTTTATGAACTAAGGTAGGGTGTTAAATGATCACACAGCAGTTTTGTGCATTCAGTTCCTCACAATATTTAGGCGTGTGAAAATTTTGGTACCTATGTTTATTCTAAAGCATTGCACATCAATTCCAGGGTTCAGTGCAAGACTATAGTAAGTGCTTCACCAATATGAAGCACTTACTATAGTCATGCACTGAACCCTCCAATTGTACATGCACAACTGTTAACCTACAGTCACCTTTTTGTATATGACTGTTGTCCAGACAATTTGAGTCCCCATACATTACTACACGTCCACTATTTCTCTTCTGTCTTGTCTGATATAAACCCAATATAGGGACCTTTTCTTTTACTTTTGTTGTAGAATGTATAACTTCATTACCTGAAAAAAGAAATCAAAGACTTGCTTATCTTTATGACTTTATTGATCACTCTCCGGAAGTGCTTATACCTCGATTGCAAGGGTACCAAAATCTAATTGATTTACATGTCTGTAAAAACCTGTTCTTTTCTGCACTTGTTCGAATAATTTTTATATAGTAATTTTCAGTCAAAAGTCACTTGTCTACAAAGGATTTTTTGACAAGCTGGGCAGAATGGACAATTTTGCAATCTCTGTAAGACTTACGTTTATCAACAAGCAAGCTGGCAACCCAAAAATATATACGTGAAAGGAATCAGCTTATACTAAAGCTTGTACAAAAAAAATCATCCCCTTGCTACAGTGTTAATTTCTTCTCTTAACACTACATTGTTGGTATTCAATGAATTCATCTTATTCTATTTATATCCAATGATATGAGTTTTTCATTGTGTCAAAACTTGTTCGACCTATGTTGCAATGCAAAACTCCTAATGATGGAGGAAGACCCCATTCTCAACTGCCCATATGGGTTGGTAGCCTGGTAGAACCATCAGCATTCCGTAAGTCAATCTAGAGACAACCTCCAAATCATCTTATCAAGACAAATCTAGATTTCTAGTGAGTAAAACTCCATACCCTGATCCTTCAGTGTTTTAGTTATGATGGTTCCATTTGGAGGAAATTTGGCAATACTGGTACCAGATGCATAGTACACTGAAATTATAAAAAAATGTATAGCATAATTCTTCGTAATATGATTTTACACAAACAAATGATATAGAATGATATAAACGAACTGAGCAATAAAGATTGTTCGACATTAAAGCCTTATAAAAAAATTAATTATGATGAAATCATGAAATAAAGCCTACTATTTCCTAGAATTTGATTCAACTCAACATCTTGATAAGCTCCATGAATTAATGATAAAACAACCTTTGCATACTCTTTCATTTTCTAAAAAGAAAAACACAAAAACTATTCCCACCATTGGAATGGCTTTCATTAACAAATAGTTGAATAAATGATGATAAACTCAGTCTTAACAAAGAAACGGAAATTGGCTGCAATTTTCGGTCATGAAATATATGAATGATGGTAAACTCAGTCTTGACAAAGTAATCAAACTTTAGCTTCTATTTTCCGTCATACTTTCACTGATAATATACATACTATCATGGTCTCCTATGCTAAAGTCTCCTTCAAACACTTCGTCACTGAATGCCATGCCTAATGGGGCCAATAGATCATTGAGGGCAGGTATGTTGGCACCACCGGTATCAGGCATCCACCATTGTCTGTAATACACAATACAGTCATCAAACTAGATCATTCAACATATTGATTCATTCATCTATTCATAAGGGTTTTACATTGCATCAACATTATTTCAATCATGTTGTAAAGCCCAACTCTTACTGATGGAAGACAACCCCATACTCAACTGCCCATAAGGGCTGGTCAAGTCGGGTAGAACCATCAGCATTCCGTAATTCAGTCCTCTTTGTTTTTTTTATTGGAATATAAGATAAAGTTCTGGTAAGGTGATTCAAATAAGTAGTTACAAAGAAGAGCTTTCCACTTTAACATTCCTTTTTCAAATGTTCTCAATGATGTTTGCTATCAAATGGATGCTTTTAATCTGAGAAACTTTTTTACCCTGAGAAACTTCTATTTCATCCTAAATTTGAAATCAAGAAGAGAAACATTTTTTTTCATTTTTGGATAACAAAGAACTAGGTAAAGAGTTCATTTAAGCATTCCATTAGAAAAATAACCTAAACTTTGAAATAGAACTGTACCTGGTATTTTCATCATAGAACTTGACTTTTTTCATGACAGACACATTGTACCAGTCTGCCAGTATTATAATGGAGAGACCATTGTCAATATCTCTCTTTAACTTTATAACCTCTTCAGGGAAATACTCCTCCTCTGCATCCACTATCAACAGTGTACCTGAAATTGGGAATGTAACATATAGAATAGCTTCTTTATCTGTAATACCTCACTTTGCCACATCTGCTGTGAAAGCCTATGGAAAAAATTGTGACAAAATAGACAAATTGCCACTAATACACAATTAAACCTTTTCTCACAATGGTTTGTAACTACTATCTTTAAGGATATGTTTTTGTTCTTGCTATACTTTGTCGTCTGCTTTTGCTTTCAGTTTGGACAACCTACAAATTCCCTTAGGGAATTGATAAAAACTGTTGTCAACTCTGTTGTCTCCCTTATATTCAATTTCAACTGGTTCGAATTGAAAGCAACAGCAGATAACAATAAACAAAGGAATATAAGTAGCGTTTTATGTGATATTGGAAAGAAGCAACTGTGACAAAATGAGAGATTGCTTATAATTGGGGAAGAGGACGAATATTCCATTTGGGGTCTGAATATTCGAATCATAAATAACTAATCAAATATTTGTTTTTGTTATTCTAATATAACTATTTTTCAGAAATTTAAACTATCAAAATTATGTGTTGTTTCATTTCCCTGTATCCTCTAAACTCATCAAATATTAAACTCCAATTTATATGTAAACAAATTACATCCAGGTGAAAATTCCACGTTTTGATAACATAAACCACCAAATAAATAAGAATGACGCGTTAGCAATGGGATTATATCCTTAGTGCGAAAAGTGTCGTTTTAGGCAGTTGTTTTAAAACCTTAAGATAAGGCAATTTTTAGCTATTCTTTAAAATCAGTCAATTGAGGAAATTGACAATTATGATTATCAATAAATCACATTACACGATTGCAGGGAACTTTAACAATTACACTCTATTAATAACTATTCATAATCATGATTGCAATGCATGAGGGCCAATTAAAATAATGTGAAAGAAATTATCTTGATGTTCATAATAATTACAATAAGTCAATCATGTATCAATCTAACAAGACACCTAAAAGCTTTATTTTAACAACATATTATTGACAAAACATAAATATACATAAAGAGTAAGTGGGAACCGTGGTCCAGTGGTTGGGCGTCGGCTTCATGATTGGAGGGTCCCGGGTTCGTATCCCAGCCGGATCATCAGAATTTTCCTGAGCAAAAGAATGTTATCCGTTGTTGCTCCTCTCCACCCAGGTGTATAAATGGTTTCCTATGAGGGAATAACCCAATGTGCTGTGGCTTCATTTGCGCCATATGTAAATGGTTGATTTATCACCCAGTGATCGAGGAGGTAATTGTAAGAGTCGCCTGAATATGCCTAGCATAAATATGAGACTCTAAACCCCTACTTTTACCCTTTTTTACTTTTTAAAGAAAAGATAATACCATAGATACTTACTATACTGATTGGAGTCAAAACATGTAAATGGAGCTCCTGTAATAAAGAGAAAACCAGAGTTAAACCATTCCATGTTATGAGATCTTGTGTGTGAATAATGTCAATGTCAGATGACCACTCATATAAAGTGTTATATCATAACACATTATCAGTATTCTCAGGCCTATCATTGCGGGTTTACAGCCTGGCATGAAAGCATTTGTTTTAGACCAGAGTTCAAAGGGCCCTAGTTGGGATGGGGTTTTTATTTATTATTCACTTTGCTTTTTCCTAATTTTTAAACTGCAAGGTAAGATATCATTGCATCCAGGCTTTTAGACGATAATCTGAATCAATCAGACGCCTAATAATGGTGTTTATATTTTGATAGAGTTAAACAAAAGCATCTAAAAGACAATGATCTTGAAAAATATAATTGAGCAAGGCACCGATAGCAAGATAAATAGAGTCTGAACCAATCAACGCCTTCGAAAGTTCTAATCATGGACTCAATGTGAACATGACAAAAGAAAATAGCTAGTTTAGGTATTGGAAGTTTCAGGACCAATGCTATATGTACTATGAAATAGAGTGAAAATCATTAAGCCTATTTAGTATAAAAAGCTTTTTTCACAGACTTTTCTGCATTCTATTGCTGTGATTGAATGAAGCAAATTGAGTCAATATTGCTTTAGTGGTTGGGTAATACTGCAAAATTAAAAAAAAAAACTGTGCAACCTACATAATTCATATTGATTTCTATTTATATGTAATATTTCTGAAAATGTTCTGCAAAGAAAACACTATAATGTTAAAATAAATGAGCAGTAATATAAGTTAACTTACCCAGAACCTCTACAAAGTAGCCTGCCGCTCTCAGATGTTGATACATGTCTTTAAAATTAGTGTGGATATGGTCTCCATTCCTGCAGGTATAAACAAGAAACACAATTCCAATACAATAAAAGAAAACAATCTATTCCAAACAAAGAATAAAGAAATTAAAAAAGTGACATAAAGTATAACCCCAAAACAGAAAATTAAAAGATGTTACACAAATCTTCAAGCTGAAGGTCAACACTGAAAACAAAGAACAAAACATAACATTTTTTAAGGAGATTTTTGTTGTGTTTGTGTCTTATTCGACATTTTTTTTTTACAAAAAAACCAAAAGAAATTAGATAATTAGACAAAAACTATTCAAATAAAGCAATGATTAATCCATATGAGACTTAGTTTTAAGCTAGAATAATTAGTGAAGAGGATGAATCAAAACAATTCACCAACAATGTAGAATCACAGGCAAAATCATATATTGTCATCAAAAGTCTTCATTGATACCTATCATAATCAAACCACATCTGCTGTAGAAATCTTTCCAAACTACTGTGTCAATTAGGAGCAAATTTAACCTTTCGACACAATTGTTGCTTTTTTGTTGTCTGCTGCAGCCATCAATTGCAACCAGTAGTTATCTCTCATAGAAGAGAATGAATTAATCTACACCATTAATGTAAACAAGGTGAGAAAAACATGCAGCTAGACTAGAACTTGAACCCAGGACCTGACTGAGTTACAGTCTAACTTGTGTTTAGCAATCACCCTTTTAAGCAGCCAACCTGCCTTAAGCAACCACCACAGAAAGTCCCATTGTTAGATTTTTAGTGTACATCAATTTGTGTTTAGCAGCCAACCTGTCTTAAACAGCAAATGAACTCTGTCCCATAGGCTGGCCTCTTAACACAAGTTTGACTGTATTTGCCCCGCTTACAAATTGAAGTCTACCTTGTAAATTGAGACCCCTACTACATACTCCTCCAGAATTGAAATTCATCTCAAATTTCCTTGAAACAGCATTTGTTTGGGGAACGAATCTGGAGTGTCAATGTAGCTACAGTGGGTCATTTAGGTGAGAAAAATAGACAGACAGACCGGGGCTCAAATCCAGGACCTCCGCAAACCGTACAAATACTCTACCAACTGAGCTATCAGGCCCACTTATGCATTCAACTCTACCTTGTAAATAAAAACCTCTACACCATTAACTTACCAATCAAGTGGATCATTCTTCATGCGTAAATTGTCACGAGGAAAATACCCAGGGGGGTATCGTAAATTATGGTATTGGTCCCACAATATTCTTTGGCTGAAAAAAAAAAACAAAGCATGAATATAGATATAAACTATCTGCACTCTTATGTAAAAAATTGTTCTATTCCGGATCATCCAAGAAAGTCACATACAAAACCAATAGTTAGGTGCATGTCAAAGTTCAAATCAAGGTAAGTAAGATAAATAACAATGTTTTATAGTTTTGGTTAGTAAAGAGTGTAACAAAAGCTAAAACATCACATCTTGAGCAATTTCTTCTTTTTTCACAATTGTTTCTTGACATGTCTTCTACAAATGATTAGAATGAAATCAATAATATATTTCAAGCCAAGGGTTGAATAGTGTGTAAATGTCCAAGTGGTAAGAGCACATAATTTGAAATCACATGGCATTTTCATTTGAAGTAGTCTCCTATGTCTATATATAGGTTTTACATGGCGTCAATATTATTTCAGTTATGTTGTGATGCCCGACTCTTAATGATGGAGATAGACCCAATACTAAGTGAGTGGTCTTCCTCCGTCACTACGAGCCAAGCATTGCAATATAACTGACCAGAAAATGACCAACAAGCTACAAACCTTTTCGGGGGAGTTGGAATAATCTTGACCCTGATAGGAAGTTTAAGTTTTGATATCCTGGGCTCTGTCTCATCACCCTGAAAAAACAAAAGTAATATCCCTATAAAAAAGACTGACATTTAAAGGAAAGAAATACTTTCTCAGCCAATTAACTGAGCTCTACTACTCAAATCAATACTTCTCTGGCCTGGATCCAAGCTGTTTGCATAAGCATGAAGGGTTAACACTTAGCAGACAAATTAAGCTCTGTTGTCTTGCTCTCACAACCATTCCATACACTCTTTTTTAACAAAAAGGCCATTTAGCTTTAAAATAAGAATTCTGTACAAGCAAAATAGAAAATTAAGAAAGAGTCAGTCCATAAAGTAGGAATAAGCTTTTTATCCACAAACCTCTGGAGGTGATTCGACAGTTAATGAGACTTGTCCGTGCGCAATACCCTCCCACTGGGCCGCTGGTTTGGCTACAGAGATGGTGACGGCCAGGTAGCCTGACCAGGGCCACAGCTGCTTTGAGTACGAGAACGCCACATCGATAAAGTGACCATACTGCGGGGCATATGGCTGCCAGACAGGCTGGAAGGGAAATAAATAATGTTATGGATTAACCCATTACCAAAAAAAAACGACATTTGACCAATTTATTGCAGACGACTCTGGAAAACATGGGAAAAGGAGAAATTGCTCTTTACGAGCATCCTTTTCCCACAATGTTTTCTGCCCTATTAGATTATCATTTTTCAATTTCATCACATTTTGAAATGTCGTTTGCAAACTCTTCAAATTGGGACAGTCGAAAATTTGGCGTTTGGTAAAGGGTTAAAAGGACTGTCTGAAACATTGGGATTTTAACTTTTTAAAACAATCTACCGATTAAATGACAACATAGATTTCCAAAGTAACATATGACTAGGTTATTGACAGATTTCCAATACTGATCATAACTGTTTAGAAAAGATATAGAACATTCATATTGCAGATATTGCATGATATAAGTTTTTTGTAAACAACTACCTAAACAGGTGGTATTTTAGATACTTTAGAATGAAATGATTAGCTATTGGAAATTACACATCAGCTTAGGAAATATTGTTTCCAACACATATCAAAGTCATTACAAACCTATCTTATCTGTGTGTCATTATTTAACAGTTGTGTTAATATGCTTATATTCAAAGAAATTTCACCATGTGACAGTTTGAATTTACCTTCTCTTTAATGGTTCCAGACACGCCCATGCCATTAAGGATTGTAACATTCACAATAATTGGCATTGCATTGTAGTAAATTGGTTGAGAGCAGTAAGGCCACATATAAGGGCATTCCGTCAGGTCTAGGTAACTCGGACTTAAACTGAAAAATAAACATAAGGATATATTGGAACTGATCATTGAACCTGCATATGAAACTATAACCCGTTCCTTCAGATGGCATTGTGAATCCTCTAAATTGACAGCAACCTTGTCTTTCTAACATTGATAAGAAGCCGTTTAGACACAAGAATAAGTTCTTGATTTTCCTGATTTTGAGTAATTTGTTTCTTAGTCTTGTACTGATCCCTTTATATATTGTTTCTATTTGACACATTTCCTAAAATGGGATCACATACTTTCTCTTTATTGAAAACAAAGAAATCTTCTTTAAATGTTTTAGAGAAAACATAGTTACATATTGAAATCAAATATCGTTAAATGATGGTCAAACAGGCTCAGCCGCAACATATCACTGAACACACTTATAAGTGTATGGATAGTATCAAAGAAAAGCCCAAAAAGGGAAGGATAAGAAGAAGCATTCTTGCTATCTTACAGTGCTGTCAGGAAATGTTCTAGATATTTCACCCATGCAAGATCATTTTAATTCATTTCTTTAACCATAATGTCATTTGATCAGTTTGTTGCTCACACCTCTGGAACATTGTAGGAAAAACGAGCAATTTCACCTTTTCTCACAATGTTTTCTGCCCTATCAGAAGATTTTCAATTTCATCACATCTTTGGGGTTAAATGACTTTACATCACTTCAACATTATTACAGTACAGTCTAACTTGTGTTAAGCAGCCACCCTTTTAAGCAGCCAACCTGCCTTTAACAACCACTACAGAAAGTCCCATTGTTAGATTTATAGTGCACATCAATTTGTGTTAAGCAGCCAACCTGTCTTAAACAGCCAATTTACTCTGTCCCATAGGCTGGCCTCTTAACACAAGTTTGACTGTATTGTTTCAAAACCTAGCCCATAATGATGGATGAAGACCCCAAACTTAACTAACCACAAGAGCTGGTGAACTCCAGTACCACCATCAGCATTCTGTAAGTAAACTGGGAAACTACCTCTCATAAATACTCATATGCTGTCACTGTAATCTCAACCCATGCAGAGATGGGCCATTTGATTTCAAAGGTAAGATGTAAAATGTTGTGTCAACAATTTTTCAGGTATGTTACGGCTTCTCCTCGCTGCACCAGTACTAGACTAGGGTTCTGAAGTGACATGCCCATTTGATTTTAAGTTCTGTACTCTTACCACTAGGTCAATAAGGCATCCAATGAGTAAGTTACCTGGCTTGAGGTTTGTATGTCATTAGAGTCTGATAAGCCCTGATGAGGTCCAGTTTACCATGCCCTTGCTCAAACATGTTCACATTAGAGTCTGGCAGACGACGGGCAGACGTTATCAATGCCTGCTTCATGCTGGCTGGGTTAATGATATCTGCTCTATCCAACACGGCACTGAAAGTCAAGGGGGGAAGAGTGTTATAGTGCTCAGGAATTTAGTGCTTAACACACTGCAAAATATCTTAATATAATTTAAAACCTAAAAACTGTGGCTAGTCTGAATGGAATACATTAGCAGAAAGTAATTGAAAATGAGAGGATTTTTTCATACTGCAGGTGGCAAATAATTGCTATGAAAAGTTGCTTGTTAAGGTTTTACATTGCATAAACAGTATTTCTGTTATATTTGCATGCACAACTCATATCCATTAAAGGAAATGCAATAAGGATAACTGTCTATAAGAGCTGGTCAAGATAGGAAGATCCTTCAGCAATCTGTAAGTCGGCCAGGAGATTCAAAATAAAGCGGTGCTGTGATTTAATTGATTAATATTTGTATAATCTTTGAGATTAAAAAATTACTCATTGGAAGCAATTTATCCTTAAGTAACTCTTGTTTTAGTCTTCAGTAACAGAAGAGTGGGGTATAACAAGGGATTAAAGGTTTTAAATGTTCTACCTGTAAAGAAGAGTAACTGCCCCTGCAACAACTGGGGAGGCTACACTGGTCCCTGACAAGGATCGACATCCACCCCTGTAATATCAAATTGAATAATGCTATAATAAAGCTATTGATAAGGGGTGTATTTTTAATTATCTCTTCTTTAATTCTTCTGTAGACCTCTTAATGTCCCATACTCAACAGAATCATCATGATAAGACGTTTCACATATGTACCTATAAATAGGCATTACTATATAGGTGATTTAATATTCCATGAAAAAACTAATACACACTATCATCTGCACACCTGCTTTTAAGAACATCCTTACTTGAATTTTATGGCATGATTGACATTGCACACTAAGTGATCTAGCAAAAGCAAATTTGTTTACTGTTTACAAGAATAATGAACAAATGAACAGTCAGTGATACAAGTTAAGATGCCTGAAAAATCACTCAAATTAAAACATCATATTCAAATATCACTACTTCCTTTTTTTCTCAATTCATCCCGTTCTTGTTAATTGTTTTCATAGAACTGCATAAACAAGAATCTCAGTTTGAGCCATGAACATATTTTTCTTTTACATCGCATCAACAGTATTTCAGTTATGTCGCGATGCCCGAATCTTAATGATGAAGAAAGTCAAGCCAGGTAGAACCATCGGAATTCCATAAGTCAGGAGACTACCTTTTAAAAATCTAAATGCGTCACTGGCCTTTGAACCCACATGGAGAGGGGCCATGTGATTTCAAGTTCTGTACTCTGATCACTAGGTAATGGAGGCCCCTAAACAAATTTCTTAAGAGATATGATTAGCAATATCTTTCCCTTATGTAAACCTATGCTTGTTAAAGTTAGCTTACTTTAATGCTGATCCTCGTACCGCAGATCCATAGGTTACAATGTCCGGCTTCATCCGTCCATATCCTCCAGGTAACTCCTACAATATCACATGTAACATTGTATAACCCTTTACCAAACAATAATGACATTTGACCACTTTGTTGCAGACGAAACTGGAAAACATTGAGGGAAAAGGAGAAATTGCTCGTAACGAGCAATTTTTCCTTTTCCCACAATGGTTTCTACCCCTTTAGAAGATTGCTTTTAAATTTCATCACATTTTGAAATGTAGTCTGCAAACTCTTTCAATTTGAAGCAGTAAAAAATTTGGCTTTTGGGAAAGGGATAAACAATGGGTTTATGCAGGTGAAAACAGAATCAGCCATAGCTTTTCTTCTTTGACAGAGTGAACTAATGGTTAAAAAACAACAACAAATAAATGTAATGATATTGCACCGGAGGTTAGCCATGAGAAAGCTTCATTAAATAGCTTGGTAGGTGTTGGCTTGGTAGGTGTTGGCTTTTGAAAACATTGAAACAAGTTGTCAAATCCCCTTTTGTCAGAACTTTGTCTAATTTTCTATCCTTAAAAGACTAAAAAAACACACAGCGGCTGTTCACTCACTCACTCTCTCATAAGTTGATTTGTTATAAAGTTTACATACCCATGTAGTCATACCCCTCGATGAGAATCTGGCTATCTGGTTATCAAAGTTGATTCCCCCGACCCCAATCACATCCATCTGATCAGCTGGATTGTTCAGGGTGCTGTAACATGGAACAAATATCTTTCTTAAAGTAATACTAGTGCACAGTAACAGTCAAATTGTGTATGTTCTAAAAGAGTTGTCAATTAACATGGAAATACATTAAACTTCCCTTTTAAAGAGTAGCTTATACAGTAACATGTTAATAAGATGCTTTTAAAAGGGTAAAAACCATAATGTTTGTTTACAATAAGCAATAAAAGAAGGTCAGCCGAGAATTGCTATGGTAAATTTCAAAAAACGTCAAGGACCAATGAAATCAGAGAAATTCTCTATTTTGAATACTCGCGTAAACAATGTTGTGTTGGATAAGTCCTGGTATATTTTGGTGTATCACATGCCTTTTCGAACCAGCCAACTGCCACTTGTTCTTGTGAATGATCATTGCTAATTTTAGCCACAGCTTGGATGTAAACAATGTTGTGTTGGATAAGTCCTGGTATATTTTGGTGTATCACATGCCTTTTCGAACCAGCCAACTGCCACTTGTTCTTGTGAATGATCATTGCTAATTTTAGCCACAGCTTGGATGTAAACAATTAAGTCAAATTGTGACCTACACAAGTTGTGAAAATGACACTTTGAAACATCAATAATAAATAGTACAGGCACTATATTATCATAATGCAGTGTTTGGCAATTTTTCAAGATGTGTTTTTAATTCATAATTCATTTTACACAGTTATGCATTTTCTTAGAGTGCTAGTATGTATTTAACAACATTATTAAACATATGTAATTTCTGTCACTAATACTTTAATCCTTTCCTTTATGTATATGTGAATTTTGTTTTTTAAAAGAGTGCCAAAATAATATAGACAAAAGAAGAAATCATTCATTTGTCACACCAGTTCCAATATTGTCACATAGAAAATATAAATCTTTCATTTCCCATGACTGCCCTATGTGTTTGACTATTCACATTTTTTCACACAAGATAAAAAGTGCAAAAAAAGCAACATAATGCACTGTAAAGTTTGACAAATAACTTGTGCCTAGAAGAAATCATGGTTGCAAAACTAAAAGGACAAACTGCATTTTATAGGCTACACTATTATTTTGTAATAACAACACAGCAAGGTCTTTGTTTTTCTTTCTAGGGACCTTGAGAGAATTGCTGAGATAACTGGAGAGGTTTTTGCATATGCACAACTTTGTTTTGAAGGACAACAGTGGCAAAAACAAATCTAATTGCTTTTAAATTCTCAACAAAATATCATTTACCCATAATGCGGACCGTCTTTTCCAAACACAGACACAAGGATAACTTAATTGGCGGATATTTGTTTAAAGGACAACAGTGGCAAAAATAAATCTAATTGTTTTAAATTTTTAACAAAACAATTATTTACCCATATAGTGGACCATCATTTCCAATGGCAGAAACAAGGATAACTTTATTGGCCGTAAGCTCCCACACTTTGTCCACAAAAGGATGGTCCATAAAGTCAGGGCCACCAATACTAAGGTTGAGTATGTTAATTTTCTTCAGGATGGCATAGTTAAACGCATCTAAGAACCAGGATGTGTAGGAGACCTGCAGTAAAATAAGAATAAAAGGAATTCAATAGTAATCCATTAGGGAGCACATACATAAGGATTGCACAAATAGAAGTACTAAGAACCAGATTTTATAATGGTGTTTAATGCCGTATCAACAATTTTTCAGTTATGTAAGTAATTTCTCTTTTTCCCACCATGTTTTATGCCCTATCAACTATCAGATTATTTTTCAGTTTCATCACATTTTGAAATGTTGTGTGCAGACTCTTTCAATTTGGGACAGTCGAAATGTTATGAAATCGAAAAATAAGCATCTTATAGGGCAGAAAACATTGTGAAAAAAGGAGAAATTGCTGGTAAAGAGTCATCTGCAACAAACTGGTCAAATGTTATTGGTTGGTAATGGGTTAAACTAATATTACTGCATACCTGGTTATTTGTG
Organism: Cerastoderma edule; assembly: GCA_947846245.1. NCBI lineage: Eukaryota > Metazoa > Mollusca > Bivalvia > Cardiida > Cardiidae > Cerastoderma > Cerastoderma edule. The sequence continues at coordinate 16,150,397 of OX401410.1, read as the reverse complement.
AATACCCTGAACACATAAATATCAGCATCGGGAGCAAATCCCAGGCATTCCTTGTGACTAGCTATCACACCTGCTACAAATGTACCATGACCCAATCCTGAAATTGCACAGGGAAACTTTATTAACACCAAATTAAATGTCTTCCAAATCAGTATGGGAAGTGAATAAAGCATACTTAAACTTGAACTTATTTATTTAACATTGACTGTGACGGAAGCTTGAAGCTTATTTATTTCACTCTCGATGACTGCTTCCTGGATACTACACCAGTACTCGAGCAGATATGTGGATTAATCCCGGCAATTCTCACCTCGCCTTACAGGGATTCGAACCAAGGACCCTCGGTACAAGAGGCTGAAGCTCTTCCACTCCACTACTGTCACCCAAAGCATGCTTGCATTGCATGTTACAAAAATAACTTATCCTAAGCAAGGACAACAAAATAGCAGCTGTAATAAACACAGGCCTGCTATTGTTGAGGAACGCTCAAGCTGGAAAATCATTATTTGAAGCATGAATATATACATTTTCAATATGAACAAAGAAGGAAAAATTTTGAAATCTCAAAGCCTACAATCAGGTTCAAGCCTGAAATTTAGCAGGCCTGATACAGCCATCATTCTTCATTTCATATTCACAATAGACATCAGCTAAAGCTTGAGGTACTAGAAAACCCCTGTGAAAACAACAATATTGTAGCATGTCTTAGTCCATCTTATTTGACAACAGATGGAAATAAGCTTGTTCAAGAAAATTGAGGATATTCCATTATTGCTGAAAGAATCATCCACTAAAACTATTAATGAATGAACAAAATATATTTTTCATTCCTTTAGATAACTCATCAATTACATCTTTTATTGCATTATTCCAAAGAACATATGAAGTATTTCTTGTAACAATGATCATTATATCTAATTGATACGGAGTCATTTCAGAGCCAAACATGGAGAAAATGTTATTGCTTTGTTTCTTTGATCATAGTATTTTTCTGATATACATTGTAAGCTATTTCGAATAAATTCTACGCTAAAATCAAAACAAAAGGATTCGTTGGAATTAATCGTTCAGCAAAACTAAGGATGATTCATTACTTTCAGCATGTGGAACTTGTTACCTACAATACCATAGTTATTCCCTTGTACACAACCTTACCCAAAAAAAAAAACATTACCGTGAATGGAAAAATTGCTCAAGTTGATAATTTTTTTCTTTTTCGAATAATGCTTCCTTTTGACAAGATAAAAAATGCATGTCCATGTATGATCATTCATTTTTGTTTCCCAACAGTTCATTTGATGAAGATCTGTCACAAATAATCAATGAATAGAATAACCAATCAAGTTTGAGCTCTAAACATCAACTGACCATCATCCAAAGTTTTCTCGTTTGTCCAATTAGACCTGTCCTTGATTCTTCCAGACTTGAAGTGAGGGTGATTCTCCGCAAGTCCTGTGTCAAAAATGGCCACTCGAACACCTTCACCTAGAATGCATGATTTACATAGTCAGATAGAAATTCTACAATCTTGCCCCCACCTTGTTTTAATTGCTTATATACAGCCATTTTGTAGCATATTCATTCTTCATTATTTTAGTGAATATGCTTTATCTAACAATAACAAAGAACATATTACTGATTGATTGGGAATTAAATCTTGGGTTTTTTTTATCCTCATAACTTTCCACAAAGTTGTTCTGTAATGTTTATGGTACACTTCTGACGTTCATTCATCGTGGTAACAGTTAAAACATTATTGATTTCTTCATTTCTAGATACATCATTCTTCTTTGATTAACAAGCCAATTGCTTTCATTTTACACCTTCTGAAAATGTTGAACATTTTACACCTTCTGAAAATGTTGAACATTTTACACCTTCTGAAATAGTTGAACATTTTACACCTTCTGAAAATGTTGAACATTTTACACCTTCTGAAATAGTTGAGACAAGCGGAAAAGCGCATTTATAATCAGGATATTCTCCAAAAAGATTAAAGGATGTATACCCCAAGTGTTTGTAATAAACCGACTTAAACAGCAAATAAGTTTTTCCAGAACTACTCAGAATAATTCATTAATACTGATTATGATTTAATTCATAATCACATTTATTTTTGCATAAGATGTGTTGGAGGTCTTGTTTTTGTTTTTATAATGGGGATGAATATGGGCAGAGAGCAAAAAATCATAGGATGAATCAATAGCAGGAAGGGTACCAGTTATCCTCCCCTTTAGGGGGCAGTAAACACTAATTGACCTTTAGTTTCGAATTGGTAGGGCCTTCCAACCCGTTTGAAGGAGAAATTCTTGATAATAAGCAGTGCTGAGACATTGTTATGCTTTTTATTGAATGTAAATGTTATTATAAAGTTTCATTAGGGTATGTTGAATAATACGAATATGCTGGTTACACACATTTCTGTATTGGAAGTGTCAATATTGGAACTTATCGGCTGCTTGGGAAAAACACCGAAAAGGGCGTCAAAATAGTGCGTTTTTCAGGTGGGTACATACATTGGACGATAGCAAAAAATCTTCATGGTCGTGCACCACTTTTCTGTGGATAAGTTGTATGCCTAGACTGTGTGGAAAGCGCAAACAGTGGCGATGGACCTCCTGTATTCGCAGGGAATTCTGTATAGAAGTTGAAATGTGTCAAAATTGGGCCTCGGACACATGATTTTTTGCCACGTTCATGACCGGTTATTGCTCAAGGAATAAGGTCTATGATAACTGTTCAGATTTTCTTTTCATATTTTTAGAGAGCCACAGGCAATATGCATTTGGTGTGTAAATATTGCTTTCGTCCGTTTTGTTTTCGCGACTCAGTGAGGCGAGACTTAACAGACGTGCACCTGCCGTCCCAAACGAAGGCCCATTAGTGTTTACTGCTACCTTAAGGAAAAAATGAAAAAAATAAAATCATTCAATTTTTGGTTTTAATGGAACAATACAACATGGAAAACCTCTGTTGGCCAAAAACTGCCAAAAAAAGTTTTATTTTGTGTATAATAGAGTCAGTGTGGGGTGGGGTGGGGCTAAGGGTGAAAACTCAGTTATCAGACATTTGACTGTTTAATAATAAAATTGCTTTCTAAAGGGGCAGAAATTAACTTCTGCATTGATTAATTCATTGTTTTACCTTAATGCATGTGCATATTAGGAAAATTGTTCCCTAAATAGACTCTTTTTTGCATTTTTTTGATACTTTTAAGGCTATTTAAGCTGAAATTGTTAGGATTTATGAATCAGTCTTATGAAGTTCCCCTATCAATACATTTCAGACATAAATGGCTACCATATTCTTTGCAAATGATACCACTGGTAAAATGATTGAGAAAATATGGTCCAAATTGGAAGAAAAATCAAGTTTCGGATGAAATGGTTGTAGAATGTGGCGTTGCGAGACTGACCACAATTTGTGCGGCATCCTGCGGATAACAATAAGCCGAAAAACAATTTTTTGTCTGTTCACCCCTAAGCTTTTATGTTTTCCATGAAGGGAAGTGGTATGTGCAGCCTTAATTACATGTATCCCATATATGTCACCAAAAACTATGCATACATCCTGTGCATCTCTCATATGAAGATGCAAAAGTCACTAGCGATAGGCATCGGTATGGCATTAATAATGAATAAAGTAGTTATCGTGGATAATGGGCGTGCACTTTGGTTTGAGGTAATTATCTTGTTCATGAACTTATGGGGCTTCCCTTTATAACAATTACCCCTATTTCGCATTCATGTGTTCGGTTCGATTCAATTCGCATCATAGAATGTGCTCATTACCAGGGTTGTACCCGCCATATATCCAATTCTTGTATAGAGAGTTGTTCTCAACGCAAACACTTGAAATGACATTGGATCTGTAGTTGGTTCATTTCTTGCGTCGTGTATGTTACTTCCTGTGGATTTAAATTGCTTGTTTATGCGACGGTTGTTCCTATCTGAAATGCCTATTGCTTCTACCAGGTTCATGGTAGGTACCCCCTACCCGAGCATGCATGACAGAGTCCACCAAAGTTTCGGGTCCAGCACCAGAGCTTCGGCGCATGGTTGAAAATTGTTGCACGTCGACTCTCGCATGTATTTGTGTTGAAAAACTCGTTCCATTCCAACTATTGTGTCAATTTCAACCATTTTGAAAATTCTCTCTTAAATTTAATCCTCAGCACTTTATTTAATACAAGTGTTGACCAAATAGAAGGTGCTAATGGGTAGTGTGTTTCATAGGGGTAGTATGAGTTACCTCCCTTGTAGAATATTGCAGAGTTACAAAATGATGTCTTACATCTTCTATAATGCAGTGTTTCAACTTCAATTAAGAAATTAATTGACAAAAGTGTATGAAATGGTATTTATTAGTGATTTAGCTCCCACAATTGCAAATTTAAGCTTTTGACAGAGGTATTTAGCAAAGTTTTGTGTAAGAAATAATGAAATAAGTCATTTTTTTCTTCCTATTTGGCATTTTTTCTTAAATAAATTAAATAAAATTGATTTTATTGCAGTTTTTGAATGCTTTTCATTACTCTTTAAGGTTCACTTAACACAAAAACTGCTAATTTGGCTGCATATTGCTAAATGTATGCATTTTATAAGACATACTCTTTTGCCATTGATGAGGGTCAATTTTGGCCGCAATAAGGCTATTTTCATAGGTGTTTGAAAATCATCATAAAATCAGATCTAATGGCAAGATTAAAAAAAAAATTGAGATTTGAAGTCGGATTTGCATATATTTCATGAAAAAACATCAATGTTTGGCCTCCAAAAAACTTTTCCTGCTCCTTAAGGGGGCAGTAAACACTAATTGACCTTTAGTTTCGAATTGGTAGGGCCTTCCAACCCGTTTGAAGGAGAAATTCTTGATAATAAGCAGTGCTGAGACATTGTTATGCTTTTTATTGAATGTAAATGTTATTATAAAGTTTCATTAGGGTATATTGAATAATACGAATATGCTGGTTACACACATTTCTGTATTGGAAGTGTCAATATTGGAACTTATCGGCTGCTTGGGAAAAACACCGAAAAGGGCGTCAAAATAGTGCGTTTTTCAGGTGGGTACATACATTGGACGATAGCAAAAAATCTTCATGGTCGTGCACCACTTTTCTGTGGATAAGTTGTATGCCTAGACTGTGTGGAAAGCGCAAACAGTGGCGATGGACCTCCTGTATTCGCAGGGAATTCTGTATAGAAGTTGAAAATGTGTCAAAATTGGGCCTCGGACACATGATTTTTTGCCACGTTCATGACCGGTTATTGCTCAAGGAATAAGGTCTATGATAACTGTTCAGATTTTCTTTTCATATTTTTAGAGAGCCACAGGCAATATGCATTTGGTGTGTAAATATTGCTTTCGTCCGTTTTGTTTTCGCGACTCAGTGAGGCGAGACTTAACAGACGTGCACCTGCCGTCCCAAACGAAGGCCCATTAGTGTTTACTGCTACCTTATGTACATGTACTAGAGGAGCCAGCATGCTTGAGCTATTTTTAGATCGGGAACCAAACTTAGGGGGTTTTCCAACATGCAGCAGGGAACCAGCATGCTTGGCACTTCCTCTTTTAGAAATCATCTCAGCAGACCAGCTGCTCAAAAATTTTGTCATAAAAAATCCAACTCAATCCACTTGAAAAAAGAAGATGCTTGGTAGAAAAAGGGGAAAGAAAAGGCAGGCAAACCCCTCTGCAAGGCAACAGAGAGAAGAAAAGAAGAAGAAAGGGGGTGATAGCAGAGAAAACCAGGAGGTGTTGGAAGCGGTGTGTTTGGCCTCTATGTGAGAGCCAGCACAGAGCACAGGAGTTAGAGGTGGGATAACTTTGGTTATTTTATTGTTTTTGAAATGTGCCTCAACAGCTCTGTGAGAAAATTTGGTAAAGCAAATAGATAAATCTTGCTTGCTTACTTAAGGGTGGAATTGAACTTTCAGCAATTGTATGAAAATGGGGGCCTGTTGTGGTTTATGAACATGATGAAATTGTTTCGCAAGAAAAGGCCAGTCTGGGAAAAAATTCATTAATAGGAAAATGGACTGATGCTTTTATCATGTTTATTGGAATGCAATGTATATCTTTGAAAGTATCCAAACAAGGCACAAGAGCTGTTGGGCTACATGGCACTCATCCGTGAGGCACCTTATGCTCATACTGACAATGGTTGGCTGATATATAATGAACAATTTTGCTTGAGGCACTCAGAACTTTGGCTGAAAGTAAACACTCTGTCCGGTCCCCCTGCAGCACAAATAAGTAAGAGTTCTAATCAAGAATATATGAGTGATAATTCACTGTATAATCACTGTATTTGTTTAACATCAATTGTGAAGGAGGCTGAAATGCATGCTGTTTTGATTTAAGAAGGGAGCCTGCAGTTGCGGAAGCTGTAAATTTGTCCATAAGTGTATTGCGGGCGGATCTAGGGAGCTTGGAAAATGCGTGTGCATGAGGTTTGCAACAGAGCAATCAAATGGAGCTGGGTTTTTCATGGGCCAAGGGGCAGGGGCACTGGACAGATGCCATACAACGAAATTGAGAGCCAATGTTTTTACACGAGCTAGATCACCAATTAATTTGACAGTATTAGAACAGGAGTTACAGAGATATAGTCCAGTCAATCTAGCCAAATCAATCACGTTAAACTTTCGAACCATTCATTTAATGTTTTTAGACCAATATTTCCATCATTACAGTTGAATATCAAATGACATTGCTCACACTTATGAATTAATTCCATTGCAATCGATCCAATCACAAAACTTGTTGATATTCTTCATATTTACTTTGTAAGAATGGTTTAATTGACACTAGGTGATGATTTTTCAGCTCCCAATAAACTTCTATTGCACATGCGTGCTGAAGTGTGAAAAACCTAATTAAGCGTTAGCAATTGATGCCATTATTTGGTGTTATATAAGTTTACATCTTGTCTTATCAATTGTCTTTGATTGGCCATCTTGTGCTTTAAAACCGAAAATCTGATTTGGATTTTTTCCTCCACTGTTTGGATCATTCAAAATTTCGAACAAAGCAATCTTCACATCGAATCATTTTGACTAAGAGCTATCACTGAATGTGATTGATACCCCCACCTGGCGGCATCCAAAAAATATTTAACAGGCAACAGGTCATTATTGTATTGAATATTTGTGTGAAATTACATTTTGGTAATTGCATACGCAGACTACTGACAGACGGACGTTAATCCATTATACATAATACTTGAGTATTATTTAGTTCAATTACTTTTTAAGCCTTATATTACTGAGAAATATTCCTTTCGCTGTTTTTATTTATATATTAAAAGAAAAAAAAAAAGAACTGCAGCTGTCTTTTTGAAGTAACTGAAATATTTGTGACGAACCGTTATATAGGTTAAGCTAACAAAATGCAATCATTGTGACAAAAAGGCAAATTTGTTTATAATGTCATCTGCTGCAAAAAAGCAGTGTTTACAATTTAGTACTAGTTGGGAAAAACTGTGATACAGTGTCTATTCAAGACCATGTTACACTATTTTTTCAGGGCTCATTTTCTACATGCAAGCGAGACAATCGCGCATCCTGTATACATATGACTAATAAGCATTTGATTGTTTAACATTCGCTCAGTTGTTAAAATGTGCTCAGCGTATTTGTGACAGAACGCTCGAAATAAAAAGTGTTAGTTTTCTGATACAGTTGAAAAAACTTAAGGGGCCAACTTTTGACAGACATTTACGGTTAAATAAATTTCGTCTAAATTTATTAAGGGAGGTAAATCTTCAAAGAAAACACTCTGTGTACGTAGTGCATACATCCTTAATCAAACATGTCGAGGAAGCAGATAACGGACTCCTATGAATAACCTGAACCCTCAGCAAACATCTTTTGACACTAACATAATGATGGTAATTGATATGATTTAACAGTCATTTACTGTAAACTGGGTTTGGGGCATATGGTATATATAGGCTTTTACCCAAGGATTCATAGTTAATAGTACCTTTGAGTGATGAGTTTGATAATTGCATTTAATAATTGCCCTTCTAATTTAACCCCCTCCTTATTTCAAAGTAAGGGGCAAATTTTCCCCTCTTTTTGGATTTTTAGAATAGACACTGTGATATCGGTGCCTAGCTTTCGTAGCTCATTGGTATCGATGCCGACTTTAAGGTGCAAGTTCACAAGGGTTCGAATCCTGACTAAACAAAAGATTATATCCAATGTTTATTGGGAGTCATTGTGACAGCATGTATTCGTCTCTCACCACTGGACATTTTGTATGTGGGAAACATTTTTTGGCTTAGATAGAATGCTGTGTAAAACTGTATGGGTAAAGCCAGAAATCTAAAAATTGACCGCTGTGATATAAGTGAAATACTGTTGAAGGGGGCATAAATTCCAAAATCAAATCGCCCATGATACATAGATTGGTGCACTGAGCACCTTGATATAACTGAAATATGATTAAAAGGGCGTAAAATATAAGTCAACCCAAATAAACGAGGATTCGAGGATCGATGTACTGAGCGCATTTATGTAAATGAATATTATGCAGGGGCCTCAGTGGCCTAGTAATTTTCTTTGGTGTCTCCTCTAGACATTTTAAAACACATAGTTTGCGGATTGGTAGGGCATCTCAACTAGCATTGGAAGGCATTCCAGCGGAAAATATTTGAGTAAGGGAGGATGGAAATCAGTGACATACTATAAATACATTAGACAAACTAAAGTATGATACAGAAATCTGGTTCTTTGGGGATTCCCTTGTTAACAGAGCACAGCAGGCAGCTCAGTCAGTTGGGCCTCATCTTGGACTGGAAAGTAGGGAGTATCATGTGATGTGGCAAAGTAAGTCTGGCATGAATTGGCAAGGCCTGGGACCTGTTTTTACAGCTCAGAATGTTAGGAGGTACAACCCTAGAATTTGTAATTATCCACCTAGGAGGTTAAAATAGTGTGCAATGTGAGCAAGCCAATATGAAATCCAAAAACATGACTGATATTCAATTAATGGCAGATATCCTACCAAATACACACTTTGTTTGGTTCGACATCATTTCCTGTCTTCAATGAAAGGGGGCTGGTGGCGAACCAGCAAAGCCGCTAGACCTAAAGAGGAAGTGAGGTTAATAGATAGGGCCGACAAGCAATTGGTTTATCTGGCAGGGGGAACTTTATCGCCACAAACATAAATAGGCATGTCCCTTGTTTTTCTTCAGTCCTGGTGGGGTGCACCTGTCCTTAGTTGGTGTAAAGATGTATTTACTAATCTTACAGGAAACAATGGTTTAATTTATTGATGATAAGAGTTTTATACTATGTGCAGCAAGATTAACATATCAAAACATGTATATATAAAAAGACAGAATTTTGGGTGAAATCTCAATGGAACATTGAGATTCATGTGGCGGAAAATTCTGGATGGGGCGCTCAGATACTGACCAGCAAAGGGATATATGCAAAAATATTTTATCATAGGTCTTTCCCTTGACCATGGCATTATCCTGGGTAGGGAAAGTAACAAATTCAAATTATCAACAATCCAATTTACTATATTCAAAATTTATTATAATGTAAATTAGGGGCCAGGGATAAGCCCGGAGCAGTGTCAAAACACTTGGTTTTCCCGTGTATCCCCTAATTTTTTGGCTTCTTAAGTTAGGCAGCAAACAAATTTTGTCATCATTGGCAGATGACGGCGGCAATTAAGTTCACCGTTAGCAGGTGACGGCAGCAATTAAGGTCACCGTTTGCAGGTGACGGCAGCAATTATGTTCACCGGCAGGTGACGGCAGCAATGGAAGGCTATTGGTCACTTAAAAGTGACAGCAACAGAGGAGGTCACAAGCAGGATGTGACGGGAGCTTAAAGCAAGGGCAAACACCAAAGGATGGTGAGGATAAAGCTTATTGCAGGTTGAGTGGCGTGGGTGCTCCTATCCTGAATTTTCCAATCCATTCCTAGTATGGCAAACCCTACAGGAATGGAAACACATGTGATCAAATACTCCACTTTTTTGATGTTCTTAAAAGGTCAGCAGACTGGTTGTTACTCTATATATGGATTGAGAAGCGTATTTGCATAAATGTGGTAAAAGGTAATGTTGTTGCTTCTTTCTTATGTCATGAAATAATACTGATTATGATTTAATTCATAATCACATTTATTTTTGCATAAGATGTGTTGGAGGTCTTGTTTTTGTTTTTATAATGGGGATGAATATGGGCAGAGAGCAAAAAATCATAGGATGAATCAATAGCAGGAAGGGTACCAGTTATCCTCCCCTTTATGTACATGTACTAGAGGAGCCAGCATGCTTGAGCTATTTTTAGATCGGGAACCAAACTTAGGGGGTTTTCCAACATGCAGCAGGGAACCAGCATGCTTGGCACTTCCTCTTTTAGAAATCATCTCAGCAGACCAGCTGCTCAAAAATTTTGTCAACCCACCCACCACACCCCAAAATTTTTTCAACTGGAACATATATATATATAGAATAAATGATGCTGCCGCCATTTTATATACTTGCAGGTTGACAGTAAAGCAGGAAGCAAGACCAATGGCCTATCCAACATGTCTTCTGATTGCCACACAAAGAACTCAGATGCCAGATTCATACAGTGTGTGCCTGTCAAAGATAAAGCTACAAGTGTGCAGAAGATCGGTGACTGTAAAAAGGACCAATTTTTGAAATATGTTAATAGACAAAATGGATTTTTAAGCTGAACTATGAATAGTCAATGTCTGCCTCGGATGCAGACTCAATCGGTTTACATCCTAATATAACAGTTGTGTATGATTCTTGATTCTTTAGGATCAATTATTGACCAGAAACAATATTGTTTTTTGGAAATGGTGACAATTTTTTCAGAATGCTAAAGGCTTAATCTATAGTCAAAGTCACAGTGTAGCGGAAAATTCTGGATGGGGCGCTCAGATACTGACCAGCAAAGGGATATATGCAAAAATATTTTATCATAGGTCTTTCCCTTGACCATGGCATTATCCTGGGTAGGGAAAGTAACAAATTCAAATTATCAACAATCCAATTTACTATATTCAAAATTTATTATAATGTAAATTAGGGGCCAGGGATAAGCCCGGAGCAGTGTCAAAACACTTGGTTTTCCCGTGTATCCCCTAATTTTTTGGCTTCTTAAGTTAGGCAGCAAACAAATTTTGTCATCATTGGCAGATGACGGCGGCAGTTCACCGTTTGACGGCAGCAATTAAGGTCACCGTTTGCAGGTGACGGCAGCAATTATGTTCACCGGCAGGTGACGGCAGCAATGGAAGGCTATTGGTCACTTAAAAGTGACAGCAACAGAGGAGGTCACAAGCAGGATGTGACGGGAGCTTAAAGCAAGGGCAAACACCAAAGGATGGTGAGGATAAAGCTTATTGCAGGTTGAGTGGCGTGGGTGCTCCTATCCTGAATTTTCCAATCCATTCCTAGTATGGCAAACCCTACAGGAATGGAAACACATGTGATCAAATACTCCACTTTTTTGATGTTCTTAAAAGGTCAGCAGGTTGTTACTCTATATATGGATTGAGAAGCGTATTTGCATAAATATGGTAAAAGGTAATGTTGTTGCTTCTTTCTTATGTCATGAAATAAAAAGAATTATAGTGGATTCTTCTTGAAAGTAATTCATCTAGCATCAGTGTTGTACTAAATAAGCCGAGACAAATCCGAAACACCATACTTAACATACAATGTGTTATCAGCTCCTTCATATGTACATTTATAAATTGTCTTGGAGCAATAGACAAGATTTGGGAAATCACTTTGACAAAAGGTAAAACTGTTGTGTTATCAAAATTATTAAGCCATAGATCTCAATAAAAGTTCAATTTGTAATACCATTTTCTTTCGGACTGCCATGTCATTTTCAAGTGGACCAATCATAAAAATCATATATAAGGGAATGAGAAAAAGAAGTTTAAATGTCTATTCCTGATCACACACCTGTATAACCCATGTTCCATAAGATTTCTGCCTGAAGAGCACTTGCAATCTGTAATAAATTAAAAACCAATAAGACATTCAATCCAAAAATATTTAGATCAACATTATCTCAAGATTTCCAAAAAAGGCACGAACAGGTGGTGGCTCACTTATTTATCAAAAAATATATATTATCTGTTGCTCAAAATGCCTTCATCATTATATTAATTATCTACTATATTACTATAAGTTATAAGGAAATCAAACATTCAGAAGAGCCTCACACTCGACCTCAAGGAAAGACTTAATACAAACATGTATAAGAGGGGGGAGCTAAACAATAACAAGAAAAAGAAAACCATACTTTTTCTGGGTACTGGTACCCTTGTACCAAGGTATTTCTGTTCAAGTTTAATGACAAGGTTTATCATTAAACAAGGAAAGGGTTGGTGTACTTCTTCTAGTTTATATACAATTAAGTTTATTACTAAAATAAGATTTTAGGTTAAACTAGGACTCAATCAAGCTTTGAATAGAAATACCTACTTGTGTAGGTACATGATAAACAATGAAAAGGTTGATCTACTACTTCTTCTAGTTTATATACCCACAAAATGTTAAAATGAGATTTTAGGTTAAACCATGACCTAGTCAAGCTTTAATCCATTACAAAACAATAACGACATTTAACCAGTTTGTTGCAGACGACTCTCAAAAACATTGTGGGAAAAAGAGAAATTGAGCAATTTCTCCTTTTCCCACATCGTTTTCTGACCTATCAGAAGTTTATTTTCCAATTTCATTACATTTTGAAAAGTCGAGTGCACACTCTTTTAATTTGGAACAGTTTGAAATTTGGTGTTTGGTAAAGGATTCAATAGAAAAACTTACTTGTTTAGGTACTGCCCTCAAAATGTTTCTACCTCGACGTACTGGAGAGTGCCAATAGGCATTCGCCTGTAAATACAACATTAAAAATTAACTACATCCCTTTTTATAAAAGCATCTATCCAAAACAACTGAGAAAATATATTTCAACAATGTGATATAAAAGGAAATTGGTTTTAGAATGAATTTATCTAATGTTTATGAATGAAGAATTGAGCTATAATTCTACACCATTTACAGCAGTAATTGAGCTTCTTTTTTTGAATATCTAATCCTGATTTTATTTGCCATCTGCTGCAGGTGTCCCAGTCACTTCGATGGGCATCAGGGGGCTAAATGTTCTGATACCAATTCTGCAAATAATTCTGTTCATTGGGCTATCACTGACGTGGCTGCATTTCTTCCTGTCAGAAACAATGTAGTCTGACGAGGATTTTCTAGGTCTTCAATGGTAATTATTGCAATTATCCATGTTCTTGGCATTTCCTCAACAGGATTAGAAGTCATCATTTTTCATGTGGGTGACTAATTTCCCAGATAGACACCACTCTTCTATGGTGAGGCTAATAAATCTTATCACATTAACTATATTGAAACATCAGAGTATCGTTTTACAACATTTTGCATTGAACCTTTGCAAGTACCTTTACACAACACATCATAAATATCAAGAATGAAATAGTTTCCTCTTCATTTTTAACTTGTTCATGCGGCATAAAACTCGTATTGATTCAACGATTTCAGTATCAACTAATTATTTATACATCTATTGCATATCTCCTAACACATGAAAAGGAATTTATGGAACAGTTCAAATCGAAAACAACAACAGTCAACAATCAAAGAGAATTTTAAAAAAATATTCATTTTCTTGGCAATGTTGAGAAGAAAACATGCTGAATAAATAAGAATTAGGTTGTTACAAGCAGTTTCTCCTTTGGTCAAAATGACTGAAGGATCAAACAAAAGTGAATAAGTTGATATTATGTATTACTATGTACTAAAGAATCATTGACTTTGAGTTTGATTCTGCTAAAACTTCATGATCTCTGTCAAGTACAATGAATACAAACCAATGAAAGGCTCTGTCTATTTCTGTTCTTCAGAATGGATGAAACCGTATCACAATCAGAGGTATCACAGGGTTTCCCATCATCTGAAATAAAAAAGGTCATACGATTAACACCTTACTCCATAAAGAAATTCAAGTTAGACAAATTATCATATTTGTTTGTTTATATTGGGATTAATGCAGCATCAACAAATATTCAGTTATTAGGTGACAGTGCTTTCAAGGATTTGCAAGTACACATGTACTAGGCTGGGGCTCTAAAGTGTCTTTCCAAACACTCCCCTAAAATCTGAGGTACTGGCGGAGCTCGAACCTGTGACCCCCGAGTTTGTAGACCACCACCTTAACCACTGAACCAGGTAGGACGTCTTAAATAATAACTGAGTAGAACTTTACTCATCTCTCCCATAAGGGAATTTGTGACATTAATCAAAGCAACAGCAGATGATAGAAATAGGAAGATTACAAAAACATTTCATTGATAGCGTTGAGAAGATGCCAAATGCCAAATTTTCGACTGTCCCAAATTGAAAGAGTTTGCAGACGGCTTTTCAAAATGTGAGGAAATTGAAAAATAATCTTCAGATAGGGCAGAAAACATTATGGAAAAATGAGAAATTGCTCGTAAAGAGCAATTTCTCCTTTTCCAACAATGTTTTCCAGAGTCGTCTGTGACACACTGGTCAAATTTCATTATTGTTTGGTAATGGGTTAAAGAAAGGATTCATTCAATGACAGTTGTTCAGCTTGACATTCAGCAATCTCAATTTCTTGGGTGTGCAGAAAGCAGGAGTTTATAAAATTAATACATTTAAACAGTTTGTAATATCTGCGTTACAAATGATTTCTAGCTATATATTTTCTGTATGGTTATAAACTGGGTTTGCGAAGCTGTCAATAATCTAGCCTTATGTTACTTAAGAAATCTATGTTGTTATTTTATCGGTAAACATGGAAAACATATTACCATCAATGTATTTTAAAGTTCTTGTCACTTTCTTGTGTGCAGTTACAGCCTTAATGACTGGATGGTCCAACAAAGCTTTAAACCCAGACTTCTGATTATCATGGATCTGAAAAGTAAAGGGAGAAAAGTTTAATAATGGATGGTTATTAGATCAAACCTCTCTGATATTTATATGAATTTGAACAATTTTTCTTTCTAAATTAGAATAAAGCAATACATGAAGTAAAAGTAATCTTCAAATTATCAATGGAAATATTTCTTTCAATTTGAATGTAATATCAAAAATTAATGTTTAAACTAACATTTCTTTTAATAAAATATGAAAAACAAACAGAAATTTCTTCATATTAGGCAGAGCTCTCCTTTCGTCTAAATAGCTCTCAAGATTATCTATTTGTTTATCTATACTAAGTCCCAATCAATTCTCAAAAGATTTTACATCATTTTCTATAAGCATATTTTGGAGTCTTATAAAATTTCAAACAGGAAACAATTATGACTTATGTATGAGGTTTTCTCTTCCATAAATTTGTGGAGACATAAGGAAGTAGTCAAATGAAATTTCTTTGAAATGCAGAGCCACCAAAGCCAGACCAAGTCTTCAAACATTGCATGCACATAAAGGTTTAAAAAGAATAAAGAAATCATGAAAAACATCACAGATTTATATTCACTGATAATAATAATAATACAATAAGAAAATTCCTATATAAAAATATAAGTTCTCTCATTCTTTGTTCCATACCTTGATAAGATCAAAGTCACTGGGATATCCAAATGCTGGATTATCTCTCTTGATGATTGTCCATGATTTGACATCAGAACTATTTAAGGCTGTTGTTAAGTAATGTCTTCTTGTATGCAGCTTGTAGTACCCAGTGAACGTCACTATGTATTCTGCAAGAGTCAAAGGGTGAATTGCTTAACAAAACTTTGTTTTGGCATTATCATAAAATAGATAGAGAATAGATGGTTGGTGTCGTGAATCGGAAATGTTATCGGGCAAGGCGTAGGAATATTATCCGGTGAGCCGAAGGCGAAACGGATAATATTCCGATGCCGAGCCCGATAACTTTTCCTATTCAAAGACACCAATCATCTATTCTATTTATCCTGTTACCTTTATCTATTCTTTCAAACAAACAAAATGTAAATAAAACACAAGAAAAACGGAAAAAATAAGTAGAGAATGATGAAAACATGACGTCATATCGTTCTTATGACGTCATGATTAGTCGCGTGCATGTATTATATGGTTAGTGCCGGATATCACAAATGTTATACGGCACCTAGTTATCTGTCCCGAAATGGCACTAGTGACAGGATAAATAACAAATATGTTATTCCTATTTCACCAAAGGAAGAATATTAGAGATTTTTGTAATTCATACTTCAAAACCTTCTCAGTAATTATATTTGGTTGGCGCTCATGGGCATGGTCTTTTCCAAATGATTCTAAAGAGTACCCACAATACACAGTATAAAAAAGTATAAGGAATAGAAATACTCCTCTTTTCGTTTACATTAAGAACTGTGGGTCCTCCTCAAGCCATCAGTTTTACTATACCAATCAAAGGTCCAGTGCAAGATAATAGTAAATCCTTCACCAAAGTGAAGGCCTTACTATTGCCTTGCCCTGAGCCTATAAGTAAATAAACATCCCAGAAAGTCCCCAATGTATTTTCAAAGATATTTGCACAATAGATGCCATTGAAAACAAGATTCACATACATTTGATTAATGGAAGTATGATTTATCATTGCCAAAACCACTATAAATATATCATTTGAGGCGCTTTGTCCACTGGTCAGTTCCTGAAGTACATACCTTGGTCAATAACTTCAGACGCATACTCCACTTTAAGTCTCTTCTGTGGTAGACCACTATTTGTCCCATTACAGTTGTGTCCCTGATAGTGCAGGCTTTCCGAACACAGGGCTGGCAGTAGCTGGAGGACTGCTGTGAGCAACAGGAGAATTCTACCTCTATCCCACATTCTTAGGCTTCAGTTCAATGGTTGGTTAAGAAGTCTTCACAAATTCCCATCATGTCTTTAGTCTAGCTTCATATTATTGGAGCACATACAGTTCTAATACTAACTTTTCATGTAGAATGTCTTATTAACATGCACATATATCAAACACTTGACAGATACCCAATGATTCATCACACTCAACTCAGTCAGCCTTATGATATAGTGTGATGTAATGATATCATCTCCAAAAAGTCTATTTAACTCTCCAATGGACAACAACTTCTAACATCATCTGAAAACAGACAAAAGCAAATAGGTAATGCTTGTAACCAAGCCTAGTGAAAAGTGTCACTAATGAAGTGTGCTCTATTAAGGTAGAGAAAGTTTGACAAGTTCAGACATAAACTTGCAAAGTGTTGCTTCTATGACTCAAGTTAAACACCTGTAATTATCATGGGTACCATCATCTTTAAAACAGAACTATCTCAAAGCTTGAAATTTCAAATTCTTAAGATAAATTGTCTTCTACCGATAAAATGACATCATACATTTCTAAAGTAACATTAGACTAGATTATTGACAGCTTACAAATACCATTTAAAACTGTACAGAAAAGATATAGATCATTTGTATTGCAAACCGTTTAACCAGTTTTATTTCATTAACAACATGCTTTACTAAGAATATGAAGTGCTATTTTCTTATACCTTTGTCACATGTGTCTTCCAAAAATTTTAAGCGCTCTTATTATGTGACATAAGCAAGGTGCATGAGAGCAAATTCCTGCCTTTATTCACAAACCAGCTTTCCGGATTTCAGAAGTAAAGAAATTGAAAATGGACTAAGGTATAGTGACAATTATCGTTAAAATCAAATTTTTGATGTTAATTACTCCCAGAGCACACATCCTTTAGTACCTTTCATGATCAAGTAAGTAGTGCCTCGAAATAGTTTTAGTGGTATCCAACAACGCACATCATCAAAACATGCGACCTTCACCATAAGACAACCAATGGCATCAAATTTTTAAACAAAAATATTTTTTTTTAAGAATAAGCACAGTAAAAACAAGTTCTATATTGTTAAATGAAGCTGGGTATATTAAAGATGTAAAATATACATTTTTTTAAACCCAAATTTTATACAACCCTAAGAAAGGCAATATCGCGTTATCTCAACACTCCAAACTGAAATAGGCACTTGAGGTTTAAGATTGAAATTTATAAAAAAAAAAAAAAGAAAAAAAAAAAGATCATCCGAAAGTAAATACCATCCGAAATTGAAGCCATCTGCATAACCAACAGAAACGTTTGATCGCGACGATTTAATATTGTCTTACAAACACACTTACTATGTTGAGATATAAAAAAGGATAGGCTAAACACATCTTATTTGGACCGCTGCTTAGGAATTGGGTGCTTAAGACTAGTTTGTGGTTTGTTTAGCTTAAGTTTAGCCTGGATTTTGCGTTAAGCCTTAAGGACAACTTCAACTAGCCTGTCAGGCATGACTGTTGTAAGCAACTTGACAGCAAGACAGGCATGGCCAAATATGATAACCATCTAATTTTGTGCACAGCTCACACATCTAGTCGAAGATTTTGAGAGAATTAAAATGCTTTGTAAAGAACTTACTAATTTCAATTTCTGTTGTTGCCAAAGATAATCTAGCGGCCACTTTCCAGCAACCACTTTCCAGCAACCAACTTTCGACACATTTCCTGTTTGTTAACTTCCAACCTCTTAGCAGCCATTTCATCGAAAAACATCTAACCAACAACACTTACCAAAGGGAGTTAAAAGACTTAAATGATTCTTAATTCAAGTAATAACATATAAAAAACACATTTTCTTTAATCTGCTAAGGTTTTAAACGAGGTATCAAGATAAGATAATAAGATTAACACCACCCTCCAAGCAAACAGTTTTCAAAGCAGCCAATGGAAGGGTTTGAGACTAACAGCCAACGACAAACGCAAAAAACACTCTATTTAATGAAGAAAAAATGCTTAATCAAAATACTTTCTACAAAAACATTTCGATTTTTTCAAGTCCACATCTTTATATATTTGTAAATACTAGAGTAAATTGTCTTCCAATGGAAATCAATCGGTAAAACCTACCGCGGCATCTTCAAAAGCACAGATATAGTTTCAGAGTTGAAGCAAAATGTAAGCCTAAAAAAATCAAAAATATATACAAGCCTTCCTCAATATACTTAAATGAAATAGGTTAATTAAAAGAGTAATGTAATTGCCACAGATAAAGAGTCCATTGGTGTCACAAAAGCTGGAAATGATAGCACCGCGCCATGTAAAAATGTACCAATTGCGGATGTTGGCTGAACATAACGGAATACTTGCCTGAATTATCTCAAATCTACTATAGCCTTCCCCAATAGAAATCGTTCGAAACAAGTTTAATCGAAAGAGTAATGTTAGGGCTAAAAAGTGGACAGGGTCCGGTGGTGTCACAAAAGCTGGTTAAGATAGCGCCGCCATGTAAAAATGTACCAGTTGCGGATATCGGCGGAATATAACGAAATACTGGCCTGAAAACACTCAAATCTACTATAGCCTTCTCCAATAGAAATCGTTTGAAATAGGTTAAATTGAAAGAGTAGTGGTAGTACTAAAGAATGGACAGGGTCTAGTGGTGTCACAAAAGCTGGTTAAGATAGCGCCGCCATGTAAAAATGTACTAATTGCAGATATTGGCTCAATATAACGGAATACTGGCCTGAAAACACTCAAATCTACTATAGCCTTCCCCAATAGAAATCGTTTGAAACAAGTTTAATCGAAAGAGTAATGTAGGGCTAAAAAGTGGACAGGGTCCGGTGGTGTCACAAAAGCTGGTTAAGATAGCGCCACCATGTAAAAATGTACCAGTTGCGGATATATGCGGAATATAACGAAATACTGGCCTGAAAACACTCAAATCTACTATAGCCTTCCCCAATAGAAATCGTTTGAAATAGGTTAAATTGAAAGGGTAGTGGTAGTACTAAAGAATGGACAGGGTCTAGTGGTGTCACAAAAGCTGGTTAAGATAGCGCCGCCATGTTAAAATGTACTAATTGCAGATATTGGCTCAATATAACGGAATACTTCCCTGAAAACACTCAAATCTTCTATAGCCTTCCCCAATAGAAATCGTTTGAAACAAGTTTAATCGAAAGAGTAATGTCAGGGCTAAAAAGTGGACAGGGTTCGGTGGTGTCACAAAAGCTGGTTAAGATAGCGCCACCATATAAAAATGTACCAGTTGCGGATATATGCGGAATATAACGAAATACTGGCCTGAAAACACTCAAATCTACTATAGCCTTCCCCAATAGAAATCGTTTGAAATAGGTTAAATTGAAAGAGTAATGGTAGTACTAAAGAATGGACAGGGTCTAGTGGTGTCACAAAAGCTGGTTAAGATAGCGCCGCCATGTAAAAATGTACTAATTGCAGATATTGGCTCAATATAACGGAATACTTGCCTGAATTATCTCAAATCTACTATAGCCTTCCCCAATAGAAATCGTTTGAAACAAGTTTAATCGAAAGAGTAATGTCAGGGCTAAAAAGTGGACAGGGTCCGGTGGTGTCACAAAAGCTGGTTAAGATAGCGCCACCATGTAAAAATGTACCAGTTGCGGATATCGGCGGAATATAACGAAATACTGGCCTGAAAACACTCAAATCTACTATAGCCTTCCCCAATAGAAATCGTTTGAAATAGGTTAAATTGAAAGAGTAATGGTAGTACTAAAGAATGGACAGGGTCTAGTGGTGTCACAAAAGCTGGTTAAGATAGCGCCGCCATGTAAAAATGTACTAATTGCAGATATTGGCTCAATATAACGGAATACTTGCCTGAATTATCTCAAATCTACTATAGCCTTCCCCAATAGAAATCGTTTGAAACAAGTTTAATCGAAAGAGTAATGTCAGGGCTAAAAAGTGGACAGGGTCCGGTGGTGTCACAAAAGCTGGTTAAGATAGCGCCACCATGTAAAAATGTACCAGTTGCGGATATCGGCGGAATATAACGAAATAATGGCCTGAAAACACTCAAATCTACTATAGCCTTCCCCAATAGAAATCGTTTGAAATAGGTTAAATTGAAAGGGTAGTGGTAGTACTAAAGAATGGACAGGGTCTAGTGGTGTCACAAAAGCTGGTTAAGATAGCGCCGCCATGTTAAAATGTACTAATTGCAGATATTGGCTCAATATAACGGAATACTTCCCTGAAAACACTCAAATCTACTATAGCCTTCCCCAATAGAAATCGTTTGAAACAAGTTTAATCGAAAGAGTAATGTCAGGGCTAAAAAGTGGACAGGGTCCGGTGGTGTCACAAAAGCTGGTTAAGATAGCGCCACCATGTAAAAATGTACCAGTTGCGGATATATGCGGAATATAACGAAATACTGGCCTGAAAACACTCAAATCTACTATAGCCTTCCCCAATAGAAATCGTTTGAAATAGGTTAAATTGAAAGAGTAGTGGTAGTACTAAAGAATGGACAGGGTCTAGTGGTGTCACAAAAGCTGGTTAAGATAGCGCCGCCATGTAAAAATGTACTAATTGCAGATATTGGCTCAATATAACGGAATACTTGCCTGAAAACACTCAAATCTACTATAGCCTTCCCCAATAAAAATCGTTTGAAACAAGTTTAATCGAAAGAGTAATGTCAGGGCTAAAAAGTGGACAGGGTCCGGTGGTGTCACAAAAGCTGGTTAAGATAGCGCCACCATGTAAAAATGTACCAGTTGCGGATATCGGCGGAATATAACGAAATACTGGCCTGAAAACACTCAAATCTACTATAGCCTTCCCCAATAGAAATCGTTTGAAATAGGTTAAATTGAAAGAGTAATGGTAGTACTAAAGAATGGACAGGGTCTAGTGGTGTCACAAAAGCTGGTTAGATAGCGCCGCCATGTAAAAATGTACTAATTGCAGATATTGGCTCAATATAACGGAATACTTGCCTGAATTATCTCAAATCTACTATAGCCTTCCCCAATAGAAATCGTTTGAAACAAGTTTAATCGAAAGAGTAATGTTAGGGCTAAAAAGTGGACAGGGTCCGGTGGTGTCACAAAAGCTGGTTAAGATAGCGCCACCATGTAAAAATGTACCAGTTGCGGATATCGGCGGAATATAACGAAATACTGGCCTGAAAACACTCAAATCTACTATAGCCTTCCCCAATAGAAATCGTTTGAAATAGGTTAAATTGAAAGAGTAATGGTAGTACTAAAGAATGGACAGGGTCTAGTGGTGTCACAAAAGCTGGTTAGGATAGCGCCGCCATGTAAAAATGTACTAATTGCAGATATTGGCTCAATATAACGGAATACTTGC
Source organism: Cerastoderma edule (assembly GCA_947846245.1). NCBI lineage: Eukaryota > Metazoa > Mollusca > Bivalvia > Cardiida > Cardiidae > Cerastoderma > Cerastoderma edule. The sequence goes on along the minus strand of OX401410.1, from coordinate 16,128,187 downwards.
CTGAATTATCTCAAATCTACTATAGCCTTCCCCAATAGAAATCGTTTGAAACAAGTTTAATCGAAAGAGTAATGTTAGGGCTAAAAAGTGGACAGGGTCCGGTGGTGTCACAAAAGCTGGTTAAGATAGCGCCACCATGTAAAAATGTACCAGTTGCGGATATCGGCGGAATATAACGAAATACTGGCCTGAAAACACTCAAATCTACTATAGCCTTCCCCAATAGAAATCGTTTGAAATAGGTTTAATTGAAAGGGTAGTGGTAGTACTAAAGAATGGACAGGGTCTAGTGGTGTCACAAAAGCTGGTTAAGATAGCGCCGCCATGTTAAAATGTACTAATTGCAGATATTGGCTCAATATAACGGAATACTTCCCTGAAAACACTCAAATCTACTATAGCCTTCCCCAATAGAAATCGTTTGAAACAAGTTTAATCGAAAGAGTAATGTCAGGGCTAAAAAGTGGACAGGGTCCGGTGGTGTCACAAAAGCTGGTTAAGATAGCGCCACCATGTAAAAATGTACCAGTTGCGGATCTCGGCGGAATATAACGAAATACTTGCCTGAAAACACTCAAATCTACTATAGCCTTCCCCAATAGAAATCGTTTGAAATAGTTTTGATTGAAAGGTAAATGATAGCACTAAAGAATGGACAGGGTCCAATGGTGTCACAAAAGCTGGTAAAGATAGCGCCCCCATGTAAAATGTACCAATTGCAGATATTAGCTCAATATAACGGAATACTTCCCTTAAATAAACTCAAATCTAATATAGCTTTCCCCAAAAGAAATCGTTTGGAATAGTTTTAATTGAAAGAAACATGTTAGCACTAAAGAATGGACAGGGCCAGGTGGTGTCACAAAAGCTGGTTGAGATAGCGTCGCCATGTAAAAATGTACCAGTTGTGGATATCGGCGGAACATAACGGAATAATTGCTTGAAAAACCTCAAATCTACTATAGCCTTCCCCAATAGAAATTGTTTAAAATAGTTTTAATAAAAAGAGTAATATAAGCACTTAAGAATGGACAGGGTCTAGTGGTGTCACAAAAGCTGGTAAAGATAGCGCCCCCATGTAAAAATGTACCAATTGCAGATATTGGCTCAATATTACGGAACACTTCCCTTAAATAAACTCAAATCTAATATAGCCTTCCCCAATAGAAATCGTTTAGAATAGTTTAAATTGAAAAAGTAATGTTAGCACTAAAGAATGAACAGGGTCTAGTGGTGTCACAAAAGCTGGTTAAGATAGCGCCGCCATGTAAAAATGTACCAGATGTGGATATCGGCGGAACATAACGGAATATTTGCTTGAAAAACCTCAAATCTAGTATAGCCTTCCCCAATAGAAATCGTTTGAAATAGGTTAAATTGAAAGGAAAATGGTAGCACTCAAGAATGGACAGTGTCTAGTGGTGTCACAAAAGCTGGTTTAGATAGCGCCGCCATGTAAAAATGTACCAACTGCATATAGTGGCTCAATTTAACAGAAAACTTGCCTTAAAAACACTCAAATCTACTATAGCCTTCCCCAATAGAAATCGTTTGAAATAGTTTTGATTGAAAGAAAAATGATAACACTAAAGAATGGACAGGGTCTAGTAGTGTCACAAAAGCTGGTTAAGATAGCGCCACCTTGTAAAAAAGGACCAATTTCGGAAATTGGCTGAAACGTACGGAATAGTTCCCTGAAAAACCTCAAATCTACTATAGCCTTCCCCAATAGAAATCGTTTGAAATAGGTTAAATTGAAAGAGGAATGGTAGCACTAAAGAATGGACAGGGCCTTTTGGTGTCACAAAAGCTTGTTTAGATAGCGCCGCCACGTAAAAATGTACCAACTGCATATATTGGCTCAATTTAACAGAAAACTTGCCTTAAAAACACTCAAATCTACTATAGCCTTCCCCAATAGAAATCGTTTGAAATAGTTTTGATTGAAAGAAAAATGATAACACTAAAGAATGGACAGGGTCTAGTGGTGTCACAAAAGCTGGTTAAGATAGCGCCACCTTCTAAAATAGGACCAATTTCGGATATTGGCTGAAACGTACGGAATAGTTCCCTGAAAAACCTCAAATCTACTATAGCCTTCCCCAATAGAAATTGTTTGAAATAGTTTTAATTAAAAGAGTAATATAAGCACTAAAGAATGGACAGGGTCTAATGGTGTCACAAAAGCTGGTAAAGATAGCGCCGCCATGTAAATATGTACCAATTGCAGATATTGGCTCAATATAACGGAATACTTCCCTTAAATAAACTCAAATCTACTATAGCCTTCCCCAATAGAAATCGTTTGAAATAGTTTCAATTGAAAGGGTAATGGTAGCACTAAAGAATGGACAGGGTCTAGTGGTGTCACAAAAGCTGGTTAAGATAGCGCCACCTTGTAAAAAATAGGACCAATTTCGGATATTGGCTGAAACGTACGGAATAGTTCCCTGAAAAACCTCAAATCTACTATAGCCTTCCCCAATAGAAATTGTTTGAAATAGTTTTAATTAAAAGAGTAATATAAGCACTAAAGAATGGACAGGGTCTAATGGTGTCACAAAAGCTGGTAAAGATAGCGCCGCCATGTAAATATGTACCAATTGCAGATATTGGCTCAATATAACGGAAAACTTCCCTGAATAACCTCAAATATACTATAGCCTTCCCCAATAGAAATCGTTTGTAATAGTTTTAATTGAAAGGGTAATGGTAGCACTAAAGAATGGACAGGGTCTAGTTGTGTCACAAAAGCTGGTTAAGATAGCGCCACCTTGTAAAATAGGACCAATTTCGGATATTGGCTGAAACGTACGGAATAGTTCCCTGAAAAACCTCAAATCTACTATAGCCTTCCCCAATAGAAATTGTTTGAAATAGTTTTTATTAAAAGAGTAATATAAGCACTAAAGAATGGACAGGGTCTAATGGTGTCACAAAAGCTGGTAAAGATAGCGCCGCCATGTAAATATGTACCAATTGCAGATATTGGCTCAATATAACGGAATACTTCCCTTAAATAAACTCAAATATACTATAGCCTTCCCAATAGAAATCGTTTGAAATAGTTTCAATTGAAAGGGTAATGGTAGCACTAAAGAATGGACAGGGTCTAGTGGTGTCACAAAAGCTGGTTAAGATAGCGCCGCCACGTAAAAATGTACCAATTGCAGATATTGCCTCAATATAAGGGAATACTTGCCTTAAATAAACTCAAATCTACTATAGCCTTCCCCAATAGAAATCGTTTGAAATGGTTTTAATTGAAAGGGTAATGGTATCACTAAAGAATGAACAGGGTCTTGTGGTGTCACAAAAGCTGTTAAAGATAGTGCGGCCATTTAAAAATGTACCAATTGCAGATATTGTCTCAATATAACGGAATCCTTCTCTGAAAAAACTAAAATCTACTATAGCCTTCCCCAATAGAAATCGTTTGAAATAGTTTTAATTGATAGGGTGGGGGTAGCACTAAAGAATGGACAGGGTCTACCGGTGTCACAAAAGCTGGTTAAGATAGCGCCGCCACGTAAAAATGTACCATTTGCAGATATTGCCTCAATATAAGGGAATACTTGCCTTAAATAAACTCAAATCTACTATAGCCTTCCCCAATAGAAATCGTTTGAAATGGTTTTAATTGAAAGGGTAATGGTATCACTAAAGAATGAACAGGGTCTAGTGGTGTCACAATAGCTGGTTAAGATAGCGCCACCCTGTGAAAATGGACCAATTGCGGATTTTGGCCGAAACTTACGTAAAACTTCCCTGAATAACCTCAAATCTACTATAGCCTTCCCCAATAGAAATCGTTTGAAATGGTTTTAATTGAAAGGGTAATGGTATCACTAAAGAATGAACAGGGTCTTGTGGTGTCACAAAAGCTGTTAAAGATAGCGCCGCCATTTAAAAATGCACCAATTGCAGATATTGCCTCAATATAACGGAATCCTTCTCTGAAAAAACTAAAATCTACTATAGCCTTCCCCAATAGAAATCGTTTGAAATAGTTTTAATTGATAGGGTGGGGGTAGCACTAAAGAATGGACAGGGTCTACCGGTGTCACAAAAGCTGGTTAAGATAGCGCCGCCACGTAAAAATGTACCAATTGCAGATATTGCCTCAATATAAGGGAATACTTGCCTTAAATAAACTCAAATCTACTATAGCCTTCCCCAATAGAAATCGTTTGAAATGGTTTTAATTGAAAGGGTAATGGTAGCACTAAAGCATGAACAGGGTCTAGTGGTGTCACAAAGGCTGGTTAAGATAGCGCCACCCTGTGAAAATGGACCAATTGCGGATTTTGGCCGAAACTTACGTAAAACTTCCCTGATTAACCTCAAATCTACTATAGCCTTCCCCAATAGAAATCGTTTGTAATAGTTTTAATTGAAAGGGTAATGGTAGCACTAAAGAATGGACAGGGTCTAGTGGTGTCACAAAAGCTGGTTAAGATAGCGCCACCCTGTAAAAATGGACCAATTGCGGATTTTGGCCGAAACTTACGTAAAACTTCCATGAATAACCTCAAATCTACTATAGCCTTCCCCAATAGAAATCGTTTGTAATAGTTTTAATTGAAAGGGTAATGGTAGCACTAAAGAATGGACAGGGTCTAGTGGTGTCACAAAAGCTGGTTAAGATAGCGCCGCCATTCAAAAATGGACCAATTGCAGATATTGCCTCAATATAACGGAATCCTATTCTGAAAAACCTCAAATCTACTATAGCCTTCCCCAATAGAAATCGTTTGAAATTGTTTTAATTGAAAGGGTTATGGTATCACTAAAGAATGGACAGGGTCTTGTGGTGTCACAAAAGCTGGTAAAGATATCGCCGCCACGTAAAAATGTACCAATTGCAGATATTGCCTCAATATAAGGGAACACTTGCCTTAAATAAACTCAAATCTACTATAGCCTTCCCCAATAGAAATCGTTTGAAATGGTTTTAATTGAAAGGGTAATGGTATCACTAAAAAATGAATAGGGTCTTGTGGTGTCACAAAAGCTGGTAAAGATAGCGCCGCCACGTAAAAATGTACCAATTGCAGATATTGCCTCAATATAAGGGAACACTTGCCTTAAATAAACTCAAATCTACTATAGCCTTCCCCAATAGAAATCGTTTGAAATGGTTTAAATTGAAAGAGTAATGTTAGCACTAAAGAATGGACAGGGTCTAGTGGTGTCACAAAAGCTGGTCAAGATAGCGCCACCGTTTAAAAATGTACCAGTTGCGGATATCGGCGGAGTATAACGAAATGCTTGCCTGAAAACCTCAAATATACTATAGTCTTCCCCAATAGAAATCATTTAAAACATTCTTAATCCAAGAAGTGATGTTAAGGCTAAAAGGTGGAGAGGGTCTTATGGTGTCACAAAAGCTGGTTAAGATAGCGCCGCCATGTAAAAATGGACCAAGTGCGTATATTGGCTGAAACGTACGGAATAGTTCCCTGAAAAATCTCAAATCTTCTATAGCCTTCCCCAATAGAAATCGTTTAAAATGCTTTTATTTGAAAAAGTAATATTAGCATTAAAGAATGGACAGGGTCTAGTGGTGTCACAAAAGCTGGTTTAAATAGCGCCGCCATGTAAAATTGGACCAATTGCGTATTGGCTGAAACATACGGAATCCTTCCCTGAAGAATCTCAAATCTACTATAGCCTTCCCTAATAGAAATCGTTTGAAATACTTTTAATTGAAAGAAAAGTGTTAGCACTAAAGAATGGACAAGGTCTAGTGGTGTCACAAAAGCTTGTTAAGATAGCGCCACCCTGTAAAAATTGACCAATTGCGGATATTGGCCGAAACTTACGTAATACTTCCCTGAAAAACCGCAAATCTACTATAGCTTTCCCCTATAGAAATCGTTTGAAGCAGTTTTTAATTGAAAGAGTAATGTTAGCACTAACGAATGTACAGGGTCTAGTGGTGTCACAAAAGCTGGTTAAGATAGCGCCACTATGTACGTTTCAGCTAATATACGCAATTGGTCCATTTTTACATGGTGGCGCTATCTTAACCAGCTTTTGTGACACCATTAGACCCTGTCCATTCTTTAATGCTAATATTACTTTTGCAATTAAAAGTATTTTAAACGATTTCTATTGGGGAAGGCTATAGTAGATTTGAGATTTTTCAGGGGACTATTCCGTACGTTTAAGCCAATATACGCAATTGGTACATTTTTACATGGTGGCGCTATCTTAACCAGCTTTTGTGACACCATTAGACCCTGTCCATTCTTTAATGCTAATATTACTTTTTCAAATAAAAGCATTTTAAACGATTTCTATTGGGGAAGGCTATAGAAGATTTGAGATTTTTCAGGGAACTATTCCGTACGTTTCAGCCAATATACGCACTTGGTCCATTTTTACATGGCGGCGCTATCTTAACCAGCTTTTGTGACACCATTAGACCCTGTCAATTCTTTAATGCTAATATTACTTTTTTAAATAAAAGTATTTTAAACGATTTCTATTAGGGAAGGCTATAGTAGATTTGAGATTCTTCAGGGAAGGATTCCGTATGTTTCAGCCAATACGCAATTGGTCCAATTTTACATGGCGGCGCTATTTAAACCAGCTTTTGTGACACCACTAGACCCTGTCCATTCTTTAGTTCTTACCTTTCTTTTTCAATTAAAAGTATTTCAAACGATTTCTATTGGGGAAGGCTATAGTAGATTTGAGATGCTTTAAGGCAAGTATTCCGTTAAATTGAGTCAATATCTGCAATTGGTACATTTTTACATGGCGGCGCTATTTTAACCAGCTTTTGTGACACCACTGAACCCTGTCAATTCTTTAGTTCTAACAATTTTCTTTCAATTTAAACTATTTCAAACGATTTCTATCTTAACCAGCTTTTGCGACACCACTAAACCCTGTTTATTCTTTAGTGCTACCATTACTCTTTCAATTAAAAGTATTTTAAACGATTTCTATAGGGGAAGGCTATAGTATATTTGAGGTTTTTCAGGGAAGTATTACGTAAGTTTCGGCCAATATCCGCAATTGGTCAATTTTTACAGGGTGGCGCTATCTTAACAAGCTTTTGTGACACCACTAGACCTTGTCCATTCTTTAGTGCTAACACTTTTCTTTCAATTAAAAGTATTTCAAACGATTTCTATTGGGGAAGGCTATAGTAGATTAAAGGTTTTTCAGGGGACTATTCCGTACGTTTCAGCCAATATACGCAATTGGTCCATTTTTACATGGTGGCGCTATCTTAACCAGCTTTTGTGACACCACTAGAGCCTGTCCATTGTTTAGTGCTAACATTTCTCTTTCAATTAAAACTATTTCCAACCATTTCTATTGGGGAAGGCTATAGTAGATTTGGGTTTCTTTAAGGCAAGTATTCCGTTAAATTGAGTCAATATCTGCAATTGGTACATTTTTACATGGCGGCGCTGTTTTAACCAGCTTTTGTGACACCACTAGACCCTGTGCATTTTTAGTGCTAACTTTTTTCTTTCAATTTAAACTATTTCAAACGATTTCTATTGGAGAAGGCTATAGTAGATTTGAGGTTTTTCAGGGAACTATTCCGTACGTTAGCCAATATAAGCAATTGGTACATTTTACGTGGCGGCGCTATCTTAACCATCTTTTGTGACACCACAAGACCCTGTCGATTCTTTATGGCTAATATTACTTTTTCAATTAAAAGTATTTCAAACGATTTCTTTTGGGGAAGGCTAAGGTAGATTTGAGGTTTTTAAGGCAATTTTTCTGTTATATTGAGCCAATATCTGCAATTGTTACATTTTTACATGGTGGCGCTATCTAAACCAGCTTTTGTGACACCCCGGACCTTGTCTTCTATTTAGGCCCAACATTACTCTTTGCATTAAGACTGTTTTAAACGATTTCTAGTGGGGAAGGCTATAGTAGATTTGAGATAATTCAGGCAAGTATTCCGTTATGTTCAGCCAATATCTGCAATTGGTACACGGCGGCGCTATCTTAACCAGCTTTTGTGACAGCACGGGACGCTGCATACTTTTTAGCCCTTACATTACTCAACACACCCAGAGAGGGGCCATGTTATTTCAAGTTTCCTAACTGCTGGGTCCAAGATGCCCAAGTACGATTTTACAAATGACCCAGAATCTTCTTAGTTTATATCTACTTTAATAAGCGTTCGACACCCTTTTTTCTATCACAAGAAACCTGTATGTATGGCTCAAATAATCTGATAATGGTGTAAACACCAACCATATCGACAGTTGTACATATGCATTGCTGTAGTTGCGGGTACATAACCAGTGCTCTGGCAGGGTCCTGTGAGAGCACTGAATCCCAATAGTTCTTCCTGGCTTGACCAGCCTTTATGGGCAGTCAATGTAAGGTTTATTGTTCATATGTATGAGCCATGCATTGCAATATAACTGAAATATTGTTGACTTTGTCATTTCATGTATCTGAACACAATCTAGCTGGTAAATCCACATCCATGCTCCTCTTTGAATGTCGTCAATGATCTTTCATGCACCATTCCCAATCAAAACTTTCTCTCATTGCTACATTCCCGAACACTCACACAATTGTGGAAGCATGACTTTAGTACAAGTGCTGCTATAGCTATATATAACAAGAGCTGGCCATAAGACAGCATGCTCGCCTATTCGATAATGTCGGAGAGGGGTATAGGTCAGTGAAATATTATTTGTTTCTAAAAAATGAGGGTGCAGACAATGATTTCTTACATTAGTTGTTGAGAAACAAACATGCACACAAAACTTTAACCAAGATTTCTTAGTAGACAAGGCCATATTATTTAGTTGCTTAAATTCAATACGAAAGATTTGAAACTTGGTAAAGGGTTTTAAATTATTACCCTGAACACATGTGTGAAGTATCAAACCATTCCATACTGTGGTTCATGAGTTAAACTTGCACGCAAAATCTAACCACGATTTTCTCAGTACAAAAAGCCCCGAAACTTGCTTAAATTCAAAACTAGGGGTTTTAAACTAGGTCAGAGACCTTAAAGTATGACCCTGAACACATATGTGAAGTATCAACCCTTACCATACACTATACAGTAGTACATGAGATACAAACTTGACAAAGATTTTCTAAGTACAAAAAGCTGCATCATTTGCTTAAATTCTATATTAGAGATATGGAACTGGGTCCTTTAAGTATGACCCTGAACACATGTGAGTAGCATAGCTCTCCTAATCCTTCGAATAGTCGACCTTAAAAGTATGTTCTATTGGAAGCAAATAAGTTCTTCTTTATCTTTTATAAGTAAAGAGCAGCATAGAGAAACCAAATCAAACAAGCTAGAAAGTCTGACTGGGATTTGAACCCAGAGCCTCCTTAGAAATTCTAAGACGCTCTTACCACTTGAGCTACCAGACTGAAATCTAGCATTGTCTTTTTGGAATCAAATAATTTTTCTATTGCCTAAAATACATCATTTGGTAAATCAAATTGAACACTTAAACTTGACCCAAATCCTTAACCTCAAATGAGCATTGTAATTGCCCAACCTAGAAAATTTAAGCTATTTTGACAATTCCTAAAGAAGAGCAGGCCTTTAAAGTATTTGATATTGTTATGACACCACATAGTCAAGTCTTGAACATCATCACTTCTTATTAGAAGCTTGAGAATGTTCGAAAGAAATTGGAAGTATTTGACAATGATTTAGATTTTCAATTAACCATAGGTAAAGGGTGGCATTTAAGATACCATCAACATGTTGGTCTCACTCTTATTTCACTTTGCATGCGAAAACCTTATTTTGGTCATGTGGAATGATCAAAATTGGTAAGAATTTCCACCAAAGCACTGAAAGGCATTGAAGCTCGTTCCACTTTCTTTTAATGAAAACACAGGTGTTCAGCAGCTAAGACAGAAAAAAGAATTTTGTTTAGTTTGGAGGATTGTTCATTGAGTAAGTTCCTTTTAAGGTATTAAAAGTGCATCATGACTGATCAGGTTTTTAAAACCGACAAATGTCAGATGAAGGGGAGGGTCAATTCAACTGGTAAAGGTCACATCCAGGCGGCTGACAGAGGTATTTACTTCCAACTGCTTAGAGAAACGATGCTGTTGAAAATAAATAGAACAATTAAAACATGCAAGAGAAGATCCAATTATCACACAGTTTCAGTACAATATACTGGACAGTTAGAAAACACTTCTGTGGGAAATATACCAAAGAGGGACTTTCAATACTTAAAATAACTACTTAATCAGCAACAAAAACTGGAAGTGATTCCACCCCAAACACCTTTATGTGAAATGATATTTCTTTTAGCCTATTATTTCATTTGCTTCCTAGATTTCTTTTCTATTACAATAACACAAATACCAGAAACCAAACATCATCTCACATGGGTCATTTAAAAAAGGAGATCAACCAGAAGCAAAATACATACAGAAATTAACATTTTCTGGAATTTACTCATTATAATTCTTTTAAGTATTCATTTAATTCAAAGTTACAAACATATTTCAATTCATTATACTATACCATGATCAGTTGAAAAAACTTAAAAATATATGAAAAAATGCTGCCTGTTCTAAGGATGTATGCCTTTGTAAATTGATCATTAATCAAGTTTTGAGTGAAAAAGGTCTACCCTTTTCTGTATGGATATATGTGACCCAGTGGCAGACTTGGAACTAAGGGGTCCCAGGTTTGAACTCCCTTGATACTTATGATTATGTTGGAGTGACCTTTGGCAAGACACTTCAGATCCCTATCCAAGCACTGGTGAATCCAGGAAAACTGTTACACAACTTAAAAGTTGTACAAGATGCATTAAACAGCATCTTAAACACTTTAACCAGGTCTCCTTAAATTTACATTAGTAAAAATATGATTTGAGGTATTTTTCCATGTGTACAAACATGTAAAAACAGACAATATCAGCTTAAGACATCATATCCCTATATTCATTTATTTATTCATATGGGGTTTTGCAACAACATTATTTGAGTCATTGTGCAATGCCAGATACTTGTTGATGGAGGTATACCCGATACTCAACTGCTAATAAGGGCTAATTAAGCCAGTTTTCTACAAGCCACTCTGAAGACTGCCTCTCATGAAATTCAAAATGCTGTCAACAGGATTCGAACCCACATTGACATCATATCCATAAACAACCTACCTGAAATGGAGTTGAGAAGACAGCCAGAATACCCTAAAGGTTTTTAGTGAATGAACAGTTAGTGGTAAGTAACCTGGAACCATCAGGACGGAACAGCTTCCATATCTGTGAAAAAGTGTAGAAACGCAAACCATGAAGTGAACAATACAATCCAAATTATGACCCTATTCCAGGCCATTGTAAAATACCGATTGATCGTTACTCACAAACGATTAAATTATTCCTATTCTAATCAATTAATACACATAACATGTCGGTATTATTCCACATATTTACTTTGTAACTTACACTAAGAACAGTTTAATCAACACTAGGTGACCATTTTCTGTTTGCCATTCTCCCTGTTAAAACAACAACAACAATGGTTAATGTGAGAAAACTGGATATATGTATGACACTATTTAGTGTTTTTATATTGTTTATTAATTAATGGCAACTGATGCCATTATTTGGTGGTATGTATCTTTATTTTACATTTGTCTTATCAAAGGACTTTTGTGCTTAAGATCTGAAAATGTGAAAACTAACTTGGACCATCGAAATTATTTCGATGTTAGATTGCTCAATCAGAAAATTAAAGGCAATCTTCATGTTGAATTTTGACTACCCCAGTATAATATAATTTGTAGGTTCCAATCATGTCACCTCAAAATCTTCTGTTGGATAAGGTTGGTAGTTTCAATCCTCTAAGTCTTTCAGGATATTCCAAGTTCTTGAAGCCTGGTAGCTGTTTTTGCCTTTGTACACTTTCAATTCTGTATTTACCTATGGCTTTGAATGGTCACCAGAAGCATACGCATATTCTAAATAGGAATGCTTGACTTATTCTTCGAATATTCAAACTCTAAATGAAAAGAAGACAGTTCTTTCGTCAATATGTAGCACCTGTGTAATTAGCATTTAATGAACACCACGAAAACTAATGACACAATCAAATTCATAACCAAGTCTTGTTTCTATCAAGTATCATCTATGTATATGGCCAGGGAGTGGTAAATTATGCATATAAATGTCATTATGTGAACCAAAAATTGGATATCTAATCGATAAAAAGGGTTTAATTACCAGTTCTGTCCTCGAGTTTTCACGTACAGGGCAAACACATGACAGAAGGAATTGCGCATGCGCATGATCAGAACAGATCCGGTCTCAAGTTCCGGTCGCTAGAAAAGTGGTCGCGGGAAAGTGGCCGCTAGCTTCGGTTTAGTTCTGTTGTTCTTGGACCGGAAGTAAGAGGCAATCGCTTTGTATCAACGTATGGCCGGAATTGGTGTACCAACCGTTGTGGCGGGAACGCCCCTTATGCATAATAAATGACATACATAGTTTATTCACACTCCAAACATGTTTCAGATGATAGTGGCTTAATCACAACATTATCTTAACAAAATTGCCACTTTGTTCTAAAGAAAAGGGATGATTCAAGCACCGAGATAGAGGAAACACAGGTAAAGAAAATATCCTTTGCCTCAAGAGCAAGTAACATAAATAATAACTTGGGCGATTTTTTCTTTAGACGATGTTGATATGTTTTAGTTAACTTACAATTCCATACAACTTTAGTCACTGCCTTCAAAATGGCTGACAATTTTCATTTTTACTCCATTTGACAATTTTTGTTTTTAAACCAAGTTCTTCAGGGTTAACCCTTTCTCATTGCCTTTGGCATAATTCGAAACTATGGCAAATTGAATTTTGCGAAGAGAACTACATAAGATTGTGACACAAAGGAGGTAAATACTAAATAGGTACTAGTTTGTATGATGTGACATTGGGTCATTTGCAATGTTTTGATTTGTGTGTTTATTCTGATCACGTTCAACGACATCGATTTGAGTAAGTGTTAAGCTTACCAGAAATCGACAGTCTAAATGATTGTCATTGAAACGATATTGTTTTGAGATATTTCTGATGCTTGATTCAAGAAAAGATTCTGAAAGCAATCTTTATATATGTCGCTTCTTCGTCAAGGGTCCATCATGATTTTTACCTTACATTTCTCTGCACAGAGTTTCTTTCCACGTTTGACCGCCTCACACTTCATTAATATGCAATTGCATATATAAAATCAAACATTATTGATTTGGAGCTCAACCATTAATCTTTTGATGTGTGAAGTTTCAAAAATGTCACTATTGTATTCATATAAAAAAAATTGCTTGCAATCACATGTAAAAGGTGCAACAAAATGTTGAGGAAGAAGTTTGAAACATCAAAATGAGTTTATGACCAAGTCTCGCAACGAGCTACGTAACATGGTCCGATAAGTAGGCAAAGTAAATCCCAAAATCTGAATTTGGTAAAGTCCACCACTAAATTTTGATGTTAGATTGCCCAATCAGAAAAATAAAAGACAATCTTTACTTCAATTTTTTTTTACTACTACTGGCCTTTGCCCCCTGTACAGCATAGGGCAGACTTATTGTATATGGAAGTATGCTGCTTTACAATGTTGTTGCCCCTGATTAATTGTTTTGTTAAAACCATCAACTTAATTAGTTTAAATTGATGAATCATAAAAGAACATTGGGATAATCAATATTCATTCAGGCAGGGGTAAGTCCCCTGGTTGAGTCAACACTGCCAAATAAACATTCCTTAATGGTAACCGGAAATTGCTTAGAATTCACATTTTCTAATACAGTCGACCCTCGTTTATCCGAACACTTTCCGTTCCTAGGAGAAATGGTCGTATTAACGAATTTTCCTGAATAAAGAATATTCGAGTTACAGCGAAATGTTTACCTTTACACGGTGTCGGTGTATCATGATAATTACTATGAAGTAAGAAATATACAATTATTATTTTTTTGAAGGGAAATATAAAGCGTGTTAAGGAAGTGTTTATTTGGTCAAAATGGATTTTAATTTGAATTTGAAGCGGTATTTCGACACGTCTTCGTTTGGCTGTGGGTGTAGACATCTTCAAGTTGTATCTTCTTATTTCAATATCGAGAAATGAGATAGAATGGGATCGTCGAGAGTTTATTTATAGGGAAAAGGAACATATCGATTGAGTAATAATTGAAAATGATTGCCAGACATTGTCTCCTGATCGCTGTCTAAGCAGCTAATCAGCCAATCAACACCTTTTACAAACTCAACTATCGACATGCGACCGTAATTACAAACATGTAAGACCAATCAACTGACAGAATGACCGATTAACAAACAATCAACACTTTCCAGTACACTACACTAGGTGACATGTTATGGTCACATGCCAGTTTGCAAAATGTGTGAATGCCATTTACAACAGAAGACCGATCCCTTCATTCGCAACTGTAACCGCAAATTAAACGATTTTACTGGTTTCCGGGCTAGCCATACGCATATACTATGAAAAGTGACTGTTGGTTCCCGATTTTTTTTGTCCGGTTCCGGAACGCAGATTTTCTGCATTAAACAGTTAAATTGATGACGGTAAGGACCGTTCCCTCAAAATTCTGTTCGGAAGGTGAATATTCCGGATAAGCGACATTCAGACTATCGCGGGTCGACTGTAATATGATACACCTAATGCCTTACTAAGTTACTTCATGTACAAAACCCATTATAAAGACACTGACACAATTAAGAATCTACTGTGACAAAAAAAGAGCTCATTAAATATATAGATATTTTCCGTTCGTCACAAAAGTTTTCCTAATATCACTGATGTGTTTTATACTTATCAATTATCGTCCATTGGTGCTTTTATTTTTGACTGGTCATTAGTTCTCTTATATGGAATATGGTTTTGAATAATTGCATGAGTATGTGGTGTCTGTTTTCTCTTTCAGGGACATATAGCTATAGTGAAGATCTTTCTGCCTATTGATGTTAGATACATCATTCTACAAGTTCACCTCAGTTAACCGTCATATACTAGTAGAAATACTCATATGTAATGATGATACAAAGCAACAAAGATGAGAATGGAAAGAGGTAAAGATGATAGTAAAAATGGCGCTGATGGATTGGAAACTGATGAATCCATTTTTCGACGAGGGGACTGTGCCAAATCACTAGGCATACAGAGATGTAATTCAGATGGGGTTCTTACACAACAAAATGGGTATGGAAGACATAGACAAGCCAGTAAATCATCCTCAGAGGCAAGCATTAATGGAGCAACAGAAAATGAGGAGATATTGACTATGCAAGCTCATGCTAATGGATTTGCTTCTAATGCCTCTTGTGCCTTGGATAATAACCTGAGTTCTGATCATGAAGCTGAAAATACAAATAAGGGGAATGGCATAAAGAAAGATCTAATGAATCGACAGATTCAAAATAAGAAAGATAGTTGCAATATTACCTGGAGTCAAAGGGCGGTTGAAAAGAGGAGAGCTTGTTCCAGACTTAATAGGAACAGGTATGGAAATGAGTGTGAAGATAATCATCTTGCAGTTCGTGTTAATGGTATTGGTCTGAATGTGGGCGTTTCCCCTGGTAGACCAGATTATCTATCCAATGTGTGTGATACATATAGACAGGAGGCAGATGTGTTATTTGGGAGAACTAGAGGTGGAGTGAAAAATGACCCAAATCATCCGATGCATTTAGCCAATAGTTCACCAGGAGGGCTTGAGTATAGAAATGGTATCGATGAAACAACGCCTTGTGATCAGTACATGTCAGATAATTCAGACAGTTCAAGTGTTAATGAATGCTTTTGTAATAATGAAACTCCACCTCTAAACCATTTAATGGTTGTTGCTCCTCTTGCCGTACCTGAGAATCTGTCAGACGAGGAAAGTGTGTCATGTCAGGGTAATGAAGATAATTGTAACACACAGTGTTCATCAAAGAAACAATTCTTGGAGGTCTCAACCTCTGTAACATGTTGTAGAGAGCAAAGTGAAGGTTTAGATAACATTGAAGTTCTGACTTGTACAAATGGCAATGTTGAACATGTATCAAACGAATCCCATGTATCTAGTCAATCTGATAACAACTTTAATGGTGCTCAATTCGAAGATGAGGAGTTAGATATTAGAGAAAGATCCGACACAGTCTATGACTTAGAAGACGAGGGTTTGCCAAATAATGATGATGTTGAAGAGACAGATGGTAATGTTGAAAATGAAGTGGCTGAAAATGTAGAGGAAATTTTAGAACAAACCAGACCTAGCTCTTCCTCAAGCTTTGACAGTATTGATGACATTGGTGATTTCATAGAGGCGGATCTTCCTCCGAATGTGGAAAGGCTTGCATTCTTTGCGAGAGAATCTGCTTCCTCAAGCACGACAGATGAAGATGAGGGCTGTGGGGATGAAGTCCTCGCCAACCCTAATGAAGATGAAGAATCTGAAAATGAGACAATCGACCCATTAACTCATGCAGATCAGCATAACATCTCTGGAGAGAGAGGTAGTGAGAGTGGTATGAAGCTTTTAAATAATACCTCAGCGGAACTGTTGAGTTACTCCAATGACTTTACCAGAAGTCCCTATGCATTTATGAACTCTAGGCCAGAGAGAGGTGCTTGTAACATTGTCTGCAATAAAATTACGGAAGATAATGAGGGAGTAGCAGGCTCTTTATTTGACCATTCTAATTCCCATCATCCCTCATGTGATAGGGTTGGCGGAGCTGCATGCTTAAATCAGATTGTTGGTGCGGAATCCCAGAACTCTGACAGTCGGAACAATTTGTTAGTAAAGGGAGAGAATAGTTGTGTAAGCTGTGATAGATATGTAGACAAAACGTTGCAAAGAAAGGATGAACTTGGTGTCGTTGTCTGTGATAAATGCTATAATGAAAGAGACTTGGAAAAGAATAGAAAGCCGGATAGTGTGGTCAGAAAGAAAATTCGAACTGCCCAGCATTCTAGCTCAGCTGGCAGGCTTGTGTTTCGTAATAATAACTGTCAGAGGAGTTACTCCCATGATAAAGTGAACAATGCCAGTAATAGTTCTGTTAGACTTAGTAGTAGTGACAGTGATCCCTTTGATAGAGTGTATGTGTCCGATTCATCAGAGATGGTGTCGCCTGACGTAGAGGCGGGTGTCGAGTCTGTCTTCCCATCTTCCAGTACTAGCTCTGATGGAGCATCTTCCGTGCAATATAATCAGGTAAGTCTCGGTTATGATTTGTCTATCAACTTATTATAAATGAATGCAAGCATATAAAATAAACAGCTTTGCTTATTTGACTACTTTGATCTCACTAGATGGTTTTAAGCAGCTGTTTTAACCTTTTTTTGGAAAGGATTGTGCTAATGCACCATAAAGATGCTTTTTTAAATCTTTGCTAAATTTTCTTTCGTGTCTCAATCTTTTTCTTCATCTATGTAGACACAAATAAGATAAAATGCAGAAAAAATGCAGATTACAATTACTTTGAACAATTGTTCCTCAAGTCTTTTGCTTCGGGTGAATTTTTAGATTAGTACATATGAAAGAAAAATTGAAGGTTTATAATTATGTCTTTCTATACAGACAAGTTGTAAAAATTTGGCATATATGTTTGCCTTATTAGCACTTTTCAAATGAATCAATTTAGGTTTTTAAGATTCTTTTCACAAGTAAGTGTAACAGTGTCCACTTAGGGTATGCCACATATTGAGAATTCAATGCAAGACTATAGTAAGTGCTTCACAAACCTTCGATATGTCACTTCTGTATGTCTCTTCACACATAAATTCAACGGTTAAGTGCAAGACTATAGTAAGTGCTTCATAAACATGACGGCCTTACTATAGTATTGCACTGAACCCTTGAATTGTGTAAATATGATTGCTCTACATATAACATCATGGCGTTTATGACCCATTTTACAGATTAACTGTATACCTAGGAGTTTCGATGGGAACCGAGCCCCAGGAGGCCTTGGTCAGCATAGACAGTCTATGTCCCTGGAATACGAGACACCAGAGGAGGTTCTCTACTGTCCATACTACACACGAAGGTCAAGGAGTCTAGACCAGGACTTGTCCATCAATGGAGCAAGCTGTAATAAGTGAGTGGCTTTCTCAGTGTGACATTCTTGGAAGGTTTATACAAATTAGGGAGACTTATGCATTTTTATAGATAACTGATCAGTGGACGACAGTGTTTTTCACTGATCATATGAGCTTGTGTCTTTGAGAGGTTGATTTGCTTAGTATGTTACATTATAAATTTGGCATTGTAAATGAACATGTATGTATTTGGGATCTAGGGTATTTTTCCTCATTAGGTAGGATTTTTATTTCTTATGGTATGTGGTATGTTCAAAGTATTTTGTAAATTAACTAAATTTTAATGCAGATGTCCAGCCTAGAGATGTTAAAGAGTCTACAACATTCAGTTTTTCAATGCCTTAGTGACGAAAACACTTAAATTGTTTTGTAGATATTTACAAGATATGTTTTGATGAAACAATTCAAGAAATACCAACCAATTGGGGTTTAGAAAAGAAATAAAATTGTTGGCAAAGTAGATTACACCTTTTAACCCTTTACCAAACAAAAACGACATTTGACCATTTGTTGCAGACGACTCTGGAAAACATGGTGGGAAAAGGAGAAATTACTTGTGACGAGCAATTTCTCCTTTTCCCACAAGGGTTTCTGCCCTATCAGAAGATAACTTTTCAATTTCATCACATTTTGAAATGTTGTCTGCAAACTTTTTGAATTGGGGCAGTCGAAAATTTTGTGTTTGGTAAAGGGTTTATTGATCCTCTGCTTGATGTTCACAGATCCTCAGACAGGGAGGCGCCCAACATTTCCGTCAGCAGCTCCAACTTCCAAGAGGATGAGAGCAATAATCAGGAGAAGGTATTTGAGAAGCAGCCCTACCACGTGGAAGGCCCTATACCTACTTACAGCAGCTCTGACGAGGAAGAGAATACTCGAGTACCGGTCCCCTTTCCCAACCAGCATGAAGAGGTGGATGGTGCTGGGTCACAGCGGTCCGATCTGAACAGTCTTGTGTACGTTCATGATATTGATGATCATGACTACGATATGACAACCCAGAATATAATGTACGGTTTGCTTTTAGTGGTTTTGATTTGTGAACAATCATTTTGGTGTTCATGTAGAGAATCATTAAAGCATATTATATTTGGAACTTAACACATTTAATATTTTTTCTGCAATCTTTTCATTTGATCTTTTTAGGAAAATTTTACAGAACAGAAAATAAGCTTCAAAAGATTTGTTTTAAGATGTTTAAATGTATTTGGAAAGGGAATGAACCCTTTCATATGTACAAACAATCCTGTAAATAACCTCTTAGCAATTAATTCAATAAAGGATTCTGACTAAAGAAGTCGTTGCACGAATTGGCCAATCTTTCATTTTACTGTAAAGGCCTTAATCCTCTTTAAGAACTAGCATAATACATCATTGTGTCAAAAGATCATTTGCTATCAATTTTAGCAGATTTTCCATTATTCACATTGTTGTCAAGTGATATTAGCGCGAAATGACTTATAAGAAAAAGGGCTTAAGACTTTGTACTTTATGATTAAACTCTGCAGTAAAGGTTAAGGTCTTAGATGTTGTTTGTTTCAGTGTTGCTGATGAGCCTATATATGAGGATATAGAAGACTTGGCATTATTGTTGGAGGAAGGGGGAAGTGATGGGGAGCCAGATAACAGATCTACAACACAACCACTCTCTCAAGCAATATCCAAGGTAATTAAGCAAGCAATTAAACAAGCCAGTGTCCAAAGGTTTGTTTATAGATAGGGTCCTGCATGGCCCATTGGTTAACCCTTTTCCAAACGTAAACTTTTCTACTGTCCTAAATTGAAAGAGTTTGCAGACGACATTTCAAAATGTGATGAAATTGTAACATAATCTTCTGATAGAGCAGAAAACATTGTGGGAAAGGAGAAATTGCTCTTACGAGCAATTTCTCCTTTTCTCACACTGTTTTCCAGAGTCATTTTTTCAAACTGGTGGAATGTCGTTATTGTTTGGTAATGGGTTAAGATGGCAGCAGTCTTAGAACTTTACGATGCTTGGTTCAACTCCCACTGGTCCCACTGTTTTTGTGGGGATGGCCTGTGGTATGACTTGAGAGTCCTTGCTTAGAACTGGCGAATCCAGGAAAGCTGTGACATATATGAAAAATTATTATTTTGGCAATAGACCCCATATTTTATAGATAAGGACAAATAACTGTCTCTTTCAAACCCGTATTTTATAGATAAGGACAAAAGACTATCTCTTTCAAACCCTTATTTTAAAGGTAAGGACGAAAGACTGTCTCTTTCAAACCCATATTTTATAGATAGACAAAATACTATCTCTTTCAACCCCGTATTTTATAGATAAGGACAAAAGAGTATCTCTTTCAAACTATATTTTATAGATAAGGACAAAAGATTGTCTCTGTCATGCCCATATTTTATAGGTAAGGACAAATAACTATCTCTTTCAAACCCGTATTTTATAGATAAGGACAAAAGACTATCTCTTTTAAACCCATATTTTATAGGTAAGGACAAATGACTGTCTCTTTTAAACTTATATTTTATAGATAAGGACAAAAGACTGTCTCTTTCAAACCTGTATTTTATAGATAAGGACAATAGACTGTCTTTTTAAGACATCATCTGCTTTGTTCACCAAACCTATAATTTTTGGTGAAACAGGAGTAATATGATAGGACTTGATCAGAGAAAGGGTTGGTATGGGGTTTTTTGTCGCTAAATTCAATCAAACTTTGTATAGTAGGTTTGATTAAGAGAATATCCTATTTAAGAGATTTTTATGGATTTTCTAGATGTTAACTGCAAATGCATTAGATTTTGAATGTTGAAAGGAGCAGGTCATGTTATATGTTATTTACTTTTACAGTTGAAAAGGAAGAAGCGAACAAGGAGTCCTGTTACCGATGTGGAGAAGGTGATGTTATGGAATGAGTATGAGGCCTATGTTGTTCAGGTCAAACAGATTGGCACATCTGCCTGCGGGCCTACAGCAGTACTTAATGTTCTGGTAGGCTTAATTCATACTAATTGTTTGTTTAAATTTGGACAGAAAAAAAGGATATTTTCTGAAGAGCAGTTTTATCTTTTTTGTTGAAATGACGTAATGGAAAGTCTTGACCTTAGGATGACTGTTTGTTGATACTTCGACTTCTAAAAAGAGTTCTGCATGGGGCTATTGATATATTTGCAAAACATTCTTTTCTTGCTGTATATATAGATATAATTTGTCAAAGTGAAGTCACTTACCTTTTCTATAAAGAGGGTCTTTTAATTGAAACAAGTTTGACTATATGAATAAAAAGGTATTAAATATGTAGTTACAATTACTAAAGGTCTTACTCTTACCAAGTTTTGGTTAGAGGCAACTACACCTGTTTTAAAAAAGAAAATGAAACTTGAATAAGCAAATTTACATTAGAGGGGTTTTCTTATGCTAACTTAATGTTTTTGTTCTTAAAGGCCCATTGAAGGAGATTAATGCTATATCAAACTATATTATTTGGTAAACTTGTGGACAGATTCAAACATCTATCACCAGAAAAAACCATCGGCACAATTTAGATGTGAAAGTAAACCAGAAATAGCCCATATTAGCAAGTTTTATAATTCAGATTTCCTGATTCTTCACCTCTGACCTTGACAGTTGATACACACATTTTTGAACCGACCAATCAGAAATCGTTAATTTGAATATGTAAACAAACAGGTTGTTGATAAACATGATTGAATTGGAGACAACTATATTTCAAGCACAAAATAACTTATTTTAAATGAGTCTATTAAATAGGGTATCAATGCATTCCTAAACCAATTCTCATGACTTTTATGAACATAATAAAAGAACTCCAAATATTTTTTCAGTAATTTATTAGTACTCCTCTCCTTTGATGTACCTTTAACCTTTATCGTGGGTACTAACTAGAATCACCTCATAGAAATGTTTCTTCTTAGTAAATGGAAAATAAGAGAAATGAATAGTTTTTCAAATAGAGATTTTTAGTATGCCACCTTATTTAGACCTCTGACATGTATGGGATATACAGCATACATATTTAAATGTATATAGTTCTATATGAATAGTAAGAATATGTGTATTTTGTTTCCAGAAAGCCTTTGATTTCCAAGTGGACAAAGAAGAAGTGACACAGACAATAACTTCGAGTCTAAGAATGGAGGCTGCCCCAATACCATACTACCTGTTTTCTAGATACTCTGCAGGTAAATACAGTTAACCATCAATAAATGTGACATTCCACCATATGAACTCATGGTTTAAATAGAAAGAAACAGCAATATTTG
The DNA here is from genome assembly GCA_947846245.1 of Cerastoderma edule. Taxonomy (NCBI): domain Eukaryota; kingdom Metazoa; phylum Mollusca; class Bivalvia; order Cardiida; family Cardiidae; genus Cerastoderma; species Cerastoderma edule. The sequence continues at coordinate 16,105,819 of OX401410.1, read as the reverse complement.
CTGAATATGAAAACATATGTTAACTTCGTGCCATTGAGTAAATGCCATTTAGGTAAACAAAGCATTTGTTGCTTATGAGCAATTTCTATTTTGTCACAGTGGATTTGAGTCTGTTTTAGGTATGTCATCATAAATCATTATGAAGTAAGGGGTTTAAACTTTGATTTGTGCAGGCAAACTCATTCTGAAGTGGGCAGGCCTGAAAAGCAGAATTTCTTAATCAACAATTAATTCATTTACAAGTTTCGGAGGAATATCTTTCAATTCAATTTCAAATACTCCCTGTTGACTCTTACTCTAAAATCCTTTAAAATACTTTTCTTAAAATAAAAACAAATATGGATGCTTATCTTAAACTATGGTGTAGGTTGTCTTGATATCTTTCAAGACAGGTATTGTCAATAATAAAAATGACAATAAAACAGTTATCTTATTTATATGCTTTGAAGTTCTCATAACACACAAAATAGCTAATGCCTGTGTTATTAAGTACATGAAATATTTAAAAACTGCCCATTTTGCTGGCTTGTTTTGCAATTATCGGCTGTAATGATCATCATGAGATTGTTTCTTCCTTCTTGTCTCAGGAACTACTGCCCAAGCCCTTGTAGACGGTGTGTGTAGAGTGACAAGAGGTGCTATTAAAGGGAGATTCTTCCATTTTTACCCAAAGCGAAATGTTGAGCTGCTGAAATGGCTTGGAGAATGGATGAAGAAAGGTAAGAAGACTTATTGTTAGTGATATGTTATTCAAGATTATAAAAGTACGGTAATTTCAACCCACTAACAAACAATAGCGACACTTTACCACTTTCTCACAGACAAATCTGGAAAACACTGTGGGAAAAGGATAAATTGCTCGTAACGAGCAATTTATCCTTTTCTCACAATGTTTTCTACTCTATCAGAAGGTTACTTTTTAATTTCATCACATTTTGAAATGTCATCTGCAAACTCTTTCAAATTTGGGACAGCCGAAAATACTTTACCACTTTCTCGCAGACAAATCTGGAAAACACTGTGGAAAAAGGATAAATTGATCGTAACGAGCAATTTATCCTTTTCTCACAATGTTTTCTACTCTATCAGAAGGTTACTTTTCAATTTCATCACATTTTGAAATGTCATCTGCAAACTCTTTCAAATTTGGGACAGCCGAAAATATGGCGTTTGGTAAAGGTTTAAGTCTGTTGACAAATTTTGGTAAGTCTTCTCAAATCAACTTTATTATGCCTAGACAATAATGCAGACTATCTATTAATCAATTCTACAAAGGTTTAATGTACATTGTGGGCAATGTCTTATGTTGCCACATTGTTTCAAAAAAGCTTCTGTCTAAACAAAGAAAATCCACAATTTATCAATTCTACAAATGTTCATATGCATTATGAGAAATGTCTACTGTAACCACATTGTTTAAAAAAAAAAGCTTTTTTCAAAAATCTACAGTTCCAGGAAATAATACCATCAATTCATGTTTATTGGAATGAAATGCTATGTTTTTTAGGTGTTTACCATTCACACAAGTGTATGCAAAGATGAAGTTATTGCTATATTTTTTGCCAATCATGAGCTGTATATAATTCAGTTGAAATAAAATGTTCTTCTATGTTTTTCAGGTGCGGTTCCAATTGCCACTCTGAACCTTCAGAAAGGGGTGAAACCAGGCTGGACAATACCAGATGCCTGGCATCATCAAATGGTCTATGGAGTCAGTTCAAAAGGTAAAACATCATTACATTTATAAATCTATGCTATATACAGTGTATGGACATGTGTATATTAAGGTAAAAACACACAAATTCTGACGGTTCCAATTGCCACTCTTAACCTTCAAAAAGGGGTGAAGCCAGGCTGGACAATACCAGATGCCTGGCACCATCAGATGGAGTCGGTTCAAAGGGTAAATCATCATTACATGTGTAAATATATGCAATATCGAACATATGGACATGTGTTGATAAAGGTCTAGACAGACTAGTTCTAAAGGTATAGCACCACAACATATAAATATTTGTCATATCAAATAGTGGGTGGTTTGTGGAGGTACAAAATATAAATAGATGTAATTCATATCAGATATATGGACATTTGTGACAGGGCTTTTTTGTGTTATACAACAGGGGCCTATAAAAGGCACCTTCCCAATTGGAAATTTCTTTGAAATCATGCAGTTTTCCCAAAAAGTCCAAGTCATACAAGCTTTTTGGCTTCCCAATTGATCAATTTCAGCGTCAAACTTTCCAAATTCAGCAGGCTTTGGCCTCTTCCCAATTCATGGAAAAATAGCTCTGTGTGAAGGTATCAAGGTTTCAGTGTAAAGGTAGAGCACCATAAGACATATGAATGTATGTCATATTAGATATAGGAATACAAGATTTTATTAAAGAATCAGAGAAAGAAAATATTTATGCAAGTTCCTTTCTTATTTTTCCTTGCTCAAATGCTATGTGTATTGGACATTTAAGATAAGCACCCAGTAATGAAGGATATGTTTAATTGTCATGTTATTTAAGCTTTGCATATTGGACACATAAATTGTTTCACTTCCATTTTATTCTTTCTATCAAACCTTATGATGTAATGCTTGATAAGACACTCCTTATAAAGACACACAACATAAGATTAATGGTGAAGTGTTAGTCTGTGTTATTTGTTCGATTCCCCATTAGGCGAGGTGAAAATTGCTGGAACGAACCTTTAAACCTGGGCTAGTAGTGGTTTAGAATACAGGAAGCAGTCATCAAGGGTGACTTTAATAAGCTTCAAGCCTCCATTATAAGCAATTTTAAATAAATAAGTTTTTGTTAATGTTATTTATGGATCCCTCATTTCCTCTTACCAGGAGTGTATCTGACAAATCCGCTGGAGATTGTGCCTGAAAGCTTGATAATGGAACAGCTGACAAGTGACTCTGTCCTGCTTGTAAGAAAACAGGATGTGGTCAGCCGATTTCGGGACTGGTGTCCACTGAACGAAATACTCAAACAGAGAGACCCTGGCTGGAGGACCATGAATGTTCTAGGTAAGGAGGTACTTATACAACGAAAACGGTCCTCTGTGACCTAGTGGTTAAGGTTGTGAACTAAAAACTCACTGGTCCCCTGTTTAAGCCCCACCTCTGATTTCATGGGAGTTGAATTTGGCAAGTTACTTCAGAACCCTAGCCTAGCACTGGTTGATCCAGGAAAGCCGTTGCATAATTGAAAAAATGTTGATACAGCGTTAAACACCATACAAGCAAAAAGGGGTTTCCTAGGCCTAGTGGTTAGAGTACAGAAATAAACATCACATGGTCCCTCCCCATGTAAGTTCAAATCTCGGTGATGGCATTTGGACTTCATGAGATGTAGTCTCTTGGCTAATTTGCAAACTGCCTATAGTTCTATCCTGCCAGACCAACTCTTGTGAGGTAAAGTTTGGTGTCTATCTTCAACATAGTGATCGCAACAAGACTGAAATGTTGATTGAGATTTTAATAATTTCAACCTATGTGAAATTAACTCTATTGTTCTGAATAACTTTCAATATAAGTCTTTAATCAAAGACTGATAACAGGTTCCTGATTTGAATATTGTAGGTATTTTCAATTGTTCTTGAATTCATGCTAATCTTGTTAACCTTGATTTTGTCGGCCTCATTCATGCAGTGGTAGAGTGTCGGCCTTGTGTACCAAGGGTTCCGGGCACGATCTCCATTAAAGGTATAAAAAATGACAGGACTAACCGATGAATCGTCGCATGTACTGGTGTAGTATCTAGAAAGCATTCATCGAAATTTAATAAGCATCAAACTTCCGTTACAATCAGTGTGAAACAAATTAGTTTAAACTGATCCTTGATTTCAGGTCAGGTTGTTCACATGTTGCGTGAGCAGTGTATGCCCCAGGAGCAGCTAGCTACCATGCGCAGTCAGCTTTCGTCTCACATACGGATCCCTGCTGCATATAAACCAGGCATCAGCCTCTTCATGAGAACTCACTCCGAATATTACAATGAACTGATGCAAGCACCCGAGTTACCTCTGATGAACGAGTGCGAGGGAAGTTGAAATGTCCAATTTGTTATTTAAGCCTGGTTGTGTAGAAACTTTATTTTACGTCCTGCTGGTGAACATTTTTCTTGCTTATTAACACATTACCACCTAACGTCACATTTTTGCATCTTACAGGAGACGACTTTCAAAAAGCATTGTGGCAAAGGGAGAAATTGCTTGTGACAAGCAATTTCTCCTTTTGCCCCAATGCTTTTTGTTTTTTGATAAGAAAAATATTGTCACAAAAAGCGAAATTACTTCTGAGTAATATTCCTTTTGTTGATTTGTATTGAGCTTCATTTGTTTAAATTGCTTTTGACTTTTTCTTACCTATTAGAGCGAGCACATGGATATGAAAATCATTTTGTGACAAGTCCTCATGATGGGTTATTTTGTTAAAATCTTTACACTTTTGAAATGAGTAAAAAAATAATTTCCGGTAGTTTTGTTTGAGATTCATCAAAGCTGAAATCCAAAAAGATAATGCTTGATTATTTTTACCTGATTAAACTTTGAAGATACCATTTTGAGAAATGCATGAAGTTCGGAAGTTTAAAAGTAGTTATTGCTGTGGTTGTATTGGAAGATGATTATGTCTGAAAGGTTGTTTCAATGTTACATTTAGATTTCTTCTTTTTATACTAACATTTCCAATTATCATTCACTCAAATTGGCTTTAAAAAGTGTCAGTAGGTCACAAAGAACTAAAGATGCATAATATTCTATATCAAATTATATTGGTCAATTATTTATCATTGAATCATCATTTAATAGTAATGTGCATTTTATTGAAACCTTTTATTCCATGTAAACCGAGTTAATCATTTCAAAATTGTTACTACCTTTTCTTTTGTTGATTTGATAGAAGGATATTGTTAGTGTCTCAAACTGGGTAACTTTGGTCTTAGTGGCCCCATACTTCATCATACCTTATTTTGCACACATTGCTGTCAATTTCTCCTATGTATGGTCTGTGTGTTGCCTGTATGATTTATAGATAATGTTCTCTCGGCGCAACAAGCCTCTCCTGCCATGATTACTGTTGTTTGGTAATGAGAGATGAAATAATGGTATAGCTGTTGCATATTTGACTTTATTCAGTTTTGGAAACAATGTTGGTTAAGCTCCTTTTTAAAAACTGGATATCTGTTTTCAAAGTAAGCCCTATTATATAGACTAGGTTGTTGCTGACACTGGTATGCTGTTGAAAATAAAAAGCATTTTTTCTTGATATTGGGTTAAGTGCATTGTTACAAATGTGTAAACTGCTCATAAGTAGCAATTTTTTCTTTTGTCTCAATGGTTTCTTCAGTCTTTTGAAGCTGTTTCAAACTAAAGTGTTTTTGTAGATTAAGGGGTTAAGGAGACAGAAAGATTGGGAATAAACATTGTTCGGAAATCTTACCTTATTGTTATATATGTTTCATTTATTATTAGTGAACAATAATATCATCTTTTTTTATACCCTCCAAACTCCCATTTTACAGATATATAATTTATGATTATAACTATAGGTAAAGGTAAGCTATTTTCACAGAGGGAAGTGAGATACAATTTAAATGTGATATATGTATAAGACTTGTTGAAAACACTTTGTTAAAGAGGATGTTCTGTACTTTTTATTTAACTCGTCACTAAACAATTACATGTTTAGGATTTTACAAGTCTATTGCAGATGGCTTAACCATTACCAAACAATAACGACTTTTGACCAGTTTGTTGCAGACGACTCTGGAAAGCATTGTGGAAAAATGGGAAATTGCTCATTAAGAGCAATTTCTCCTTTTCCCACATTGTTTTCAGCCCTAGTAGAAGATTGTTTTTTAATTTTATCACATTTTGAACTGTTGTCTGCAAGCTCTTTCAATTTGGGACAGTAAAACAATTAGCGTTTGGTAAACGGTTAAAGAAGGAATTTGTCATAGAAATTCTCCTTTCAGCTCATATAATTTATATTTTTCAAAAGGTATATCTTTTAGAGCTGTATCAATTAGAATACTGCAAACATTTCAATGTAGGAAGATGTTAAAGAATATGTTTGGTAAAGAATAAGTATTTCGAAATAAACTATTGAACCTTTTAAATTCTATTGTTTTGTCTTTTTTTCTTTGATGTTTTATATTTATATGGGTATTTACATCACTTCAACATTATTTCAGTAATGTTGCCATGCCCGACTTATTGTCGAAAGAAGACCTCATGCTCAACTGCTCATAAGGACTTGTCAAGTAAGGAAGAACACTTGGCTTTCGGTAAGTCAGTTGGGAGACTGCTTCACATGAAATTCCGAATGCAGTCACTAGGATTTGAACCTAAGCAGAGAGGTTTCGTGTAATATTAAGCTCTGTACTCTAAATACTTGGCTATGGAGGCCCCTTTCTCTGATGTGAGCTGGTCAGGATAGCTCAGAGATAAAGTGTCCACCCTGTATGTTGTAGATTGTGGGTTCACAGAGATTCTTTTCCTTATATGGTTGGTACTGTAATATTGACCCAATCAAATCAACTGACTATTTTTCCAAATGCCTCAATAAAAATTATTTTAGAATTAAGTTATTCATGAAAAATTCCCAATTATAGAGAAAAACAGTGATTTTTCCCAAATTGTTCGGTAAGGGAGCCATTCCAAATATTGAAAAAAAAATCAATGGTTCAATACCCTAGATGAGTCATTACATTGATATGGACCAAAATAAAGCGTAATGGCTTGCATCCCTTAATGGCACTTGGGGTAACAGCAAATAGTATACCAGTTAGAAAGGCTAGTTACAGGTCAATAATGGATATGATGGGTTCTAATCAAAGGAGCATGCATGGGTTCATATCCTGCTGACGGCTAGTTACAGGTCAATAATGGATATGATGGGTTCAAATCAAAGGAGCATGCATGGGTTCATATCCTGCTGACGGCTAGTTACAGGTCAATAATGGATATGATGGGTTCTAATCAAAGGAGCATGCATGGGTTCATATCCTGCTGACGGCTAGTTACAGGTCAATAATGGATATGATGGGTTCAAATCAAAGGAGCATGCATGGGTTCATATCCTGCTGACGGCATCCTGATTCTCATGAGTGATAGTCTATTGACAGACTTGGGGGAATGCTGATCGAGTCTTCCTCCATCATGAATTATGAATCGAGCATCGCAACACAATTGAAATACTATTGCTGTAATGTAAAACCCAATTAAAATACAAATAAGTTCTAATGAGCAGCATGATATAACTGATAAAATTGTTTAAAAATGTGTTAAACCACAAGCAAATGTAAGATTAGGATAAGCTCATCTGGACCAAGTCTGAAAGTCGTCAAACAAACAAACCATGGATGTAGGCCAGTGGAAATTCCTGGAAGTGAAATGGATTGCTTGTTTCCACCTCGCACTGATTTAAAGTTGTTAAAACCTTGGCTGAGAAATGTTTCCATGAAATTTTAATGAAGAATATATATTATTGGGAAACACTGTCTAATTTTTTACAATGTTTTATAGGGTTTAAGAAAACATGTTTTAATAAATGCTTTATGATAATGGTTTATTGAATACATTTCTGGCACATTTAATGGACATATATAAAGCACAATCATACATACAGTGAATTAAAAAGAAACATGTTAAAAAAAGTTATTACAAGACCCCTTACTGTTTGATGCCTCACTTTACCAAGCCAACAGCAGAAGACGTAACACCATTGTGACAAAAAAAGAAATTGCTTTGTAACAAGCAATTTCACCTTTTGTCACTATGGTTTATACCTAAAATCATAAAGAACGTTTTTTGCATAGTTCATAATCATTGTCGGCTGCTGCTTATAATTTTGACCATCTACAAATTTCTACATCGGGGAATTGGCCCTTATAGTGCTGGAATCGAATTAATGCTTATGCAAACCTGTTAGATCCAGGCCAGCCGCCAAGTAAATTGGCAGCTGGCCTGTGATCTAACACGTTTGCTACTCTGGGCATCTTTCCTTAACAAATTTAAGCAGATATTTTAGGTTTTGGAAAGCAGACAACACAAAAATCTATTTTTAGAAAATTAACCAGCAAATAATAGGGTTAGTTTTTGTGTAAGAATAGGGCGATTTCATTTTTCATGTCAGATGACTCTCATCAAAATCAGGTTCCCCAAAGTCAGTATGTGGCAGAGCTGTAAAACCAGTCGATTCTGTCCTAAAAACCAGATTATCGTAATCAGCTAGGACATCGTCAATACTTTTCGTTGCATTTTCGTAACAACTTGTGTCACATGACTGACTGCGATCATGCGAACAAGCAAGATCAAAGTTCTCATTATCGATGGAATTGAACGTTGTCTCTAATACATGGTTACTTTCCTGGTCACTGCCGTCCAGCGATATCTCGTACAAGTCGCTGCCGCAAGATTTAGCGTCATTCATGATGCGTGAAGCATAGTCCATATCTAGATAGTTGCTTTTATTCTTTCTGGTATTTTTTACCGAATTTGGTGCACTAGAGCTGTTTACTTTACTTGATGCACTTGAACTGCCAGCATGTGGGTCTGTTAGTTTCCCAAACTTTGCGAAGCGAACAAAAGTCTGCGGTGTTCCCGTGTTACTGGTTACAGTGATGGTATAAATGTTATCGAAACGCGATTCACTTTGACTGGATTTGCGTCTCTCATCCTTGTTACTGTTGCTTTCTGCATAATTGGCATTTACTATTCCATCCATCCTGTACTTTCCCTTCTTAGTTCCATTCCTACGTTTCTCCTCCACACATTTTGAGATGATGCTCAAAATAATCAGCATTAATAGACAACCAGCTAAAATGATCATGGGAAGGTTTTCCTCCAACATTGTACCAACAATTTTTCCAGAATGAACGCGTGACTCAACATAATCGGGATGGTCATGATGATGATAACCAGAACCATGATCGTCATCATCATCACTGTCACCATGACCTTTGTTACCATCATCATCACTGTCACCATGACCTTTGTTACCATCATCATCACTGTCACCATGACCTTTGTTACCATCATCATCACTGTCACCATGACCTTTGTTACCATCATCATGACCTTCTGCAAAGTATTCATTCATCATGTTTCCATCATGGGAATGATCATGGTCCATACCATCATTTTCAACAGCTTCAGCGTCTGTGTCAGTAAATATATCAACAACTCCAGACAGCTTTCTCTGAATATATTCTTTCGCAACATCTTTAAATGGCTCGTTCGTTGATTCAGCTATCCCCTTCAGCATATTGTACTCCAGTACTGTCCAAGTCACACACTTCTCTGTGGTCACATTGCAGTACAAATAGGGGGACCCACAATCCACTGAACTCTTTGTACAAGACGGTCGCTTTTCAAACACTATATTTTCAGTAAATACCTCACTACTCCCATCAATAGCCATCAAATTGCCCAACCCCATGGGGGAGTATTTATGATGTCTAGCGCCACCGTAATACAAGTCCCAATCCGTCTCGGGGTCAATCCCCTTTGACCTCTGACGGGCCCTAAAGTCCTCCCAGATGAGACTTATAAACGAATGATAGATAAAGAAGAAGGGGTCGTCTGCAGCGGTTTCGATCAGCTGCATTTCCCCACCCATCCAGCGATGGACACGGTTGTGGGTCAATTCCAAAATGTCTTCCTTGCTTTTTAAATTCGTCTTGGGATAACTGATGTTTCCGATGTGGTGAAATTTGAATAAGCGGGTGATGTTTTTGTCGGCTAGCGGACCGTACATGATTCCGACGGTTCGGTATAGTTTGCCTGATTGAGTGGACCAGTCTGAAAAATAATTTATTTGCATAATCAATTCACTCAAATTGGATTTGAGATTGGTACTAATTGGAAGCAATGAAGACAATGAAAGAAAATGAAGGAACTATATTAAAACTTTTGCTTTGTGACATTGAGTAGAAAGGACTGAATACTTGTCACAATAAATTTCTCCTTTTTGTGGCATTGGTATTCTTTTGCTGGATTTTATTCAAAGTGAGTTAATATGAAATAAGAGCTTTAAACCCTTTGTAACCTCTAGATTACGTTTGGTGTTTCTGTTATGTTTTCAAATAATTACTGTCAGAGGAAGCTACTCAATATTTAATTCATTAGTTTGGTTTCATCAAGATATATAGGTACTCTAACATCTGAGCAGCGGTGCTTCTTCAAAGTCTTAACATTGAATTCTGCGAAGACTTATACAAGATGGCAATTTCTGCTTTGCAAGAGCTTTTGTATTTCATCTTAGATTCCACAAAACCATGGTACATGTATGTAATATAAGGAGTTAACAACATGATCTCCAGTCGAAGTATAGGACCAAATGCCAGATTTAAACCAACAAAATACATTGTTGCGCTGTTAAATCTTTTTATTTCATTTTTTTTTTCGACTTTCATGGCAATACAAAATGTACCTTTGAAAACTCCAACGTTAACATGTCCATCTCCATTGCCCATAAAGTCCTCGCTCCACAAACATGACTCCCTGGGAAGATCTAATCCAGCATCTAATGTACTGTCCCAATACGCCATAGTTACATTTGGCTCCTTTTCTCGTAGAGCGTTCTCCATGCTGTATTGATAATCGGAAATATTCGTATTTACACCACTTATGATTTACCAATTTGAGGGTTCAATGCAATACTATAGCAAGTGCTTCATGATGGTGGAGCACTTGCTAGAGTCTTGCATTGAACCCTCAAGTTGATCAACAGCTTCTCTATTGAACAAATCTAAAGCAAATAACTTAATGATAATTATGTCAACAATTCAATGGTTCAATGCAAGATGTAAGTTCTACCACTAATGCAGGGTATATGCATGGGCCGGGACCCAAGGCTAAATAAATGTCTATTGAGTGATAGGTTGGGTGATATAATACCCTTAATTAACAATTATAGGTTGGATTTGTGATCATTTCAACATGCATGAATGAATGGGTTTAACCCATTACCAAACAATAAAGACATTTGACCAGTTTGTTGCAGACGACTCTGGAAAACATTGTGGGAAAAGGAGAAATTGCTCTTACCGAGCAATTTTTCCTTTTCCGATGTTTTCTGCCCTGTCAGAAGATTGGTTTTCTAATTTCATAACATTTTGAAATGTTGTTTGCAAACGCTTTCAATTTGGGACTGTCGAAAATTTGGCGTTTGGTAACAGGGGTAACTCACAGCAGAGTGAAGACACGGTGCCACCCCAGAAAACCCGGCCCACGATGTGCGCTGTTCCTTGATGACCTTCGGGCATGCAGTGATACTAGCAAGTCATACTTGTTGGGCGATACAGACTGAAAACAAGAAGAAAAGTTATTTAAACATAAGGAAAAGATCAAAGCTTGTGTTTGCGATACTGGAATAATGCCAACAAATAACTATGATCCATCTTTTTAAAAGATAAAAACAGTGTTCATGTTCAACATTCTTTATTTTTCACAATTTCAATATGAGATGTGGAAAAAAAATACATTGAAATAAATGAAAAAAATACTTTTAACAAAAAAGAAAAAAAAGTCACTCACACATTCTTAAAAAAGAAAAAAAGTCACTCACACATTCCTCCTTTAATAGAAATCATTTTATTTTAAAAAGATTAAAAACTCAGTCTTCAAGATAGTCCTTTTAAAATGTTTGCCAATACACATGCCTCATCATGTGACTGTAGCAGATAACTTTCATACTTAACAATTGTCATCTGCTGTTGCTTTAAATTTGGACCAATAAAAAACAAAAACATTCTGTATGAGGGAAAATGTCAAATAAATGTCAGCTGTATTAACCCTTAAAATGCTGGGTAATTTTCTAAAAAATAGATGTTTGTGTCATCTGCTTTCCAAAACTATATAGATATCTGCTAATTTTGATGATGAAAGATACTTAGAGTAGCAAACAGGTTAGATCACAGGCCAGCCACCAATTTACTTGGCGGCTGGCCTGTGATCTAACCTGTTTGCTACTCTTATTATATTTCCTCATCAAAATCACTATTCTGCAAATTTACTTGAAGGCTGACCAGCGATCTAACCTGTTTGCACAAGCATAAAGACAGTTCCAGCACTGTAAGGATTATGAAAAAAATCCTATCTCACCTTGTCTTGTTTAAGCTTATAGAAAGCCCCATGGAATGTATTTCTCTCTCGGTCACTCAACATTCTATACTCCCTTCTGATCCGTGGTGCCTCCGGGAGATAGAATAACGAATTCAACCATGCCTGGTCCCCTGGAGAGATCGGAGTGTCTTCACCAACTTCACGCCCATGCAATACGGGAATCAGCAAACAGCACAACCACACCAATAGAATCATTTTACTTGGAACAGAGGTTATCTTTTCAATGTTATACAAAATGTATGTTAACTGTAATCCTATGCGCCGAGTTAATTAGTCCTTCAGCATACAAGTCACATTGAAATATTGATTCATATGTTGCTTTCAATAACATCAATTAAAAAAACATAATCACTTGTTATTAGTCAAAGCATCTTTTCCACTTAACAACTTCCCCAAGCAAAGCAACTTTTGAAAATGCAATTTTTAACTGATAGATTTTTTTTTGCTTTCTAGTTGAAGAAATGCCTTCAGTTCTTTAATCATTTTAACATTACTTCCATATAATTAATATCAGACAAAATTAAATGCTTCACACAACATTTCCAGTCAAGAGTCTGTCATTTTTGTATGTTAGGGTGTTGTTCATTTAAACAATCATCCTTGGTGATTAGATATTCCAGTTTTCTCACCAATTTACTCAAAAATATTGACAACACTCATCCCAGATACACATTTAATTAATCATGAGTTCATTAAACTGAACAGTTTATGGATTTTAAGATACATGTTCATATTATTGAAGCCCTGGGGGCTTTTAACCCATTACCAAACAATAACGACATTTAACCACTTTGTTGCAGGCGACTCTGGAAAACATTGTGGAAAAAGGAAACATTGCTTGTAAAGAGCAAATTTTCCTTTTCCCACAATGTTTTCTGTCCTAACAGAAGATTACTTTTAAATTTCATCACATTTTCAAATGCCGTCTGCAAACTTTTTCATTTCGGGACAGTTGAAAATTTGGCGTTTGGTAAAGGGTTAAAACCCTTACATGTTGAAAACAACACCTGACTAGTTTCAGGAGTTTTTCCTTAATCATGCTTTGGATATCATCTAGATGCCTTAGAACCATTTCCAGAATATAATTATACCTTTTCTTAAAGATGTAAAGTCACTTACCAAGGAGTTTTAAAATTGTTCAATATTCCCATCAAACTGCTCGGATGATATCGCAATAACTAGTTATTCCAACCAAAAGAAAGTAAAATTAAATAATCAATTACCATAAAATTGACTGAATAACATCTTTTACAAAGTTCCCATATTGTCAAAATGCATAAAATGTCATGCGCTAAAATGCCTCCGAAACCTTTTACTATTATATTATAGAACTATTCAGTGAGCGTACAAAAAAGACTAACCCTTGTCAATTCCATTGTTAAACTCCATCTTAGCCCTTTGCACCATAAAACATCACTTTTCCACATCTGCTACAGAAAACTTTCAAAACCACTGAGACGAAAGGATGAAATATTCCTGATGACCCTTAAAAGCAAGTTATTCTTGTGCGACAATGTTTTTTTTTTTTAATATCATTAAAGGAAAAGATTTTTTTTTCTGTGTTAATTTTTGTCTACTGCAATTGCTTTTAACCTTTATAGTGCTGGAAACATCTTCATGCATACACAAACAGGTTGGATTCAAGTAAACTGGCGGTTGGCCTGTGATCTAACCTGTTTGCTTTTCTGAGTATCTTTCCTCATCAAAATTAAGCAGATATGCCAAGACTCGGAACAAGTATTCAATGAGATAGAATTTATGCCACATTTTTGGAACGTTTATGCAACATTTGAGAACCTAAAGCATTGTTATAGAAAACATGCTGGTATATAGAAATGTATAAAGAAATCACAACAGGTCAGTGGGTGACATTGAATTTCACTGATAGGATGTGATTGGGAGTTTTCTTTGTTTGTTCTGGTACATGTTTAAATGAGTCTTAACTGCTTATCTCATTCCAACATGTTGGAATTTGTGACTGTTCCATAATGAAAGCAATAAATCAAATGACAGAAATAAGCATGAAACAATAGGTTTCCTTTATCATATTAAGTAGAAGTCATTGTTACATAACGATCCATTGCTTGTTAGGAATAATTTATCCTTTTGTCACAGTGGTTTTACGAGTTTTCTGCAGCAGATGTGTGAAATAAAGATACAATGGAGAAAGGACTTCTTGTTACAAACAAGCTCTCTTTTTGTCACATTAGTTCGTTTACCCATTACCAAACAATAACGACTTTTGACCAGTTTGTTGCAGACGACCCTTGTAAACATTGTGGAAAAAGGAGAAATTGCCCTTAACAATACAATGTCATCTGACGATGCTTTTGTTTTGGACAAGACAAAGTAACGGAGCAGGAGGTTAAATCCACAGTCCACTGGTAACAATTCAGATTATACTGAACTATATGAAATTTTATGAGTGGATAAAACACTTAATTTGTCCTTAATTTGGGGTTTTGCAACTTTTCTCAATTCAAAGCTTTAGCAGAGGGGAATTATAAAATATGAAAATAACTTTTTCCTCACAATAGTTGATAATACAGAATGATTTCTTCTTTTGTCGGAATATTTTCTTTAAGTTGACTGATTGAGGTATGATAACATGTGTTTATGAGAGGAAAAGGTTGATTTATTGTATGTTCAAAATAGCTTCAGGGGTGATTTGAAAGGATTGAATATTTTTACAGTTTACTTCCTTATTGACTGTTATCAACAGTTACTGTAAATATAGGTTGTCTTTTACAAGAAAAGGTGTTGCCGATTATGTTATAAATTCTATATTTATCAATTATAAAAAAGAACAAAAAGGTTTACAATAGTTCATTTCCTTTACATTACCAGGCAATGGCATCTCCAATCGAAAATGTTTTTCAATGCATCCTTCCCCTAGGCTTTATCAAGCATTCAACCCTGCCCCACCCAACACCCACACACCAATTGCTTACCACACCCACACAGAAAAGTGATCAGGAAATAAACTTTAAAGGAATTTAAAGACATTAATCAATCTGCATTGACAACTTTTCAGTTAAGGTATGGTTCTGCTGGATTTACCAGTGCTAGGCTAGAGATTTAACTTGGCCGACTTAGAACTTGTGCGTCCCAGGTTTGAACCCCACCAACACCTCTGGTTTTGTGGGAGTGACCTTTGGAAAGTCACTTCAAAGCCCTAGCATAGTACTGGTGGATCCAGGAAAGGTGTTAACATAAATTGTTGAAACAGGGTTAAACACCATACAAATAAACTTAAAGGGGACATACTTCTGTCTGGATACAATCCAGTGTTATGTTAGTTGGTATACATTCTCCTAATGATGTCTAGAAACTGTATGAAGTAAGAATAAAAAGGCCTTGATATCTGGGAGATGAATGGATCTGAACAATTACCGGTATCTCACAATAATATTCTAAGCTCAAAAGGGGGCCATAATTCTAACAAATTGCAATAAAGAATTAACTTAACCAGATGCCAACCTAGTTTATTTATTGACAATTCCTCAGAAATCCTTTTTACAAAATGAAGATGAGCTAAATGACAAATCTATTGCAGAACTCACTGAAGTCTCAATTGGTGTCAAAGAGGTTTCTATTTCAGTGTTTATGCATATGTCAAAACACTGCCATTTTAAATCCTTTCTCTACTTTCTCTAAGCCAGACATCTTTAAACGCATTTGAATCACACAACATTTGTTAAAATTGTTTGAAGAATTGAGTTGCAATGATTTGAATGTTCATCAATCGATTCTGCAGCTTTTCATCAATGTATTTTTGTTTTTCACTTTGACTGCTTGCTTAATATTTCTACAAACTGCTCTGAGCAATATAAGAATTTATCATCACTAAGTAACTTAATGTTAACTACCACTCTCTAAAAATACCAGAGACATAGATAACATGTTATCTATGTCTCTGAAAATACCAACAAACAACTCAAGACATCTATCATTTCATTCCTTTATTTGAAAACATGTTAATATCTACTCAATAATACTGAATAAATACGATCTTTAGATGTCCTCAACCTATTTTCCAAAACTTAAAAAAAAAGATTTATTTCAATAAGTATCATTCTATATTTCTACACAAATGTATCCACACAATAAGCTTTTGCAACCACTTAAAGTCGTGGTTGTAAGAAAAACTATTACATTTCTAAACTCATTAAAAGTCTGAGCAGTTGAATAAGGCTTAAAATAATGTAGCAGATCCTGAAGGAATAGATTGTGAAATATCTATCAATTTTATGAGAAGTCATTTGTCATAATGAGCACTTGTCTATTGGTATCTTTCTATGCGAAAGAGTTGCTCAACTCAATACTACCTTATAGCCATTGTCACATGTAGATGGGTTAAATATTCATATCGTAAAGACATATTGTGTAAGCTCTCCTAAGGGTAAATGTTTTGACTAGATATATATAAATAAGCACTTTCAAAAGTAAAAAAAAACTATTGGAGTCTGCTGCAGATGTGTGCCAAATGTGAATGGGCAAAGAATGAAAGATGGATCAATGTATGAAAGAGTAGAAATGGCATGACTCTTTGGTGATTACCAAGCCAAACAAAAAATCAAATATAGCATTCATGTGGGAAATGATGATCGGCAATTCTTGTAATCTAATTGCATCCATGCTTTTCAGATCAATAGTTATCAGCTAAAAAGTGGTTCTATCGCCTATCTATAAGATGGGAACAACACTATATTTCATAAATACACTTTTTATCATTGGTATAGGCATGCCATTGACGTCTGGTTTAACTTTCCAGTGTTGCCATGGCACTGACTTGGTCGTGTCCGAGTATCTCAACAGAACCATTGATGAGGTTCTCCGATCCCTGTAGAACGACATCCCCATCTGTCCCATAATCCCCTATGGTATATGTCTGTTCCCCAGCATCCCCTGCATTTGTCACTTCCTGTGGACACACTATACCTCTATCATCAGACATGGTCACGATGTCACATGGTATATCTATCACTCCTGCCTCATTCACACTAAGTCCATTCAACTGGTCCTGTTGGGAAACGGTCAAGGTCACCTGCTGACCTTCAATGATATGTAAAGGGTGAAAGGTCGTAGATGAACTTGGGGGTGAAAGGTGAATCTGTCCATTTTGTAACGTAGGAGAGAACTGAAACTGGCTTGCAAAATTATCGTTTGGGATGAGTTGTGCTTGTACCTCGTTGAGGTCCCCTTGCCCAGTGTTGGTAAAACGAACAGTGACATAACGCTCCATGACAGACACAGGCACCGTGCTTGAAGGGGGCGCTTTAACATAACACTCTGTCTTTACTTTCTTAACCTTTGGCACCATGTCCTGTTGAGCACCCAAAACACCAGAATCTGTAATATGAACGCTATCTGCCAGCGACGGAAGTCCCATGGTATCCGCAGTTATGGTTACCATGGATACAGGCTGTGAGTTATCATTATTACAAATAATGTTTGGATCCTCATCAGCACCTAGATCAGCTTCCATGTTTGTTGAGTTAGTTTTATCCATGTGCTTGTCTTCATTACCATTAGCTCCCTGAACGTTAAGTCTCATGTTAGTTATCTTTGAAGAACTGATTACAATAGCCTGTCCCTCTAGGCCCTGCTTTCTAACGATCTTGCGAGGACGACCTGGTTTACGTTTCATTCGCCGAGGCTGGAACACTCGCTTCTTTATCATTTGTCCATTGGCATCTTCACATTTATGCTCCTTAAAGATTTTCGGCCTGAAGAAACCTCTGTTACACTTGGTGCATTTGTATGGGTATTCCTCTCGGTGAGCTTTCTCATGCTCTTTCAAATGGGGGCGTCGCCCAAATTCCTTCCCACATATTTCACAAGCAAATGGTTTGACTCCACTGTGTGTTATGATATGTGCTTTGAGTTTGTCTGGTCTGTTGAATTCCTTCTCACAGCCTATAAAAGGGTAAAACAAGTTTTTACTTCATTACACCAATACCATGTAATTGGCTATAAAGACAGCCAACCAATTATGACAAGTTAACCTGAAATCAATCTGACAAAGTTAAAACTTGCTCATAATATTAAGTTTTGATCATTCTGCAGTCAAGTTTTGATCATTCTACAAAGTCATTTACAATTGATTTTAAATTAGTAAAGCTTTAATCTTTCATGATGACTTTTGACTTCTCGAAGTTTTTTGCATCAAAATCATTGCTTATCAAGGTATGAAATCAAGTGAAAATGATGCATATAATTTCTCCATGAAACAATTGCTAATTTTGCCATTTCATTTTAACATCATGACATCTTATAGAACATGTATCACCATTCTTCTGTTTGATTTCTTTAGATAACAATCTGAATGGATAACTTCAGCCAATGACTGATATAATGTAAACTACCAATACCCACAGACAAATATGATTTTATATCCAAAATTTACATTTCTTTTTCAAATCCACACTTTTAAGTCATTGCTTCATCGATACCTAAGCACAGCATCAATAAATCAGAATATGGATAGTAAATTTTTATAATAGAAAATACTACCTCAGAATACTTTCAAAAAGGATCTTACATATATGATAAGTAGTAATAAATAAATCATAATGCTTTAACTTGGCAAATATAACGAATGCCAGTAGTGTTCATTTTTGTTAGCACACCAGTTTTAGTCATAGGATTCTGATTAAGTTACCCCCTTTTCAATAAAACCTATTTCTAACACTTTCTTCAAAAGTCATAAGAAATGAGAACTTGTTTGAGACAAGCAAATTCTTCTTTTGGCACAATGGTTTCTACCTATAGTCACGAAAAAAACATAATTTTTCCACTTCATTTTTGCTGTCTGCTATTGCTTTCAATTTGGTCAAGTCAATTTGCTTGAGACAATGGTCATAATGATTTCCACCTAACGTCACGAAGAAACTGTATTTTTTTTCTTTTCTTTATTTCTGTTTGCTATTGCTGTCAAGTGGTAAATATTGAGTACTGAACTCAAACCCAATACACTTACCTGAGACTGATTTGAAAGGACATTTGTATCTGACTCGTTTGTCATGGATAAGGTTGTGTCTCTTTAGCTTGTCTTTCCTGTTAAACTTGGCTCCACATTCCTCGCACTCAAAGGGCTTCTCACCGGTATGTATGAGGGCATGGTTCTTCAGATAGTGCTCTGTCTTAAACGTCTTCTCACATATATGGCACTGGTACTGACCTGAACATGGAAAATAAATATACATGAGGATCTATGACCAGTTTGAATGTAACTAGATGGGTTTTACATTGTGTCAACATTATTTCAGTACCACTCTTATTGATGGAGAAAGACCCCCACACTCAACTGCTCATAAGTGCTGGTCAAGCCAGGTAGAACCATTGGTATTCTGTAAGTCAGTCAGGAGACTACCTCTCATGAGACTATAACTAGAATACATAATAATCCCTGGATGTTGTGTAGGTTCAACATAGGCATTTATGTAGAGAGGTTGACAAATTAACCTGTATAAAATTACGTTCTAAGTCTTATTTGAAAGCACAAGCCTATGAAAGTTATAAAGAGTTGATTTGTTATATTTTATTTTTTATTATCCGGGCTCTAGCAACGGTTACATCCGGGCACTTTCAATACAGAATTTCAAACTAAACATCCAATTTCCCACCCTTATTATAATAGGATGGCTACTATGTATGTCATAAAATGTTGTTATTTCTTTTTTCTTGTTTTGTATCTTCTATTTACAGGTAGGCCTGAATAGATGAATTCCATTACAGATCAACCAATCTGATGTGGATAATCTTAATTTGAATTGTGAAAGTGCAGCAGCCTAAGTTGTGCAGTGATCTTGCCAACTTGTTGCGTTACTTGGTGGAAAATTCCGGAAAGATCTGTTTCATATGTTATGTTGACTTTGTAGCAATTTTAGTCTTGCTTATGTGCTGGCTCGCAACCGATACACAGGTTTGGGCTGATCCATTCGGGGGAACATGTTTGTACTGTTACCGGATGGGTTGCCATGGTTGACTGGTCGGGGGGAACATGTTTGTACTGTTACCCGATTGGTTCACCACTGCTGATTTGTAATGTGACCTGGTCTTCTCTTCCCTAATTGTGTTTTTGGGGTCAGATGAAGGTTTGTGATGTATTTCGCAAATGTTTGGTCTTACAATATCGATGATACAGAGTTAGTTGCGGCTAGCACATTAATACTATCCGGGGTTTTCCGCCGTTTAACGCAACCATTCGCCACAATCAATTTCATTGTTTTAGGGTTTTATTAAAAGTTGTCATTGAATTTGTTGTATATCATCATTTTAGCCATCCTGCTATAAAAGGATATGTTGCTCTCTATGATCAAATTATCATTTTGTCACAATGATTCCTACTAATTATCAAAAAGAAAATGTTTTTGTTTTTTAATTCATCTTTTGTAACAACTCTTGCTTTTAACTTGAACCATAAGGGCAGCACATTTGAATGGTTTCGTCTAGATAAAATGACCTGCAAATCTATCGTTTGAAAATACCTTCAGTGCCATGGAACACAAGATGCCGTCGTAGGAACCGCTCTGACTTGAAGTTTTTCTGACAGTGAGGACATGGGTAGGAGTGTTCCGTGGTGTTGATATGGTGTTCCAAGGCTTCTGGTGTTGAATATTTGTTCAGGCATTTGTTACACTGGAAGTGCCTGAAAACCCTATAAAAAAAAATAATTAACTTGAAGTACACATCGAGGGTTTAAAGCAATACTATAGTAAGTCCTTCACATATTTCATGTGAAGCACTTGCTTTAGTATTGCATTGAACCATCCATGTCTATGTAGATGAAAATGATTTCTGTCCTACCAGGGTATTTATTTTCATTTTTGACTTGATTTCAATGGCAAACAACTTTATCAACAGAACATGTTTTTGTTTTTTTAGGTTTTAACATCGCATCAACAGTTTTTAGTTAAAATGCAAGCAATGTCAGCCTCATAATGGCGGAATTGCTAATTGCTCATACGGTCTTGTCAAGACTGACTGAAATATTGGCAACCTGTAAGTCAGTCACACAAATTCAGCAATTTTGAAATATCAATAAGTTCTTGTTTGGTAAAAAGGGCTATGCCCACAATACCTACAACAACGTATCTATGACTTTCTTAGAAACAACATAAAAATAGTTTTTAGTCTCTGTTTTAAAGTGCAATAAACTTAAACCATTTTGTTACTGTGTTTCAAAACATGTCATGTATGTTCACTTTTTAACGTATAGAAAAAGCATGTGCTGATAAAAGCAAGTCAATCAAGGCAGCAAGTAAGAAAAAAAATCACATCTTGACATAAGTCAATTGAATCGTTAATATTTACACACTTTACTTCTTTAACCCTTATAGTGCTTGAACCGACTTCATGCTTATGCAAACTGGTTAGATCTAGGCCAGCAGCGAAGAAAAATGCCATCCAGCCAGCGATCCAACCTGTTTGCTACTCTGAGTATCTTTCCTCATCAAAATTGAGCAGAAATTTAAGGCTTTGGAAAGCAGACGACACAAAAATCTATTTTTAGAAAACTACCCATCATTCTAAGGGTTAAACTATAGAGTAAATGGGTTTTTGTACCTTGGTCCAGGTTTATTGGTTGGTTGGTAGAGACCATGACTGTACTGGTGGACCCCGAGTTCATGGAGAGAGGAAAATGTCTTGTTGCACTGATGGCAGCGATAGTTAAGTTCATCTGTGTGCGAGGTCGTGTGCTCAAGAAATGCATCAAGATCTTTGAAAATTAACCCGCAATTCTTTACTACACATTTATACACCTGAAAATAGAGATGATAAGTGAATAATGTTGTCTGTCTTTTGAACACATGTATATATGAACAGCAATAAAACCTTCACAATTCATTATAACAATCATTTCTAGACTTTAAAAATCTGCTACTGCCAACTTCTGAAATAGTCATTGGGTGAGAAGAAATTTCTAAGACATGGGGTATCTCCTTAGGCAATAACATGTCTACTTAGTCAAATACAGTTTCTTTCCTACCAGATAAATTTCTCTCACATCTAATAATTATTTTATAAGTGTTGTTTGCTAAATCTTCGTCTATCAGGGTTCACGCTGGCCTTCGCAAATAGCGCCATTGGCGACAAAATCAAGAAATTGGCACAATAAAAACAAATTTGGCGAAAGTGCCTGGCGCCGACTTTTTTCCGCGAGAATTTGATGTTTGTTTACATCATGGTTGCCGATCTCGAGTCAACATCGATTTGCTTTTACTGAAGAGCTGAGAACCATGCATCGATGGTTCCCGTAATCGCAGTACTTTGAATTAGAACTCGGGAACCAGCTTGTTTATCAAATGCGATTTCCGATACGGGATAATCCTGTTTTCACACTTGTTCAGTTCATTATCTGTTGATTGTCAAGTTTCTTGAAGGTGACACTTTCTTGTGTACACCATTTAGTCATTCGCCAGCCTTTACAACTTCAATTATATGGAAATTATGACTTTGATTACTTTAATTGCTTTTCAATCAAAATGTTTGCCCTCGCGCTCCTTTTAAAGAAGTTGACACCAAACATCGACGAAGTCAGTTGTGTTGATTGACAAATGTTGAGTGTGAGAGAGGATTTAATCCATAGAACCTAATGAAAACAGCACATAGAAATAGATAGAACAAACGAACACTTGAGAACCTAGCTCTTTAGAACCGTAGGTGACCCTGATGAAGGATTTCCCCTTCTACAAAAGACTATTTTGGCTCCAACTTATTGAATTTGGCTCCAATTTTTTTAATTTGGCTCCAACTTTTTCAATGTGGCGCAAGTGTTGGCGCAAAGAAAATTTTAGCCAGAGAGAACCCTGTCTATGGAAGAATCAATCAATGATAAAGCATTAATGAAAGAACCATTGAATCCAAATTTTCACAGGATAACCAGGTTATTAAATAGTTTTTCCTTTCCTCCATGAATATGTTAAATATACCTGTAATGAATGATTTGAAAAACAATTGTACAACAGACAAGAAAACTCGCAAGAACCACTAACCTGTACGTTTTTATGCTTCACCATATGTGATTTGAGTTGGTAATACGATTTAAACTTCTCAGGACAATACTGACACAGGTATGAATTGTCAATGATAACTTTGAGCTTGTAATTCTGTGTCGTCTCTGTTGCCGTCTGCTGTTTGTCAGATGGATCTTCTGCTTCTTCTCCATTGTCTTGTAGTGGAGGCTGAAAGAAAGGCAAAAACATTTACAGATATAGATAACATTGTGAATCTTCCAACCTTACAAGCATGAACCAAAATATGGTATGAAGTTGCTGTGAAACATTTTAGAAACCTCTGTGACAAAAGAAAAAACCAACACTTATTTTGAGCATTCTCTTCTTTTATCACAACAGTTTTTGTCATAATAAGTTCACAACTATCATGAATTATAATTGTCATCTGCTATTGCTTTCAACTTTGAAGTCATAGAATTCCTGGCACAAGTATCGTGTTGGATAATGCTTTGAACTGTGCATCACAAATAATTATATAAAAAAAAATCGCCTTTTTTACCACATGCAACCATACAAGAATAACCTTATGGAGTTTTTAGTATCTTATTTGATGTACAAAAGTTTCATACATCTACCATTTTACATAAGACTCGGTACCAGTATTATGTTGGATAAAGTTCTTGTGGCTTTAATTGATCTGGTTTTACTGGTATAATGAGTGTCACTTCCCCATTGTGACTGTCATCTATGGAAACCAGTCTCATGTAAAACAAGACCTAATACTAGTGTTGTGTAAGATAAGACCTGGTACTAGTATGGTGATGGAATAAACCTGGTACCTGAATAATGAGGAATTAACCTAGTACTAGTATCACATTGAATAAACCTGACATCAGAATCATGTGAGAAACAAACCTGTTCTGGTGGTGGTTGCTCTGTTATAACTGGTGTAGTGATTGTCACTTCTGCTTTCTGACTGTCATCTACTGGAACCAGTAGTGCAGGAGGCTGGTCTGGGAGTGTGGAGCCAGGACCTGTTGGCCATACCTGTGTGGGACACAGTAAAAACTCTACTTTAAATGTGCCATGAATGTGTGTGAAATGGCGTACTACATACACAGGTAACTTTTGTTACTCAATGTCATAATAACTCATTTGATCACCACATCTCAATCATAAATCATAGCTACTAAACAAAACTTTTAGAATGGTTAGTGAAATTTTCAGAAAGAAGCCTGTAAATTCGTCAATGATCAAACAATAAATGGAGAACATTTTTGAAACAGAATGTCTCATAAGCAGTTTGTTTCATTTTATTTCAAGGAACATTAGCTTCGAACATTAAATCGTGCAAAAATGATAGAGAAATACCTTATGGGTTGCCATGTGCTTTTTCACATTCGACTTTTGGGCAAAAGCTCTCCCACACACCACACACTGGAATGGGCGTTCCCCTGTATGTGACCTTATGTGCTGCTGAAGGTCAAAGTTCTTGGTGAACTCTTTCGCACAGTAATTACAAGTCAGTTTCTTCTTCCCCATTTCATTGGCTACAGCAGCCCCCATACGAGGTCGTCTCCTAGGAGATGTGTCTGCATCATCGATATTACCACCAACCAGAGTTCCAGATTTTCGACCTAAAATCATTAAAACAAGTTATGAGTGATATCACCTTTAATTCCCGTGTTCTGATGCAATAAGCTTTACAAATCAAAATGGTCTACTTACATCTTACAATATTGGAAAACCTTTGCCAAGATATCAAAATGCTATTGTGATAGAAATGAAATTACTCCACAATATAATTAATTATGACAATTTTGTGTGCATTTGTGCTTTGGACAGTTAACAGTCACTTGTTAATAACAATAAATATCTCTTTTTGCAACAATTTCTTATTTTCACATCACAAAAAGCCCACCTTAAGCATATTAATGGTCTGGACAGCAGCATAAAAATTATAATTGTTAATCAAATATCCTTTATTTGTCAAAACAGAATTAATCGTTAAGTGGTGTTGACAATTTTTCCTCTGGACAAAACATTTCAATCTCCAAATCAATTACCTATTTTTATTCTAGTTTTTTTTTCATTTCATACCTTTCACGAAAAAAACCTCTATTAAAAAAGAATTCAGCATACAGTTACATGAAAAAATGAAATGCTTTCACTGATGTAATTAGTACCTAATATACCTTGTTTAAAGTTGTTGGGTTTGATTACTGTAGGAGCTGCAGGTTTGATTTCTGGTAGAGCAGTTGCTATGGTGATCTGCTGGGTAGGTTGCACAAAGGACTGTAGGTTATTCAGAGACATTTGGTTGGTAAGAGTGGAACTATTCGAAGTGAGAGCCGCACTTGATTGGACAGGACTAAGTATGGTAACATTGCCATTGGCTGGTCGTGGCGCAAGCTGTGCCACTTGAGATAGAAAGGGTCCGGTAGCCTGTACTGTATTGCCAGTCTGTAATAAACACACATCTTTTATAACCCACAATTACACTGGTCTTCAGTCTTTCCCACATATTTTTCTTCTGAACGCGATTGCAGTAGCTGGTGTTCAAAAACTACGAAAAAAAAGCAAATTCACCAAATTCTCATTTCATGCCATAATGATTGTAATTGGTCATAACCAATCATGAATTTTGAATGTATATGTCTTATTCAAAGGAGACTGCGTAAACAATATAACTTTTTTCTATTCAATTTTAACTTATAAACAAAATCAGAAATCTCCCAAAATAACTGTTCAGTAGAGTTTTCTAAAATGTATTATTTCCATTACATATGATCACATTTAACTTTTCACAATCTGCCTGGGGGGTATTCTTTACCAACTAGATGTAGATTATTCACTGCATACCATTTACATATCACATAGTTATGCTCCAGTTTCCAGATTGAAAGTTTTCACTATAACGTAATTCTTATTACAATTCGAGGGTTCAATGCAATACTACAGTAAGTGCTTCATGCTTATGAAGCACTTACTATAGTCTTGCATTGAACCCTCGAATTTACACATCACATATGGAGGGTCCAGTTCAAGACTACATTTAATCCTCCACATATGTGAAGCAATTACTTTAGTATTGCACTGAGCCCTCTTTTAGTGATGTGTACATGTTCTGATGGAGGGTAACACTCTACTTACCAGATGAAGAGTATTTCCCTGTATGATCCCATTCTGTAGTGAGGGTCCTAGATCACTGTAGGTCAGAATTTGGTCCTCACCCAGCATCATACCAGAAGCCAGCTGATTGAGAGTTGACTGGGAAACGTTTGTGAAATTTGGCAGGGAAGCCTGAAATCAAAGTGACAAGTTGTATTGGATTTTTCTTTACAACATATCAACATATTTTCCATTGTATTGCCATGTCTGGGTTATCACAAACAGGTCTATAGTTATCCGGGGAGTCAATACTATGCAATACATACATAGTATTGACCCCAAAATAACTACAGACCCCTTTGGGTCATCATAGATGGAGAGAGACTCCTTATGTTAACTAACTGCCCATTAGAGCTTTATGGACAGTGTGCCGTTTTCTTTCCTTACGTTACCAGCCAGAATTCTGCCTGGTAGCTTTGTACAGTACCTTTCTCTATATGCAATAGGCAAGAGACTGGTTCCCAGTCTAGCAGCAATGAATGGAATAAAGGATTGAGAGATTAAACCTATCATGATGTATAAGTCAACACCCAAAATCAAGTTCTCCACAAGGGCTTTAGTTAAGGCAAGGGCAATAGTAACCCATTACAAAACAATAATGATATTTAACCAGTTTGTTTCAGACCACACTGGAAAACATTCTAGGAAAAGGAGAAATTGCTCTTAACAATCAATTTCTCTTTTTCTTTTCCACAATGTTTTTCTGCCCTATCAGATGATTATTTTTCAAATTAATCACATTTTGAAATGTCGTCTGCAAACTCTTACAATTTGGGACAGTCAAAAATTTGGCGTTTGGTAAAGGGTTTATCACCAAAACATTGAAAACTGCCATACATTACAAACCTGAGTGAAAGGAGATTTTTGCAGTGTCTGTGTGACAGTTCCATTGAGTGTGCTCGTACCCAACCCCTGTAGCACCGAAGGCTGGAATGTAGGCCGGGCAACGGTCACCGTACATCGTGACTGTTTGTGGTTGACAAATAATTGAAGGGAGGTGAATTGTTTTTTACACTTCCCGCATTGAAACACATCCTCATCATCCACTACAATGAAATACAATTTAACCATTTACACACATTATAATATAAGAAGACCTTCCCCATTAATTTTTACCATCTATCCATGTTCCAACACCAAATACTCATCCACTGCAATGAAATACAATTAAACCATTTATACACATTATACAAATAAGCCTTCGCCATTAATTTGTACCATCATTCCATCTTCCAAAGCCAAAACATCAACTGCAACAGAATACAATTATATCATAAACAGGTTTATTGAAAATACATCTGTTTTATGTCTGCACCGATAGCATGTATAATCCATTCTTAAAAGCAGAAATATCATCAACTTCTAAGAAAATCATAAAACCATATACATGTACACTGTGCAAATAAACAAAAATCTAGTAACATTTACTGTCCATTTATCAAAACTGAAATCGATGTGACTTAACTGTAATGTTTAAAACCCCTCCTTGGGTTTTATTGCAGATGTTTGTGAGTCACAAATAGAAATTCTTTATCTCATATTCCATAGCACTAGGAGGTATTTGAAGCACCTGAGGTAACCAAGTAAAAGCCATTGAAAAGAAAGAATGGCTTGTTACCATTGTTTGGACCATTACCATTGCTATTCATAAGACTATGAAGTTGAAAGTAAATATTATGAGTTTTGTAAGATAGCTTTATAATGATACCTTGGACAGTGGCTGCATTTTCCACATTATTGTGTGATTCAAGGATTGACTGGATGGCAGACTGATTCTCAATTGTTGATATGCCTCCTGAAATAATGAAAAAAAAAACCCATCTTTTCTTAAAATATGCAATTACTGCTAATGTTGCGACATTGTGGGCGACATTGGTGCAGGGGTAGAGCGTCGGGCTCTTGTACCGAGTTCGAATCCCCGTTAGGCGGGGTGAAAATTTCCAGGACTAACCCACAAACCAGTGCGATTACTGGTTTAGTATCCAGGAAGCAGTCATCGAGAGTGGCTTTGAACAAGCTTTAAGCTTCCTTCACAATCAATGTAAAACAAAATAAACAAACAAATACGGTAACCATGTGTAGTACCATTAACCCTTTACCAAACACCAAATTTTCGGCTGTCCAAAATTGAAAGAGTATACAGACCACTTTTCAAAATGTGATGGAATTGAAAAATAATCTTCTGATAGGGCAGAAATTATTGTGGGGAAAAGAGAAATTGCTCAGTAAGAGCAATTCTTCCTTTCCCACAATGTTTTCCAGAGTCCTCTGCAACGAACTAGTCAAATGCCGTTGTTGTTTGGTAATGGGTTAAATGACTTCTTATGCAAATTGGATAACCTAAATGTTTTTTCTAGAAAAAGTGTTGAAAGTTCCAGATATTTAAGCCACATACCCATTCATTTATTCAATCATTTATTTGTTCACCAAAAAAAACAACAACCAAATGGTTTTGAATGTGTTTATTCTTTTACTTTATTTCCAAATTTGTAATTGTCTTATTAGAAAGCAGCAGCAGACAAACAATAGAAAGAACAAACAAAGTGCTCTTGATGGTGTCATGCAGAAACCAATGAACCAAAGGAGGAATTGTTTGTTATGAACAGCTATTCATTTTTCCTAGTTTTATTCATTTTATCTGGCAAAAGAAAAATTGATTGAAATCGATTGAATGTCGTACAATTTGACTTTCTTTCAGTTGTTAATTGGTGTTGTTCTTTTCAATATGTGAACGTCTTGAAATGTCGTTCCTAGGTGTTGCACAGTATTTCAGTCAAAACGAAAGTTGACCTATCCACGTGTTATTTTGGACATTCCATTCAGAAGTTTCGACCCCACTTGGCCTACTTATGATATTTTGGAGCATAATTTATGCAATCAACGATATTCTTTCTTAATTACCGACGATTTTTTAAAACAGTGCACATACAATGCATTTGAATAATGTGTGTAACCATGATATACCAATAATATCCGACAAATCGACATCATTTCTGTAGTAAAATCGTGGGTAAATCAAAATGGCGGAATACCTAGTTGCCCGGCCATTCCGCGGTCATTCCAACAGCCAAACAACAAAGGGAATATGTCGGATAAGATGTTCGTGAAAGAAAGAAATGCACAACAGTTAAGACCATTCATTTACGAATTATCGAAATACAAACCAGTTAAAGCGTCAAAAATGGACTGAGTCATCACTTCTTGCTTTTTTGAGTCGACCTCTTATCTTCCATTTCATCAAAATTTATAGCGCGTATTCAAAG
The DNA here is from genome assembly GCA_947846245.1 of Cerastoderma edule. Taxonomy (NCBI): domain Eukaryota; kingdom Metazoa; phylum Mollusca; class Bivalvia; order Cardiida; family Cardiidae; genus Cerastoderma; species Cerastoderma edule. The sequence continues at coordinate 16,076,295 of OX401410.1, read as the reverse complement.
GGAGGCTATACAGAAGAGCGAATTCTATTCGACTATTTTCGGTGTTTTCCGTCTATATTTTTCCCGCCAAATGTCAAAATAGTGCTTTGGAATAAGCGTTGGAATCATGTTGGAGACATATATTTCTACGCAGTCACCCAATTTAACATTTCTTACATTGGTTAGAGGCCCACAGTCAGAAAGGCTCGGAATAAGTCAAAACGGTCCAATTATCGCAATTATTTTCAGTCAAAACGGCCCAACATATTAGAATGACAAAGAGGCATATATTACTGAGTACACATAGGCGTAGGAGCCGGGGGCCAGGGGGGGGGCCGGCCCCCCCAATATCCAGACTGGGGGCAGAGTATATTTTGGCCCCCCAATATTCACAATGGAAGATGAAGATTTTTGGAAAGAAAAAATGAAAGAAATGGAATTTAACAGCAAAATTAATATAAAAGAGTATTTTGTGCTTTATTTAATACCAATTCGCCTTTTGTTACGAACAATAACCAAAACATTTTGACGTCATCATCGCAAACGGCAATCTGAATACATCGGGTTTTTTCCAATGAAATCTCAGCTCACGGAAAGTAGTTTCGACTAACGAAAACAGTGATGCAAAACGTACTCTAAGCAGTCAGACTTTATATTGTATTTAAATATAAAGTTATTTTTGGTCAGTACTCCACACGAAGTCGTGGCTGTGACAGGATGGTGGTTGTCTCTGTAAGTTAGGGTCAGTACAATATGCTTCTGCGTGAGATCGAGTCTGGGCCTACCCCAATTTCTTTTTCTTTTGGTTATTTTGTCTTTACTAAGCTACACATTACCATACGCTTTCTTTCAATTCATTCAATGATATTGAATTTGTAGACGCATGATTAGTCATGAGAAAGTTTAGGAACATTTATTCTTAGACCGGTCCTCATCTGAAGTTGCCCCCCCCCCCCATGTTGAAAACGCTCCTACGCCTATGGTACAGTATGCATACATGTAAATATTATGATTGTCTGGGAGAATTGAGGATACTAATGGTTAAAATTTCCATTCTTCACACAAATACTTGCTGATAGGAAATAGCATTTGCAACGGCTCTTTATTCTTGTTTAGTTTCAATTTCGATGGCGTATCATGTGAGCGAGTGATCCCACCTCCACGATTCATGGATAATTTATTTGTTTATTTTACACCGGTTGTGAAACAAGTTACACAAATCACTCTCGACTCAATAGATAATCCAGATAGATAAACTACAAAATTGAAAGTGGTTGAAAATATTAAGATATATAGGGGAAATATGGTATGAAGAAAACGTTCGGATCAGTTTTCTTAGTTCACTAGCTTTATATTATGTGTATCTGTATGTGTATGGTATTATGTAAAGCATTGATGACACCCCGTTTCTATAAATTTACGTTTATAAGCTTTCAATGGTTGGATATGCAGACATTTAACTACCAAATTAAACTTGCCATTGTAATTAAAACAAACTCCGAGATATGTAACATCATCTGAAGTATGAGATGTCGCATTGACTTCATTGATCGTTGCAGAGATTACATATTCTGTGCTGGGTCCTTGCATTATGTAATACACGCTTCCGACTTAGCCAGTCTAGATATATTCTAGTCTGGGACCTTGGCTTGTCTCACTCACTACGAAGTACAGGGATACGTGCGGACCAGGGTACTTTATTACAAAACAACTTAAGGAAACTATTTGCGTAAGTCATAACTGATACACATGCATAGTATCTTTAATGAAAGTACAATGTTGAAATGTGACACGTAATTGGAAGTGTCTCGGAGAGACGATTCCAATGATGTGTTACTTTGCAATATTGCTTCACCCAATATTAAAATAAAAGGAATTGTTCTTTTAGACTTACGCAAATCTTAAACGTAAACTGTTTAGTAAAACGGTAACCAGGGTAGTCAACTTATTTGTTCATATGGCAATATCTCCTAGAATGTCCCCATCAGAAAATCAAAGGCAATGTTCACATCGAATTATTTTGACTAGGGCCAGGAATCCTGCCATCGACGAGTTAACGTGGCCTGTAATGCATTAATGTACCTAGAAGTTATAACATAGGAAAGCGGGTCACGTTGTGCGGAGATAGGCACCGACCAAAGTAGCGTTAAAAATACTCAACATTGTAACGCAAAAAATGTGTATTAGTTAAAAACAAAATTCCCTTTTATTTCTGTATTGGGCTTAGCAATATTACCAGTAACACATCATCGGAATCGTTTCTCCGAGATGCTTCCAATGACATGTCACAGTACAACACCGTACTTTTAATCAAGATACTATCCATTATGTTTATCAGTTTTGACGTACGTAAATATCTAAGTTGTTTAGTAAAACGGTACCCGTTGGCAGGGTCAAATTTCACCCTTGAACAATGAAGCATAACATACTAGTTTATGTACATGTATATGAATATTCAAAACAAGCCACGCGTGACACATTTTTCCCATATTTGATCCGTCCCTCGATAACGGTTATTTGTAAACGATCAACTAATGAACCAATTAAGTGACCCCGAATAAAACGACACAAGGGTTAGATTCCTTAATATTGAAACCTTTGCAAAAATAATTAATTGCCTAATGCTGAGCAAACTCTCATTTTGTCATACGTTTATGTTTGTTGTTTGGTGAGAGGACGTAAAGAGTTGCCCGGATGAAGGGAGAAAGGGCGGATGAGATTGCCGTGCGATACTAGTTGACACGTAACCGTCTTATTAACGTTGTTTATGTTGTGCATGGACATGTCGAAATCCGTAAACAATTAGGGCTGTACATAAATGCATACGACCCCTTTTATCCACACATTGATATAACCCTTATTGTTTCCTTAGTTCATGCTCTGGATCTTTGTTAACAAGTTCGCTAAGGAATAACAGAGACATGGATAGATCATATATGTCTCTGGGAATAACCCTTAATTGTTTAGCTCGTTGAGATAAAAGTGACAATGCAAAGTCAGCACAAAATTAAGAGAAAAAAACCAAATTATCTACGTTGTACGACATAAAGAGTACGTGAAGAAGCTGTGTTGAAAGAACATTTTCTTCAATTGTTGACAGTGTGTACCTGGGGACTGTCCGTAATTGAACTAAATGGAAACAAAATGTTTGCTTACTATATACAAACAGAATGCAATGTTTTTTTGCTATGGGAGTTTTTCATATTATAGGCTTACGTAACTTTTGCCACAAGATGTCCAATACTTTTTTTTCAACCAAAATTACTGGTCAAACAGAAAAGCAACATTGTCGTCTGCTTCAACTCGCAAGGGTCCCGGCAATCGGAACTACTCGTCACGAGCATTTTTTCCTTTTCCTTCGGTGTTTTCAAGATTGGTCTGAAGCAAAGAGGTAAAACGTCGTTATTGTTTGGTTATGGGTTAAACTAAATCAGTAGAACTTGTAAAAGTGAAAATGATCATGTGGGAAAGCAGTATATACGTATCTAGAAAAAGGCACTTTTAAGAGTTTGAGAGAAAAAATGTGAGAAAAGATAAGTAGCTTACTTATTTATGAATGTAAAAGTGTAGTTTCAAAAGATGTTTTATTTGCAAAACAGTTTGTGTCTACTGTTTCTTTGAATTTGACCATGCAAAACCTCCATGAGGTAATTGATTTAATCCCCCACTAAAACTTTGTACATGGTCAATGGGTACGCCAACAATAACTTATCACGGATTATTTTTCTGTTGTAGTAATAAGCCAATGGTTTGCAGGAAACAATAACATTGATCCTCTTATGTTCAAAAAAGTAATTCAAAATAAAAACAAAACTAATTATGCACCCCTTCTCTTTATCTCCCCCTCCCCCAGTACCCCTATCCATTCCCCCCTCTCTCTGTCTCTCTCTGTCTCTCTCTCTCTCTGTTTCTCTCTCTCTCTGTCTCTCTCTGTCTCTCTCTCTCTCTCTGTCTCTCTCTGTGTGTGTGTCTCTCTCTCTTTCTGTCTCTGTCTGTCTCTCTCTCTGTCTCTGTGTCTGTGTCTGTTTCAGTCTCTCTCTCTCTCTCTCTCTCTCTCTCTCTCTCTCTCTCTCTCTCTCTCTCTCTCTCTGTCTCTCTTCTATGCTTATTTTATTCTTATCCCTCTCTATCCTTAAATCCATCAACTCTATATGTATATAAGTCTCCTTCTGAATCAATCCCGATATATGTCGAGCTGTCTGTCGTTCAGCAAACACAGAACTCATTTCAAAGGTCAGTGGAGCAAAGGTTAACTTTTGACAGTTGTCACGTGATTTTGTTTACATCGGGAAAACTCGGTTACGGAAATAACCGAACATTGGTCACGTGACGGTAATGCAGCTTATAGATTGGACAGATTCTGCGTCTCCATTCATTCCTTACCCAGAGTTCCCAACAGCAATATCGAAGTTTATTTATAAACAAAAAAGATGGCAGAGCAATCGGAGTCCGCCCTATCTGTCATTTCATCTAATAGCGAAAATAAGGAAAATGAGGATAGTATCTTCGAACCAGCGCAGAAAAAACAAAAATTAGACACTTCTTCCACCCAACTAGACTGTAAATTGCAGGAACGATTAAGTGGTATTTTGTGCTGCGCAGTATGTCTGGACCTGCCAAGAACTTGTTTCCAGGTTAGTTTTTACAAACATATGCATGTTCAAATTACTTAGAATAAGACATTCATCAAAAGTGATATCAAATTAACGATTAGAAACCACCGTTCGATTTTTAGCAGAGTTTGCATTCGTGGATATCGTAACGCAATAGTTTTGCTGCGTGCGACCTAATTTTACTGAGTGCGACCAATTCCATCGTTATTTCAATGTCAGAATGGCATTGATGCATCTCTAAATCATTGGGTGTTTGATTCATAGAACTTCTTTCTGTGTTAACGGAATGAATACAATGATTTGCATGAAGATCAGGGGAAATAAAATGTCCTTTTCGATTAAGTGACTGACAGTTGACAGTTGTCAACCTTCCGTGACCTAGGGTCCTGCATATTTTTCGTCCACATACACATCACGTGATCGAGGAGAGTCAGCTGTTATCTAGCTCTTGGCAGGGAGCCAAATCTATTATCAGCCACAGGCCTGATGATGTAATAACTGTGGATACAATTATGTGTATTAACTCATTCATCAAAGCATGTTTACTTCTTATCCTTTTGAAAATACCTTTTTATTTGCAACAGTCATTCCTTTTACAGCCAGGATATATATCTAAATCTTATTAGAATGGGTGCTTGGTGACTTATTTTGTCTTGTTACAAGTTGATACCAGCACATTTGGAAATTTCTAAAGTGAATGATAATCAAATAAGCAAGTTTATGTCTGATGAATGGTTGAGAAACACTATTTGAAGAAACGGTTTCCTTTAGAAAAGGAAATCAGCCCTAAGTTAGTCAACCACAATGATTCTGAATGGTCTTTTCAACCTTAACATTTCATGACCAATAATATGACAAATTCTATATAGTTAAAAAAAAACCACATTTACTTGGAAAACCAATTGTTACAAAGCAGTTATTATTTATCTCCGGTATTTATTGACCTGACATAGATACTCACTTTCACATTTCAATCTATTGATATTGTCTCTGACCTATCATTGTGAATGAAGTAACTCGTTAACTCTATCTCCCAACAACACCAGGGTCTTCCCCAGGCCTTTAAAGCGCTGTGGTACCCCAGCGCCTGAATTTCAAAATAAGCCCATCCCCTGCCCCTGAATTAATCCTAATGTGCTAAACATTTGCCCACAGCGCTTTTAATTTGTCCTACAGCCAGTCACCTTGCTTGTGAAATTGTTTTTTCCATCTAATAGGTTTAAAAACATTTTTTATTGTCCTTTAATTAATAAAATATGCCTAAATATTCACCACTTAAGGATGCACAAACAGAATAAAATCAACATGGGAAGGGGATACCCTCTCCTTTGTCCCACCCATTCCCACTCATCAAACACCCCAGCGCTTGAAAAAATTCCTGGGGAAGACCCTGAACAATATTTTGATACTTGCAGCATATAGCTGAATGATCCACTGTAGCTAAAGATGACTGATCAATATTAGCATATATTCTTTTTGGCACAAATTCTGCTTAGAAATCCTCGAAAATAAAGACTTAAATTCTCATTCTGAAGAGGGAATATGTGTAATATTGTAAATCTTGACAGGTACTTGGTAGCACATTTCTTAACATGTTAAGTAATGAATCAAGGGAGAATGTACAAGGCCTTTATTAGATTTCCCTATCTTTGCCATGTGTGTATTACCTACTAGCAGAATGTGTATTCCATCATACCAACCGATGATAACTGACTCCATATGACTGATATCTCTGATTAATCTTACGGTTGGAGGTCCTTCACAATAACCATTACTCCATATCGATAGACATATGGTTTTCCCCACAGGGGCTTGAATCAATACATTCTCTCAAATCCATGTATACATATATATAATAATGAGATGCTTATACAGTATATAATAATGAGATGGTTATACAGTATATATGTTACAGGGAATATGTATAATCAGGGAATATGTATAATCCCTGAAAATTTCAGGAATTATGTATAATCCCTGATTCACTCAGGGAATATACATAATCCCTGAAAAAAACACAGGGATTATACATATTCCCTGATTTGATGTCCAGATTTTTAGACATATTCCCTGAAATTAATTCTGTCTTTACAAGTAATTTCTGCAGTAAAACAAACACACCTTATCATTTGAAACAGTTTATTTCTGAAAGGACATCACATGTATATGTAACATATTAGATAGCTTCAGATTAAAACAATGTTATCTTATTTCACACATGCATTTCAGATAATCGTAGTTGATTCTTTAACCCTTTCCTCAACAGGCTTAAGGAACTTGGTTAGATGATCTTGGTACACCATAATCCATTTGAAATGTTCCTGGTTCATTGCCTGCGTGTCTATCAGATCAACCTGCGCTCTGGAATTAAAGTCCTTGCTAATTAGTGGTCTAACAACAACTTCTTTAGTAGTTGGTCTCTTGCGTTTTCGATGGCACTCAACACACATGGATTTGTACAATGACAGGACGTCTTGTGTGATATTGGCATACTTCCTATTTGCTTCTTTCACCATTTTGTCTCTCCCACCATGGCCAGTTGCTAGGTGTACTCTCTTTACTATGTCAAATGTTTCTTCAATAGTCACAAAGTAAGTTGGATGTTCATCTGGATGCTGACGTTTTCTGATAAGCTTCTCTACATCTCCACACTTAAGTATTTCATACTTCTTCAGCAAGTAATATTGATGTGGAGAATTCTTGGAGCATGCAGAACCTTCAATTATCTCATTGATAATTTTGTTGTATTCATCCTTTGGTATCAACACTTGACGGTGAAAGACAGAATATGTAAATGTGAAGTCCTTTCAGAAATAAACTGTTTTATATGAGAAATTATTGTTGGTTTACTGCAGAAATTACTTTATGCACTCTCTTTAATTAACTGCAGATATTTCTTTAAAATGAATCGTAAATCCAGAAAATAAAGACAGAATTAATTTCAGGGAATATGTCTAAAAATCTGGACATCAAATCAGGGAATGTGTATAATCCCTGCTTTTTTCAGGGATTATGTATATTCCCTGAGTGAATCAGGGATTATACATAATCCCTGAAATTTTCAGGGATTATACATATTCCCTGATTATACATATTCCCTGTAACATATATACATGGATTTGGGAGTAATGCATTGATTTAAGCCCCTGTGGCTTTTCCAATTTCAATGTTGAATAGTTATGTAAATTGAGAGTTGGAAATAAATGGTCGCCATTGACTGTTAAATGTATGTTGTATATGAATAAAAAGCATTGTGGTCAAAGTAAAGTTGTTCCCCTAAGTAGTCTTATTAATGTCTCTTATTGATATATTTGAAAGGAATCAACTTTAAATTGAATATAAGATTAATACCATCAAGATTCCTGTGGTGAACATTATCTAGGCTATATGTTTAGTCGCAAAACATGTCTGGTGAAAAAATAGCATTTGTTTCTAAAGGGAAATAAGTAAACACTATTCACATGCTATCTTCTTTGATAATTTGATTTATTGAAACTTCAGTGAGCCAAAGTTGATTTACCTACACTTGTATTTTTCTAGAGAGAAGACATGTATGCCTGGTTCTTGCACACTTCTTACTCTTTTTTAAAACCATTTATTTTAGGTATCGATTGGAATCAACTCATTGAGACAATATGATATGAGTAAAGTAGGATTTAATGAGGGTTCCCCCTATATAACTAATTTGTTTGACTAATTTGGGGCACATTGTTTCTCATGTTAGCCAACCACCCACATGGAAAGTTTTTTTTACACATTTATATAACACTCTTCAAATTGATAATTAGTTACTACAACTAGGGACTTTATTTAAATCTGAAAGTACAAAGAAGAATAAGAAGAGAATCTAATGTTTCTTAGTACAAGCAATATTTGGTCATGTCAGCATGTCTTATAATTCTAGAAGCAAGCTTCATTTGCCTAGTATATCAAATATTTCAAACAGTTTTATTGTATTGGATGTATTTCAGTGCTCTAATGGACATTTGATGTGCTGTGGGTGTTTCAATCACCTGCTAGCTGATGCTAGACTCAAAGATGAAACATCCACATGTCCCAACTGTAGATGCGAGATCAGCAAAAACTCATGCACTCGCAACTTAGCCGTGGAGAAGGCTGTGTCAGAACTCCCATCAAACTGCCAGTTTTGCTGCCAAGAACTGGCGAGAAACTGCCTAGATCATCATGAGAATGAGCTGTGTCAAGAGAGGTGAGGCATCTTCTTCCCTGGTAAGCTACCTTAATCTCTAGCTGTTAAGGTTGTGATCCTTGATTGTATTGCAGACTCGGAGGTCAGTCTGGAAGAATGCAGGTGTGTTAACGGGGAGGATGTATAAAACACACCTGGAATCTTGCCTTGACATCCGCATGTCTTGTTGTATGAAAAATGCGATGTTCTTTTCCATTTTTCTACCAGAGCAGGATCATGGTTTATGGATAGGTAGTTAATGGAGACGTTGACTACGAGAGTTATTTCATTGGTTGGCTACAACTTGTCAATCGTGGACACTCTCCGGGGGCAGATTTAATCTACGCACGAGTAGTGAGGATGGCTTTGACACATATCAAGATGTTTCCCTACAATTTCACTCACTGGCAAGTATCTTCAACATTTTTGAGTCGTCCAGTATGTAGCATGTTTAGTGATGCCATGACAATTTATAGGCTGAGTCACATAAAACAGCTGCACTTCAGGTGCTGAATGTAATTCAAATACCCTTTTCTTCTTCTTCTACATGCAAATTAAACAAACCAACTTAAAAGGCATTCACATGTTTTGATAAGCATTCATAGCCAAGGTAAGCATTGTAAAGAAGTTGCAGTGCTGAGTTGTATTGGCTTTCTTTGAAAACCGTAGGATTTTACCAATTGGTCATTTCCTTTATTAAAAACAAATGTCACATCTCATGAGAAAGCTGTGATTTATACATATATATGAGAGAATTGTCTGGAAAGATAGTTACACAGCATGGTATACTGACAACTGAAAAAAAAATGTATGAAAATGGAAAATAGGCGCATTTCTGATTGATTTCAGATCTGTCCTTATTTGGATAATTTTGCATTCCTGAAGACTGTTTAGTGAGTCAGTTTATGTCAATAAAGATTGTCATGGTATAAGATGGTCAGGTTCCTGTCATTTTCAGCTAAGTTACAGAAGAAACTTTTATTTTGTAATTAGGCTGTAAATGACTGAAAACTATTCTATGTGAGAGATATCATTTTCTGAAATGACATTTGTAGATTTACATTTGTATTTCACACTTTCATTCAATTGAGGCAACCAGATAAAGATGTTTTTTACACCCATGTGCAATGTGTTAATCGTGATCATTTTGTAGTCTACAAGTGAAATAAGAAAATGGAATTCTAGATTTCATGGTGCTTTCTGTTACAAGGTCTTCTTATAACAATTAAGGCTCCAAAGGTATAAAACATGGTCTTAGATGTGTGTAGTTTGACTATAGATTTGATTCAATAACACACATTGTGCAACAGGTTGGAACATCTTGATCCAAATAGTGTCTCCTCTTGTTTTCAAATGAAAGCATTCAGGTTTTTGTTTTGTCAAAAGCAAAATACGGGATGGAAATGGTTTGGGAAAAATGACGTAAAGCTTTGAATTGAAGAAGCTAGTATTTTATCATAGCTGGATGATTTGTATTCACCATGATGAACATCACCTTCTGATAACTACCAAAGTTATAAGGTTATATGTTGATTAATTGTTGTTTGAATAATGTTTACAAAGAAGATAAAACCTTTAATGTTGAATTTATTGCTGCAGTGTAACTTTTGAATTTTAGGCCTGAATCAAACAATAAGGAAGTATTTATAAACACTGACAAAGTCAAGGATAGTCCTTTTCCCCAAACAATATTTCTGTCTGCATTTCAGGTTAATAAAAAAGAATGAATGGGATGCTATGAGAGTGAGATGTTGACAGAGTATTTTAAGACTGTCCTTCAATTTTTTTTTGAATTTTACACGAAATGTATGACGAGTGTGTCAAAGCATCTTCAAATTTCTTTCAAAACCTTAATCAAAATTGTTATTAGCGATTGTTACATTTTTCCCTGTTCTTAGTAATTTGCAACAAACAGAATTAAACTCAAATAGCTATAAGACCAAAATGCAAGAAATGCTTACTAGAAGGCTGATGATATAGGCATGAAAATCATGATCTAATGGAGAGTTCGCTGAACATGAGTATTGTTGACTGACTTAGAGGTGTTTCAAAATATTTTTCTGTGAGGGCAAGATCATATATCATTAAAGATGCTGACAAAAGGAAAACAGGTCGTAAAATACATAGGTTCAGTAAATGTGTGATTATGAAACATTTTTTCATTAAATAGGCAAAATATTGTGGCTGAAAAAAATACTTGATAAATGATAGACGCTTGATATAAATTCAACAATGTTTTCTAGGTTCTATTTCAAATGTCTGCTTGGTAGAAAATAGTCACAACATGAAATCAAAGTTTAAACAGTTCATAATGAGAATTATGCAGTACCTAACATGTGCAAAATTACTGAACATGAAATTTGCCTTTCTTTTCTGTAAAATCCGTGTTATTTGAATGCCAAGCAAATTAGCTTGAATGTATTGAAATTCGGTATTGATTAACTCAAGCTTTTGTTAGAAACTTTGATAGATGTTTTGATGACAGGTATGATTGAATCATTGTAAGGAAACCAATAGAGTGAAAGGAATAGATATCTATTCACATACTGAGGGTTTTATACAACTCTATAGTATGTTTGTAACATTCTTGAAACATTCACTATAGTATTGCACTGAACCCTCAATATATGAGATCAAAAGAAAATGTTTACTGTGAGAGGCATGAATGCTATTTGAATGTGTGTTTAAACTGTCATCACAGGGTCATATTCAAAAAGTTCTTGAAATTATTGTTTTGGTACATGGTGATTGTCTTCCTATACAAGACTTTGCTGTCTAAGCAGGCATATATCTGAGTTGACAATTTATGCCTTAATCATTATTTACCAATTTTGTAAGAGTGTTCTTGCTTGTGGAAAAATCTGTTTTATTCCCACAGGCATGAACATTTCCAGTATGAAGACAGGATAATGGTTTTAGAATGAAGATCAGACAGAGTTTGGATGAATTTTTATTCTTGTGCTTATTTATGGTCGTTGTGAAACAAAAGACAACTTTTTTTTTATTCAAAACATAGAGGATAGGTAGCAATACAGCACCATTTGTTGGATTGTGGCCTTTCTTCAGTAGTTGGATGATGGTATGGAATAAAGGGCTATCCTATTTTTCCATAGACGTCTGTATCACAATACTGACTCATGCTTTTCCTTTTCAGCCTCCATTGACAAATATGCCTGTGATACATCCAGCTCCATTGAAAGTCATGGAATTTATATTAAATTAAATATTAACCATTTGCCTTTAACAGAATCATTATATAAAAAAACTTGATTACTTGAGTTGAAAAGAGACCAATTATTTTACAAGTCTGCCATTGTCAAAATTATTTACTTAACATTAGAATACATTGTATCTAATAATTCATAAAAAGATATAGTATTTGGAAAAAGATGAATAGGTAGAATTTCTATAACTTTGCTTATTGTAAGTTTAGACTTTGAAATGATGCAGAGAGTAACCTTATCCTACATGTTGGCACATAAATTGATGCTTTTACAACTGCAACAGCAGATGAATTATAAATAATTTGTATAAATCTAGAAAAACTTTGCAACTAAAGGCTTTGAACCTTTATAACAATAAAAACATTTATCTTAATCTAAATCTTTGATATATGAATGACTTATTAAAACTTCTTTGACGAAGGGGAATAATTTACCATTTGTCATGTTGTAACAAAAAACCTTTTATTTTGAAAATACTGTAATATGGAATAAGATAGTGGTTGCAGCTTCCGAGGCTTTGACACATTGATTCCTTCCTGAGATCCTAAAATGTTCAATTCTCAATGTTTGTCGTTGAGGTCTGCTGTTGCGATTGTTCAATTTGCATCATTCACAAAACCTCATGCAAGGGAATGGATTAAGTCTAAATGAGTTCCAGTATTCAAAGTTCCTGTAAGTTGGGTAAGTATTCAATGGGTAATTAGAAGGTAAGTCATACATGATGCTAGGTTTGGTAGGCAAAATACAATTTGTTCAAAGGTAATAGTGATTCATTACTGTTGATAGTATTCAGTTGAAACTCATGTTTGTAACTGCCTAATTAAGAATTGATATCGAATTTAAATCAAGTAAGTTCTTGGCAAAGTTATAGAGATTTTTAGGAAAAATTGTATGAACTTCCTCTTTTCAAGTTGAGTATTCAAGTTTTTCTGAGAGACCATTATTTTTGGAATAATCGTGACCTATTCTTTCTATCTTAAGACCAACCTTGTGTAAGTTTGGGCGTATTGGTTGCCCATGGCGAGGGCCATTCCATGCACTCCATGGACACGAAGAGGAGTGCACCCACCCTCAAAAGTCTGGTCTCGAGATTATGACGTCACTAAGCAAGAAGGATGACTCTCACCAGGAACAACATAAACTCTACAAAGATCTCTTCTCCCTCTTGTCCTTTGAGAAAGTAACATTCAATGGTAGGTATCAAATATATGAATTTCAAGGGGTCAATGCAAGACTATAGTAAGTGCTTCACATTTGTGAAGCACTTATTATATAGTCTTGCATTGAACCCTTGATATTATATGAAGGTGACCTTCAGTATCTTTATGCGAAGGTCCCATTTAAAGCATGTTATGATCAGAGAAAATAAATATATGATAAGGAAGGTCTGATATGTCACATTCGTCGAAGGTGAAGTTTACAGACTTAGTTTATATCAGCCTGGTGCCCCAAATGGAATGCATACTGATAGAATGATCGAACCTTGAACATGAGCAATGAGAAATATCTGTCCATCAAAAATAAGAAAGATGTGTCCATTATGAGGGGAATCTTATACGAGATTACGAAAATTGCATGACATAAAGTAGAAAAGTATTGCCAATTTTTCCAAAATTGTTTGTCCTTACTATAAATGTTAACCTCTCAAACTTCTGGGCAATGATGTCCCTCTGACATTATTGCTATTTGTGTCTTTTACTATTAAGGCTTTTAACTTGTTGCACACAAATACTTTAGATGAGGGAATGAGTTGATACACCTTCTGTTACCAAAATAGCAACTAGTTTTATGTTTTATTTCATTAAATGTTTAATGTTGTTAAATGTTCAAGTTAAGAAATGGTCTATAAGGAAGAATATGTCTTTCAGATATTCAACTGAAACCATACCGTACTGACGAATTCATCACAAAGTTATTCTACGAGTCCAGTCGTTTTTCCGCCTTCAACCACCAATGGGTGTTGAGGGCAAAGGTCGTTCACGGGCAGAGGGATCCTGCCCACTCCTCGGAGCGTTCCCTCACCTTCCAGCTTGTGTTAAAGGGTAACATCTCACAACCCATGACGCTACACTATCTCGCCATGAAGGGGCCATTCGGGGACATGAAGGTGAACCCGTGTATCAACAAACACATGTTTAAGTCAGACAGTATGGAGAGTGAGTCTCATGATCTGCCGCTGGTTGACACCGTCGAATGTAACCGGCTTCTAGCGTCCAAGCTCATCAACATGAGGTTGATCATTTTTCAAGTCCCTTCGTCGTAAACATGCAGAGACAGGCGTACCTGAAGGCAGGAGTATCACAGCTTTCTCGTGGCTTACTCATTTTCATTGCTTGTAATTTGCCTTGTGTCACTGTGAATTGTTAATGATAGTTTAGTTTTAAGGTACTTTCACAAACATGATAGTTTAGTTTTAAGGTACTTTTACAAACACTTGCTTAGAGGGCACTATCCTTTCAAAGCAATTAGTCAATATTTAATTGATTACCAAGATAAGATGACAAACAAAAACTAAAACACAGTGATAAAGGAAAATACAGCTCATCCTAGAAATTTCTTTGCTGCAAAAGTTTCTAAATTTGATAACAGGTTTCTCCTTAAAAAGGTGATGATTTCTGGTGCTGAAGGAAAAATAGATAAAAAGAGGTGTAAAGAGTTTACAAATATCTTGAGATTATCAATAGTTGACATAAATGGTTTTACAATATTAATTTTGTATGAAAGACTTAAAGCTGTGAGGGAATAGTGGCCATTCGAATAAATGTTAATAGTAATTCATCTTTTTATCCTTCAATTTTGTTTTTAACTTTTCAGAAACATGCAGTGGATTATGAAATATAAACCCATCAAACTCAGAAAGTAAGATTATAGCAAAAATAAAATACACTTTTTGAAAGATTGATACTTAGTTTATACATATATAAACTCACAAGGTTATAGAGTTTTCACCAAACCAAATTATTCAAGTTTATATAAAGTGGTAAACAATTAGGAGGAGAAATTTTCCCAGTCAACACTTACCAGTTACCACTGTTGATGAAATATCTTAAACATTTTCAAACGGGTTCTCCTGCATATATAATGTAAAGAAAGAGAACGGTTAGGAAACCTTGTTTACTTATTTGCAGATGAATGCAGTTTATAAGTCTTTTTGATTTTTGTCATACAAATAGGGCATTACATTATTTAAAAATGGTAACCGATAACTGTGTTAGATGATGAATTTACAGCTTGACATATGGAATGTCGAGACTAAGACATCAAAGTTTTTGTGTGAGATGAGTTTTTAATTTTAATTGTTACCGTACGTAAAATATATATACAGATCATTATTAAGTGTATCTTTCCAGATTGAATTTCTGGAAGCTATGCAATGCACTATGAACTATTTTCATTTTATTTTGCAACAGACACTTTTATGTGTTCTTAAATTATTACTTTTTTTAATCTTTTTGAAAAATGAGGAAAGCTCATAACATCCTGAAAGTTTTTCAAAACTTGACTTTTACAATACATTTACAACACAGCGTTTACTCCTTTTTGGTGACTTTGTTTAAATGTTTTAATTCATTTAAGATTTTTGAATAAATCTAATTATGATTTCCAGAAAGTCTTCTGAATAGACCCTGTTAAATATTTTCAATATTTTTCATGTTTTCTGCTCCATGCAAAATGTAAGAATGTAATGAGATTCCTAAGTTTTAGAGTTTGAAGATCCTAATTCAATTTAGATATATGACATATACATTGTATATATAAAGGTTATGTGCTGGTTTGAACTAACCCTTTAACAATTTGATAAAATAGTCATAGTAAATAGATTTTTCTTCATGCTATAAGTTAGTTTGAAATGAAGTGGTTAATAAAGTAAGGATTTTTTATGACTGTAGGAGTTGTACATTAACGTTACTTTTTAGAGATGCATTAAGTATTATTATTAGTATACAGATGTTAAATGATATTAATATATATATATTGCTGTACATAATGTTTGTTATTGAGATAATAGCTGGTCACCTTTCTCCATGAATACAATTGTTGGTTGTTAAGAGCCGCTTTTCGTGTTATGACAATCTATGGATGCTTGTTAGAATTGAACAGATCGATTTTGTGCTTTCAATTCCAATTTTCAAAAAAGTAAAAAGTAAAATGATGTTTCAACACATTTGATTGAACTTTCATTTCAACTTATTGAATTTGACTTTTTGTCAAAATTAGACTGCTGAAGGCTAGTAGTTGAATTGTTTAAACGGGTCAAATAAATAGCCCCTCTTCTATTATTTAACTTTGAAAGGCATTGTTTTTACTGAGAAAAGTCCAAAAATATTTGGCATGCAAGTGATTAAGATTCATGACATTAAATGTGTGTTGAGTTTCCTTGATCATTATTATGTTTAATCTAAATAACTACACCAACTTCTATAAATTGATGATGAAAATTCAGTCGTTCTGTATAATTATGGTGCAGAATTCTTAACATACCAAATGGGCAATTCATTCTTTTGTTTGTTGGCTTCTAACGCGCACTATTGAAGAATGATAGGTCCATATAAAAGGCGATTCCTTTTTTCTTTCCTTCTAGCCATATTTTGGGTTTTCACTTGAATTGCCATGTTTTCTTGCTCAAATTTGTTATCTGTCATTGCTCCATTTGGACCAGTCACTAATTCCTTTTTGTAGGAATGAGTTCATTTATGTTTTTATAATCATAACATGACACATATAGCAGTGGACCATTGTGACAAAAGAAGAAATGGCTTGTTTCAAGCAGTGTTTTCTTTTCTTTTTTACCGCTTTTTCTGTAAACCAGAATAAGCTTTTCACCACTAAGAATTTTTGAATTTTAAGAATGCTTTCAATTTGGTTCTGTCTTAATTTTTCTAAAGTAGAAAGTAGAAGACTCTATACACAGACTTAAAAGTTAGTCTTTTGGGTAGAATTGTTATACGGGTATAGGTATTGTTGTGGGAGGCTTTAACCCTTTACCAAACGCCAAATTTTCGACTGTCCCAAATTGAAAGAGTTTGAAAGAGATGCAGACGACATTTAAAAATGAGATGAAATTAAAAAATAATCTTCTGATAGGGCAGAAAACATTGTGGGAAAAGAGCAATTCCTCCTTTTCTCATAACTTTTTTGCAGAGTTGTCTGCAACAAACTGGTCAAATGTCGTTATTGTTTGGTAATGGGTTAAAAGGCCTAATTCACAGATTTTGGATTTTACAGAAAAAATGTTTCAAAGATCTAAAGAGTTACATTAATCAAGAAAAAAAAAATCAGCAATTTAATAAAATAATTTAAAAAAGTCCTTTGTTTATTGACAAGGATGGATTGAATTAACAATTAAATATTAGTAACATGTCTTTAGTGGCCCAGTGGTTTAGGTGGTGGACTTAGAACCCGGGAGTTCTTGGTTTGAACCCTATCACACCTCTGGTTTCGGTGGAGTGACCTTGTCTAGTACTGGTTGATCCAGGATAGTCGTAACATAGCTAAAAAATTGTTGATACACCATATAATGTTCTCATCATTCTACACATTAACACTTGGTTCATTTGAAAGTCAAACTTGGTGTTTTGTTCAAAGCTAGTAGTACCCATGAAATGATCACTCAGCATTTCAGGAGAATCATTGATGACAAAGTGTTTCAAGGTGTCTGAATGATGTCAGGCACTTCTATAGATTTTGTTAGAGATAATATGCTGCGGAACAATCACACTACCTTAACCCTTAGAATGCTGGGCAATTTTCTAAAAATAGATTTTTGTGCCGTCTGCTTACCAAAATCTTAAATATATGCTTAGTTTTGATAACGAAAAATACTCAGAGTAGCTAACAGGTTAGATCACAGGCCAGCAGCCAATTTACTTGTCTAACCTGTTTGCATAAGCATGAAGTCTGTTTCAGAACTATAAGGCTTAATATAACCTTTACTGTTACTTTTGGTAGGCAATCATTACAGCTGAAATACATGTATATTTATGAAGGAATTTATAGTCACATTGACAAGTGCACATCTCATTGTTTAAGATGATTGAAAGTATTTTGTGTTTTTAAAAACTGCCATTTTACGTGTGTATATATATATTTTACTTGTGTCAGTTGATTATATTCAAAGGAAAGATTAAAATTGCAAGAGCTTTTGAATAAGCGATTTGAGTGACTCTTTATTTTAGTTTTTAGATTGTAGATTGTGAGGTATGATTTTATTCAACCGCCGTTCTCTTATGGATTATACAAAAGATCCTGTTGAACCAATATTTCTCCCTATGGGAAATAATGACTATTACAAGATATTACAGATGGCAAAATTCGCCTAAAAACATACAGTATCAGCAAAATTTGCATAAAAAGATACAGTATCAGCAAAATTTGCATAAAAAGATACAGTATCTGTGTGGTATTAGTTGGAAATCTTTGTGTGTCAAAAGAAAAGAAAATTTTGGAAATCTGATTTTCAGTAGATATCACTTTAAACAATCCTTCATCAGACAGCCTCAAGAAATTTTCATGACAGATTAAGGAATTACTTGTAATGAGAATTGTTACTTTGAGTCCCAATGATTTCAACAAAAAGAACAATCTTGATTTTCATTTCAGAGAACTTTTGTTTATAATTTTAAAGTAAAGGAAATAAATTAACTATACAATGGGAAATGGAAGTTTGTACATTTCTTAAGTTTGTCATTACATCCCACAGGAGTTTATCAAACAGATAACTTGTTCTCTCATATGGTATTCAATGATTGGCCCAAATTGACAAGATAAGCACAAGAGAGTGTGAAGATTAAATTTTCTTTGAGAGGTTGATTAGAAACTATTGTGATTCAGGAATAATTTGCTCATCACAAGCAATTTCTCCTTCAGCCAAAACTTCTTCTTGAGGCATATATGCTACAAATTTGTGAAATTCATATAAAGAAAGGCAGGGCTTTTATCAAGGTTTAGAAAGAAAAGATGTCTCTTATCACATTTCAGTCATTTATTTACATGGATACTATTTACATAGATAAGACAGGCATTGCTGCATTTATTTAAACAAGAAGAAGACAATAGCATAGACAAATCAGCTTGTTGTAAGATTTATCTTATTAAAAATAGAAAAAGGCAAAGAAAATCTCCTTGCAGTGAAGAAATCTTATATTCAAACAAATACTCTAATTTTTATATTCATGGAAAACCCCATTTCTTTGAGTAATGTCATTTATTAATTTATCCTTTCCCTATTGCAGGCAATAAACTATCAGCAAACATTATCTATTGATATATGTAATGTATATTAAGACCAAATGAGAATTTATTCATGATGACCAAACTTTTCTTTTGCCTCATTGACTTTAAATAATGTTGATTATTGATATGACTTATAGTTCAGCTTTTCTTTTTGGGAGATGTTATGAGCAATTTCTTCTTTTCCCACAATGTTTTCTAAAGTCGTCTACAACAAAGTCATCAAACGTCATTATTGTTTGGGAAAGGGTTAAGGCTTCGTACATTGATACTTCAAAACTTTTTTAGTTTTATCTTGTATTTCTCAAAGATCCATTTATTTATTCAAGACACCATTTTTTAAAAAGGTGATGTTATGCTTTTGGAAATCTAAAAAGGTTTAGAAACCTATTTTTTTCTGCTGACATGTACCTTTTCCTTTGAAGGAACCTTGACTATGTGAATACAAGTAAACTTCTGTTGAGGTTAGCCCATTACAGAATTTCAAAGAATCGACCATTTTCAAATTGAGGAAATGAAGTAAAAAGAAAGGGGGTAATGGGACTCTTCAAAGGAAAGGCTGCATGTCTACAGGTTGTTGTCTCATGTTTACTACAAAATGCATTCATTTTCTCCCTTCACTGTAAAATATCAGTTAATCCTTTACCAAACTGCAAAATTTCGACTGTCCCAAATTGAAAGACTTTGCAGACGACATTTCAAAATGTGCTGAAATTGGAAAGTAAATCTCTGATAGAGTAGAAATCATTGTGGGAAAAGGAGAAATTGCTCGTTACGAGCAATTTCTCCTTTTCCAACAATGTTTTCCAGAGTCGTCTGCAACAAAGTGGTCAAATGTCATTATTGTTTGGTAATGGGTTAAATAATTGGCTGATGAGTTTTTTTATCATTTACCATTTGTAAGAGGAATAATGTGCTATGCACAAAGATATAATTAATGAGTTGTCAAAAAATAACTTCAATAGTTCGGGAAGATTCTATTTGAAATAACTGTTCTATCTGAATTATAATCTTTGTTTCAAAGCTAGGTTTAAAAAAGGAGCTATACATAATAACAAAAGGGTTTTCATTTATGCTTGAAATGTAGTGAACTAAAAATTTTCTTTGAGAAATGATTTTGTGTGCAGTATGACAAGAGTATTAATTCCTATTACACCTTATTGAACATTCTTATATTTGAATGGAAAACTTATCAATTAAACTACACTAATTGAAAATTAGAATAATGGTATTCATTTTGAATTTCAGGTTGATTTGCTTTTGGCATCAAAATAGTGTTTTTTGCTGATATGTCGAATGAAACAAAGAAATATAGGGGAAAATAGACAATATCTTAAGACAATAACATAATAATCAAATAATCAACAAGCACAAAATACAAAATATGGAAAACATAGAAACATTTGCTTTCTAATGACTTGATTAAATAAAACTAATGAACAAATGGCACAGTTTCTTTCACAGTCAAATTATTTGTAAGCAACAACTGAAAATGTGTACAGTTCAAATGAAAACACAATAATTCCAAATTATAACCAGAGAATAAGTATACCCCTGTAGCATTGCTCTATGGCTAAAGCCAAGAATAAGAAAACCTGAAAGTAACCATGACAGAATGAGGTGACATGTCATAGTACACCAATAGAGAGATGACACCAATAAGAAGATGTATAGGAGATAACCTAACAAACAGGCGGAGTGTGGAGTGGGCCCTGTTCCCTTTAGGGGAGCCTTTTGGGTGGGGTCTTCACTTCATAGAGCCTGTTTTTATACATCTACCCAGTATACTGGATCAAATAAGAACACATCTACAAATGGTGTAACCGCAAAATGGGTGTCTATGTAGCAATGACTGCAGGCTTGATCAGTGCTGTCGTTATGAATCTCAGATTCGGATATGAGCAAAAAAAAATGCTCCGTGAAACTGATCAATGTCATGGCAGGTTGTAGTAAGAAAAAAGAAATTTAAAAAAAAATACAGAAAAAAAAAGAAATATAAGCCATCTTCTGTGTGCTGATATGCACAAACACAGGACGGTGATAAAAAGGGAAATGAGGTGATATCTTAGATAAACAAAACATGTTAAGAAATGCTAAGTCACTTTTCCACTTTTAAAACTAAAATCAGAGATCCATGTTTCCTATGTCATTCATTGTTAAAACAATACATGCTTTACATTAATGCAATCAATATGAAGCATTTCAATTTCAACAATAAATCAAGTCTAATGTAATCCAATGTATCAAAATTTTAAAGTTATGCAAGTGACTATTCTATGATAATTCTATTTCTATCAATATCTGCATTTACTCAAATAATTGTCTTTGGTATTTAATAAATTGAGAGTTTTCCAGAAAAAGTCAACTTCCCAATCATGTCCGGATGAATGACTCGTCCATAGAAGCAATCTACTCTAAGACATGACAACAACTAAAGTATGAAAGACTTTGTATTGAAAGTTAATCGCAACCAATGAAGACACCTTATTGACCTTAACATATATAAAATGACAATGATACTCACAGTAAGGGAGAAAATGGAATGATTCTAATAGGTTGATTGATACGTTCATCTTTTTTTCTGATTCATAAATCCTCAGCAGATGACTTTTATAATGAATTTAAGTGCTTTATAAAGCTGTTGTGATTATGAGAAAAGGAACATAGGCTGATGCTGGGTCATTGCATGTTTTGTCATCAAATTTTCTATGGCCATTTCTAGGGTAAAATGTAAGACTGAAGTAAATCCTTCAACTTTATGAAGGAGGGCCTTGAGTCTTGCATTGAACCTTAACCCATTACCATTATCAAACAAAGACGACATTTGACCAGTTTGTTACAGACGACTTTGGGAAACATTGTGGGAAAAGGAGAAATTGCTCTTAATGGGTAATTTCACACTTTCCAACAATGTTTTCTGCCCTTTCAGTAGATTACTTTCAATTTCATCACATGTTGAAATGTCTGTTGCAAACTATTTCAAGTTTTGACATTAGAAAATTTGGCTTTTGGTAAAGGGTTAAATCTGCCTTTGGGGACAGACATTGTGGTCTGCATCAGAGAATAGGTTGAATGGAATTGTATGTGGTTAGTGTGTTATGTCATGTATAATTTACCTTTAGATTATGATAGTCAAGTAAATTTATTCACTTGTATAAACTTGTTTTTACACACCTTTAGCAGAAGACACAAGGAATCTTTGTAAAAAAGTAAAATTGGTTCACACATTCAAATACTCCTCTTTTCACGCCAATTTTTTTTTTCAAATATCACAATGAAAATCTCACTTTTCATGTTTTACTATTGTTTTTGGATGACATTTTCATCTTGGACTATTTTCAAAATTCTGTATGTTGTCGAGGAGGTTATAGATTGAAGGTTTTAAAAAAAATGACCAATGAATTTATTTCATTTGTATACATGTATTCATATTCTTTTTACTGTTTGAAGAACTGTTTTTATTCTCAACCCAGATGTAAATTAAAAAACAAAGAGTCAAACATTATTTGTTTTCTTATCAGTTATTATATCAGAAATTTTGCATGAGTATACAGTTGTAGTTATAATCCATTTCTAAATCCTATATCTGTAATGTCTGCTATGTTAAATACAATAGAAAGTTTTAACAATGTGTGCTCATTTAAGAGGGGGTTTAATGATTTTAATAATAATTTTCTACATCTTCTGTGTAGATTAAGAGCATATATATTACTCCCAATTACTAGAAATATAACGAATAATTTTAACTTAGCTAGATTTAATCCATTAATGTCTCATCATATATTTGAAAAATTAACAAACCTGGTTGCTATAAGCACGACCATATTCACTTGCTCATAAATTGACACTTACCATTAGTATTTCCACTTAATCAAAAGTAAAGTTTGACCAGTTTTAAAAGAAAAATACAAAAACATTATTTATCAAGGGTACAGAGCAAAACTATAATGATTGCTTCACGGTTGTGAACGGCTTGTGTAAGTCTCGCATTGAACCCGAAATATGTAGAAATTTCTTTCTAATTAGAAATGTCTTCTGACTTCATTTGTCAGAATGTTTCCAATTTGATTACCACCTATGAAGGATAAGTATCAGATGATGAGTAAGTAAATAGGCGTACTATTTTGGCTATGTTGCATATCGAGGGTTCTGTGCAATGCTAAAATAGTAAGTGTTTCATGTTTATGAAGCACTTACTATAGTCTTGCATTGAACCATAGATATGGTTATAATTAATTTTACTCTATTCCTTTTCCACATTTGCTGTTTTGGGAATGGACTAAATTGAATGCAACAGATGGAAATTATAAAAAGAGTTACAGGCAATGATATTTATTTTTTTAGTAGGATTGAAACAGTTTTGAAAAAAGGAGATGTCACACATATGAAGCAATTTCTTGTTTTGGCCACAGTGATTAAATCCTGAGAGGCAAGCTTAAGATTTGTGAAAATAATTGCATATAGAGTATGGGAATATAATGTTTTATATAAATCATTTAGGGTGAAACTTTTACAGAAATACAAATAAAAGCATTTTTGTGATGGGTTTCCTCATGGTTGTGCATTATACAGGGTTTTGTGGCATTTCTCTTTAACCCTTTACCGAAAGCCAAATTTTTAACTGTCCCAAATTGAAAGACTTTGCAGACAACATTTCAAAACAAGATGAAATTTGAAAAAAATCTTCTGATAGGGCAGAAAACATTTTGGGAAAAGGGAACAATTGCTAGTTTAGAGCGATTTCTTTTTTTCCATCAATATTTTCCAGAGTTGTCTGCAACAAACTGGTAAAATGTCATTATTTTTTGGTAATGGGTTAAGGAGACATTTTGGTAAAGTATTCAACATACTTCATCTATATTGAAAGCATCAATAACGGAAAAAATTACCATTCAAAAAAACATTTTCTCTTTCATATTGAGTAGAAATCATTGTGATAAAATGATAAGTTGCTCATTCAAAGCGATGAATCCTTTTGTCACAATGGTTTGTAAAGACCTCTGCTGCAGATGCAACAAATTTAGATATTATTGAGTAATTGTTTACTGAAAAGAGGATTTTGAAGGCCCAACAAATTTAGATATTATTGAGTAATTGTTTACTGAAAAGAGGATTTTGAAGGCCCAACAAATTTCATTTTTGAGAAATATTCTCTTGAAAATATTGTTTAACCCTTTACCAAACACCAAGTTTTCACCTGTCCCAAATTGAAAGAGTTTGCAGACAACATTTTTAAAATGAAAAAAAAAATCTCCTAATAGGGCAGACAACCTTGTGGGATAAAGAGAAATTGCTTGTCAAGACCAATATCTCCTTTTTCCACAATGTTTTTCAGAGCCATCTGCAACTTATTGGACAAAATTAATGTTGTTATTGTTTGGTAATGGGTTAAATTAGTATGTTGGCGTAAAAAAAGGAAATTTAAAAAATAACGACTTGAATACGTCCCATGAATTATGTTATTAGGAAGAGGTTAAGTAGATTGTATTGTGATTCCACTTGTATTCATTTAAGCTATCAATCACTCATTTTGTATTTCTTGTGATTAATAAAGGATTAACTCTCACCTGCAGTTATTTGTTAATATTACATTTTTGAAATATTTTGACCTATCCAACATCACAAAGAAGATTGGATCTTCCATACTCCCTAGTTAAAGTCTTAACGCTTTCAACACCATTTTCCTGTGTTTCAGTGGCTGCAGAGGTTATCCATATTTCTCTAACATCACTTGACTTTTCAGAAATAGTCTGCTATAGACAGATCAAATATGATATAATGTCGCACAGTGATAATTATTTCTGTTGCTGTAAGAATGGTCTGTTATGGGTGCCCTCTATGGCCTAGTGCACATGTACAGAACTTGGAATAACATGGCCTTTCTCTGTGGTTCAAATCGTGGCAATGGCATTTGGATTTTCATGAGGAATGCTGATGGTTCTACCAGGCTTGGCCAGCCCTTGTGGCCACTTGAATGTGAGATCTTCTTTCATAATTGATATTTTTGCATCGCAACATAACTGAAATACTGTTGACATAAACCCATTTAAACAAAGTCTATAACCAAACATATAAACATTTATTATATGACTGGCAGCTTCAAAAATGATTAAATCTGCACCAGCAAAATGTCAAATACTCTCTGTTTCCGATGGAATATTTGGGAATGCTATGACAGACTTGTGGAATACATGAACAAATCTACAGTAGAGATGTGTGTCCATCATCTGAGAAAATAAGAAGAGATTAAGTGGATGAAAATTTTATCCGTTTCCTCTTGAGATCGATAGATACATTTTCACGCATAAAAATTTAATTTTGTTTTTCTTGCTTAATTAAGTAGCACAATTCAACAAAACAGTTACTGTCCAGTTGAAATCAGGCAGGAGAAATCATGTGACCAATGTTTACAATCTTATGTCTGAACACGATGGCCGCATCCAGGTATTTTAGACTTTTCATCTTACTTTTGCCAACGATAGCCACAATATGTTCCCTGCATGAGTTGACCATCAACTTTCTGGTTCCAGTGGTATACATCTAACACTCGGCAGAGAAATTGCAGTTAATGGGTGCGCATGTTCAAAACAGTCGGTCTTCGAAACATTGGTTACATGATTATTGGTCACATCTGTTAATATTCTTTCCATGCTTCTCCATTCTTTCCTATACAAATGTAATTGTTACAATGACCTTATTTACTGTAAGGAACAGTATCAGCTAAGCAGAAATATAAAATAAAAGCTTTCAAGACTTCTACAATTTTATTATGACAACAACAAAATGGCGTCTGAAACTCCTCCAGTTAGGGACTGTCTAAACTTTTTTTCAACTATTTTTGGTAAAGGGTTAAACAAACAAAAGTTTGATCTGACCAGGTCTCAAACTTCAGACTCCAGTCTTCCA